>OX235263.1:26201059-26647139 GCA_944472135.2 Trichobilharzia regenti | reverse complement strand
AATCTTATTTCTTTTGAACAAATATAGTGAGCTTGAGTTTCTGAGTCACTTGTGTCTCAGCTATTCCTAGATGCCTTGATATCACTCCCTTTGTTAGGTTTGATCATATACTGCACATGAGTTTGAAGGACTTTTCAAATGAAGCTGAATGTCCTGAATTTACTGGATGTTTCTGTAACCAAACTATATACACCTTTGCATTCTTCTTTCGCTAACTAAACTAGATAGGGTTCCAGAGTGTGTTTACAAGCGAGCGCATGGTACGGCTAATGTACTAGGCACCACATGAACCAGTGGACTGGTATACGCATGTCAAGGTGGTTCAATTCGACAGCTTGTCTTTTATGTGCTGGTTCAATAGTTTTTTGCAGAAGAAGTTTACTCGTAAGTCGGCAGCAAGTATATTTTACTGAGAGACTTGGAAAGGCGTCTATAGAAGAGTTCTGCTTCGGTACCACTTTAAATTCGAGGTTGAGTATCAGCAACCTTTTACGGGTGACTTGGACATTTTCAGGTGTTTTCTTTGGTTTTAGAATCTGGGTGGGAAGTCTTTTTCTATGAAGGTCCTTCAGAAGTTTCGCATTTCTTCGTGAATTGACTCCTCAGTGCATATTTTCCAGATCCTCGAGGTAAGAGAGTGTATTAGGTTTCACTTTCTGCTCAGAGGTACACAGCGTTTCTAACCAATCTTCTTGATTATTACATTTTGTAATTTTATCAATTTAATCTTTTTCCGGAATTAATTCCGGAACTTTCTCACCCATTTACAACAAACACGAATGTACAACCTTCTAGTTGATGACTTCGTTAAAAATAAAATTTTCTTCACTGCAATTGTCTTTTTTTTCATAAATCCCATGATTCAATGTGAACATTCTGCTATCTGAAGAAAAGTAGTCCGTATAATATTTTCTTTTTTTTAGTTTCTTCGGGAAACAATTTCTCCTCTTAAATAATTTCCCTCCTTCAGCTATCAAACATTTCGAGAAATTTCTGTATATTTGTCTCAACTAATTCATTATTTTTTCACGTTAGTATAGATATTACTCTTCACACAGCCCCGCCTAGTCTGTTTCTCTATCATAAGTGAAAATGAACTCTTCGAAAGTAAGTCATTCCATGTCAGCTTGTTTCATTCTATGCGGTAACACTGATAGGAATATAAGTGATAACTTGTACTCTAAACTTCATAGTTAACTATTCCATTGGTATTCTGTTGAACGTTCCCTTTATAAATTTCAACAAAATAATGAGGAGACGTAATTTATCTGAATTGTGTAATGTACATGTAATTGTTATAAAAATAAGTGATTCAGCGAAGAGACTCTTTTCAACGAATTTATCATCAAGCTGTACAGTCGTATATATGTGGTTTTTAAGAAGTTATATTCGGTGAGGGAATTGAATCTTAGGTGTGAATGCATAAAATAATAATAATAACAATATGAAGTGCAATTAAAACTAAAATGTTTGTGATTATAATCGTAGTTAAATGCCAAGTGGCAAAGAAAATTAATATCATATATAGATGGAATAATTCATAGGATGGATAGAACTTGGAAGGGGCCTGCAATTATAGGATTAGTAGACAAATCGAATAAAACAAAAACATTACGTAATATTGTGTGAAATTTAATAGCATAGAATTTATCGTTGTAAAAAAGAATTGATTTAGAATGACAAGTGAAAATACCGGGGACAGTTCAAAGTGAGAATAGTAATAATTACAATTGACTTAATAAGGAAGAGTATACGAATTGAATAGACAAAATGAAAAATGAAAAATTGGTAGAGCTGAAATGTGATTGGGGATTACCATAGTTTAGCACAGAGGGATTAAAGCCATGAACGTTGGAGGGAATGAACGAACTCTTTCTGTATACAGAGATCTGACTTTTCTTTATCGATGGCGAAAGCTTCAGGAATACATATGAGTCGGGTACGTATGTTCAATGATCGCACTTCTTATTGCTCCACTTCCACCGTTTCGTAGCCATGCAGGATAGTGTTCTTGCACCCTCTTGAAAAAACTCGAGTCAAACGACCGATAAACCTTTTTTTTTTAGAGCAGGTGCATTGATAAACGAACATAGAGTTGGTCACTAGCGGGATCTTGTCCTTCAGGTTATAGAACAGTAATGGTCGGCTAGTAAATGCTATTCTCAGAGATGCAGCAGGGAATGTTCTTTTCAGGGACTGTGATATCCTTCGTTTCATGATATCGGAAGCTAAGTCCCTTTGAATTCTAAGCTCATGTAAAGTATTTTCTTGGGAGCGGTTGATAAGTCACGTTTTGTAGGCTTTGAATGTATATTCTTATCTATAAAACGTGGTGGAAATCCATTTTCCATTAGGATTTTCCTCAAAGTGTATAACTCATCTTCCACAGTATCAGTGCTACATATTCGTCGAATACGAGTGGCAAGCGACCGGACCAGGTTTCGTTTTCGACAAATGGGTACCCAGCTGTAGAAATTCGTCAGTTGACTGTTCCATAACAGCTTACGATAAATCGATCTCTTCAGAGTTCCATCGGTCCTTCTTGATAAGTTCACATCGAGGAAATGAATGCTAGACTCGTTCACCATTTCGAGTGTGAATATTATAGCAGGATGGCACTCATTAAATACACTTAATATATTATTCAGGTTACAATCACTATTGCAAATAATAAAGGTGTCATCTACATACCTTTTATACATTTGAAAGCTTTCGATTATAGGCTTCAGGGAACCATTTTGTCTATTCAATTTGTATACTCTTCCTTATTAAGTCAATTGTTATTATTACTATTCTCACTTTGAACTGTCCCCGGTATTATTTTTTTTTTTTCACTTGTCATTCTAAATCAATTCTTCTTTTTTACAACGATAAATTCTATGCTATTAAATTTCACACAATATTACGTAACGTTTTTGTTTTATTCGATTTGTCTACTAATCCTATAATTGCACATCCCTTCCAAGTTCTATCCATCCTATGAATTATTCTATCTATATATGATATTAATTTGCTTTGCCACTTGACATTTAACTACGATTATAATCACAAACATTTTAGTTTTAATTGCACTTCATATTAATATTATTATTATTTTATGCATTCACACCTAAGATTCAATTCCCTCACCGGATACAGCTTCTTAAAAACCTTATATATATATATGTACAGCTTGATGATAAATTCGTTGAAAAGAGTCTCTTCGCTGAATCATTTGTTTTAATTTTCTATAAACTAATCTTTTATTTGGAGATCCTGGACAAAGAGAAAATATCTTGCATTAAACTCCGCTGGAAATATTATACAGGATATAAACATTGTAGCACAATAAATCCACTACTATTATCATATTCTTATAGAGCATAAATGGGTAAGAAAACGAAGACAAGCTAAGTTAAAAGGACATATTGAGGGTCAAAACAACAATGGACATCATTAAACCAAAGAAAGAAGATAATAGTACATCTATCTTAGTATTAAAACAAAGTTTGCGACGGAGGGTTTAATGTAATAACGAACTGTTTTCAAACAAATAAGAGTGGTGTAAACTTCCTAATTGATAGGACTACCACAAACTACAGAGTACATCTTAAACATATCTGAAAGCTGGTAGGTTTAGAATACATGTAAACACAATTTTTATATACTGCTTCTATAATATATTGCACACTTGATAGCTGTTTCGTCCTAGCCTGGGACCCTTCATCAGTACGCACCCACTGGGGTTCGAACCCAGGACCTTCTGGTTACAAGGCGAGCTCATAGACCATTGAGCCACTGGGACCTAGTTCAATTGTCTTTGAATTCTAACTTCTACCATGCAATCAGTGAAAATCTCTACAAAACCAATACCTTAAAATCTATGATATATGTCGCATTAGAAAAGCTAGGCCGTCTGTTTTTCATCATTAATGTATTCACGGGGTTCCATTTGCTTCTGCAGTCATTTAAAAATATGCTCTAAAACCCGTACTTGTAAAGATCGATGAGTCGTCCCTGTGTGTGAATGTACTGCTAGGTACATTGCTATATGATACACGTTTTTGTATATTGAAAGGGCTCAGATAGATATGAGAATGTGTAGCCTATAAATCCGCCTCATTAATGGTTCAGCGATTGAATCCTAGTCACCAAGAAACATGGTCTGAAGTTCAGTTCCCGGTTGGCATACTCTTCAACGTCGCTTAGCTCGCACTAAGACCGATAGGGAGGGGAGCTTAGGCGAAACTTCAGAACTCAAGCCTAGAGCCACACGTTCCATTTGGGACTCGAAGGAATAAAGTTGAAAACATGATGCTGTGGAGAAATTACAACAACTGAGGGCATTATCCCTGACTGAAACCTTCTAAACACTACTTTCCAAGCTGCTGATGAGAATGTCCTCCTCAATGGTATTGAAATTCTTTTATAAGAGATTGCACAAGTTACACCACCTTTGAAATCCAAGCGGACAATGTCTCATGTCTCTAAGCTTTCATTTCAATAATCTTGTCAAGAAGTATCGTTAGATACCCATTTTCGTATAAAGATTCCTTTCAAGAAGTCTTGTTCCCTTTCTTTTAGACAATCAAGGAGGCAAATCCCTCGGATATGGCTGACACCTAGTTAAAGAAACTAGTCAATTGACCACTCCATGTTAGTTCCCTACGGAGACATACTCCTTAAGGTTCACTCAGCCCTTCTTCAATTTTGATGTTGATCTAACCTTTGTTATTATCTCTTTATACGAAAAATGTCACTATACATCTGAAGAAACTGAAATCGCCGAAAACAGTCTCTAGGCTGCACCACTCGTTTTGTTTGTTTTTTCATAAATGATGAGATGAGGACTTTTCATGTAGCCCAGACTTTCTCACACCTAAAATCTTTATGTACAAACTGATAAGCATCATCACTTCATTGCATGGAGGATTTTATCATGTGCTGACATCATTTGGAGAACCATTGGAAAACCTGTGAGTACTGGAAGGCTGTTTCGTTTCAGTTCGGGACTCTTCATCAGCACGCACTCACTGCCAAGGCTAGAACCCAGGACTTTCTGGTTACAAGGCAAGCTTGTAGACCATTGAGCCGCTAGGAGCCGATCCAGTGGCCCATGAATTCTAACTTCTGTGAATTCACAACATAGCGCAACCATGATGCAATGTCTTCTTCGATGAGTTACTGCCTCATCTTCAACGTGCTTTTATAATTAACAAAAAAATGAAATCTACATGCAATATAACTATGTTATACTTTTCTGATGAATATGACATTTAAAGAAATAATCTACTCTATTACTTTAAATGATAATTTGAGTAATGTCCATCAGAACTAAGCAAGATATTGTTACATTGAGTTTCTTTTCTATGCGTTATGCTTACATTCCTTGAAACGTATATCTTGTAACAGTGGATTCAAAGGTAGATGGTCTATTTTGTCAGTCTTAAACACAACTCATTATCTAAGTGAAAATTGTCTGACATTAGAAGCTTAGGGAATCTACTTATCTCGAAGAAAAGATATTAGTTAAGCTTTGCATGTAACAGTTTCATGTTTTACAAAAAAAAATACACCGTAAGATAAGAAGCCTAGTTAGACAGAGTCAGAATTTCCACTCACTAATATGTAACATTTAATGCTAAGGATTGTAGGAAATTTGTAACATAAGATAGTCTAGATATTTAGTAATGCTGAATATTCTTTGTATCCGTTCTGTGTTAATCATTCTCTTAACTGAAGAGTAAAAATGAGACTGAAAGACATCAATATATGCTATGTTCGCTGTTTTTAAAAATGAACTCGGCATCTGGAGAATGAAACTACAAAGGATACCTGCACTACAACCAGCAAGGCAAAGCTACAGACATTATGTAGCATCACTGAGGTCATTTATGTTAAAGAATATAGGAACTATTTCAAAGTGAAGTTGAAGAAAACTCAAGCAGCTGTCTTAGGTAGGAAGAAGAGATAAGAGAAGGAATGCCTCTCAACGGATACCTGGGAGCTAATGAAAGAGAGGAGGATATTGTAAGAGAAGACGATGCAATGGAAAGACGGACAACAGAGGAAGAAAAAGCCGAAATCAATGTGCACTGCAATGAATAAAAAAGTGAAGGAGGGTGCTAGGAATGGAATAAGGCAATCTTTCAACTCACTGTCAACTGAAGCAGAATCGGGAGGCTTCAAGTTACAGAGAACTGAGAAGATTATATCAGAAAACCAGGTATCTATCAGCACACGTGAAACCTATGAAGGATAGTCGAGGAAACCGGATTACCAAGGAGGAGGGACAAATAAAACAATGAGATGATCGCTTCAAAGGAGTCTTGAATCTACCATCACATGCGACCCGTCTAGAAATACCACCAACAGCACGTACAGAACTGCTTGCCTGTGGACACCAATCCTCTAACGAAAGAAGAAATCTTGAATGCAATATAGCCATTGAACATTAGTCAGGAAGGCAGCAGGACCAGACGGAATTCTCACTGAAGCAATAGAGACGAATCTTTAGACTGCAACCTATATCCTAACGCCATTATAAATGAAAGTTTGCAATAGAAAAAAGTTAACGACTGGACAAAGAAAGTCTACTTTGTAATACTACCAAATAAGAGTGAATTTAGCCTTCGCAAAAAACTGGCGCAGGATAATGATCCTGTCCATTGCAATGAAAAATATTAACTTGCACGATCCTAAAAGGAATAAAATATATTCTAGATGAAGAACTCCGTCCCAAACAAAGCATGTATGGATCAAACTGCAGCTCTGAGCATCACCATCAAACAGAGCAGAGAATATTGGTCAAATCTCCCCCTCACATTTATCTACTTTCAAAAGGCCTTCGAAAAGTCGACTATGAAGTAATAGGGAAAATATTTCAACAGCACAGAATGCACTAACTTAACTTGTATCAGCCTAAGTCAACAGCTCTATGATAGTGCCATATGTCAAATGATACACAAAGGAAAACGACTCAGTGATTTCTTTGAAGTGATAACATGAGTAAGACAACGCTGCCTACTTTCAGTGGTTATGTTTCTGACTGTGGCAAACTGCACCATTAGGCAGGCACATGGGAATAAGAAGCAGCACATGCGTTGGACCAAAAATGACTCTAGAAACTCTGGACTTCTCTGACGATCTATTTCACGCATCAAATAAACTCACAGATCTACCAGTAAAAGTCAAATATTTGACAGAAATGGGTAGCAGCGAAGACAGCACTTCAAAATGAATATCGAAAAGACAGTGGTGATTAAGACACTCAACAATCAGAGGCCACAAGTACCAGTTGCTGTCAACAGAATGAATTCAAAGGTGGTCACTTCTTGCCCTTACTTGAAAAAGCATCATTTCAACCATAAGAGGCATTGATCAGGACGCCAAGGACAGCATCAAAAAGCAAGAGAGACAACCATTACTCTGAAATCAGTCTGGAAACCCATGGCACTAAGGTTAAAGAACAAGATTAGGATTTTCGACAGTAACATCAAGTCAGTCAGTGCTTCCATATAGTTAAGAGAATCGACGTGTATGTCAAAGAAAGAGTTTCGAACAGGGGATACTAGAGACTTCTATCAACAGCTGCATTGGCAGGTTTCAAACTGAGGGTCAGACGGTCAGGAAGGACTAAAAAAGGAATTCTAGGAATAGACCGACCAAGAACCTATCGTATAACACATATGAAGATAGGAATGAAAGTGTAGTAGACACACACTGAGGAGACCGTTGAGTAACAACGCCCGCCAGACCAGCACTCGAATTTGACTGCGGTTAGAATCGATGAAATCGGCTTCAGTCTTGGCGTGACGTGGAGGAAATCATTTTAGCATATAAGAGCTTATGGGAAATCATGCATCCATCTCAAGAGGATTGTGGAAAATAAGATGAAATGGAAATGTGCCGTTGAAACCCTATATCCTACTCAGAACCTAATGGAATAATGACAGCGATGGAGGGATTGAAGTATCTTTTTTCCAGATCACTACTGCGAACGGCATTCTCGAGTTTACTTCACAAAGTCATTGCTATATTAAAATGCCAAAACACTATTTCCGTAATAAAGTAGACAATCATCGCATTATCCGTCTCCTATTTTTGCTAAGTTTTAAAATCACTGTAGTGATAAAAATAGTAATTCTTTACTGATCTCAAGCTAGGAAATAATATCATTTGTCTAGTCCCTGGTTTTAGTGTAGACAGTCAAGTTTTCACTGTGTTCACAATTCTCGATGTCTCGTCATTGTGGAGGACGCTGAATAAGAATTACAGACAATCCTGGTGGCTAGTGCCAACTATCAAAAAAACTAGATCAAATATAGTTATTTGCCGATTGCCTCCGATCGCTTGACAACAATTCAGTGTGACCCGCGATGTCAAGTCATCTAACATGGTGAATATATTGATAATGTGATTAATAGAATTCAGTCTACACCACCACGAATAACTAGACGCACGACAGAAGAAAACCAAAGTATCCAAAACAGTTCTATAGAAAGTCAATCGAGAACTCGAACAGCTCAGTGGCAGCGTCTACAACTCGAGAACTGGGTGATGCTGGTTTGAATCTCCGAATAGACATGAAATCCCTGAAGAATGGAGATTCACTATGCTAACTGGTAAGTGCCAATAAACACGAAACCCAGCCAAGGTAATACTTACTTCTAACTGCCTCCAGGCGTCTTAAATCCTAATTCCTATAAACGAGTTCCGTCAATCCAAATTTTACGAATTAATTAAATCAAAATATCACAAAAGTCTCCAAGTTTATATACCTCATACTACTTTTGACCCGCTGAGCTAAAACTGACATTTTTTTCTGAAATTAACTGTTATAATCCAACATGACTTGCAAAAATCATTCAGTACTATAATTTTTGGTCAGTTACAATCCAAAAGTAATTATACCGATCATGGAAATTAAGGAAATTTATCTCACATATTTCTTTAGAAGCTAATTTAATTTATATTCATGTAAACGTTACATTCACCGCTTTTTTATATGTAGTATAAACTCTTCAACTGTATTATAATGATGTTCTTTTTTTCGCTGGCCTAATGTTTCACTATATATACTATTAGTTCATAGAATACCTGTGTCAAAATATTAGGTTGATGTTAATAGCATATAATCATCTGAAGCCTGATTATCAGTTTCTTCAAACAATTCTTCTAACTTTTTAGTATGTCACTTATTTATCTGATCCCATCGAACGAGAACATTTGCTGATTCGACCGTTTCGTCCATCAAGAATAGTATTCACAAAAGTGGACTTAATTAATTGACGTTAAAATTTTTTTATCATATTTAATCAACGAAGTCAGGATGTATATTTTTTTGGAGAAAAGCATTACATTCCCAATGGAATTAAAGGTAAAATAGTCAGTTACCAACTCTGTTTGCAGCAATTCCGCCATCAGGGTTGAAAGCTGCCAAAAGCAGAAAATAATTTTGGTAGTCATTCTGAGCTAAATTCATTTACACTATCTATGATCGTCTCCATTCAATCCTATTGCAATAAATAATTTATATGGCAAAGTTACAGAAGTGTTATTGGACTGGGGTTTGGGGTTGATAGTCTCACTATCAAACTTCCGTCTTTTCCAGGATTCCTATTAGGCTGAGAAACATGGTGAGGGTAAGAAATACGTCAGCTAGGAAATGAGCCCATATAACATACACAAATGTACATTTTTTTTTTTTTTTTTTTTTTTTTTTTTTTTTTTTTTTTTTTTTTTTTTTTTTTTATATATATATATATAATACATGACAAAAGATGTTAAAGGGAACCTGATTAACAAGGAGTAGAGACAAATAAAACAGTGGGATGATCACTTCAAGGGACTCTTGAATCCAGTATCACCTGTAACTCTCCCAGAAATACAACCACCACTGACAGCACGCACAGAACCGCCCGCCTGTTGACACCAATGTTCCAACAAAAACAAAAATCCTTAATTCTATCAAGCTACTGAAGCCCGGCCGTGAAGGCAGCAGGACCAGACAGAATTCCTCCACCCCAAAGTACTTCAGAGTCTTAGGCAGATATTCCCGCGCCATTATTACAAAATGTTTGGAAAGAAATTAAGGTACCTACCAACTGGAATAAAGGCTAGCTATCTCGTCAATTTGTCAAAGAAAGGAGACTCAGGCCTGTGCAAAATATTAGGTCGCATTATTACGAAGAGATAAAGGATGCACTGGATACAGAACTCCGTCAACCACCGGAAGAAGCTGAATTAAGGAAATGCAAATCATCTGCTGAACAGATTGCAGTTCTTTGCATCGTTATCACAGAACAGAGCATAGGCCAGCGGTCAAACCTCTACCTCAGCTTCATTGACTTCGAGAAGGCCTTCACCAGACAGCATTGACCGAGAAGTGATTTGGAAACTGCTTTAACACTACGGCGTGCAGAACCACAAATCTTTATCAACCTCATCCAACAGCTACATGACAATAGCATGTGTCAGATGATCCACAGTGGGAAACTCAACGAGACGTTAGAAGTGAACACAGGAGCAAGACAAGGCTGTCTATAGTCACCGATGATATTCTTAGCTGTGTTGGATTGGATTATGCGTCATACTTTCGGGAGGAGCGAGGAGACAGGAATGGGCTGAACGACCGATAGGAAAACTCTAAAAGATCTGGATTTCGCAGATGATATATGTCTACTTACACAAAAACTCGAAAACTCACAGGGGAAATCAACAAATTGGCTGAAGAAGCCGCGAAGGTAGGACTCAAAGTGAACATAGAGAAGATCGAGGTGATGAAGATAACCAGCCAACAGCAACAACAACATCCAGCGCCAATCACTCTCAACCGGAGAAATTTGACAGAGGTTACCTCCTTCACTTATCTGTCTAGTAAGCATGGTTTCATCCACATGCCAGCGGAAAGGATGAAAATGTTAAAGCCAGTCAGAATCGTGAAAGGCAAGATACGCCTTCATCAACGCAAAACCATTTTGGAAATCTTGATTCAGCATAAGGAGCAAGATTTGGATTTTAAACACCAATATCCAGTCGATCCTTCTATACGAATCAGAAACTTGGTCAGCGTGTAAAAAGAAGCATCTCCAACAGATTGTAGACTTTCGTTAATAGCTGCCTTATTTAGCTTCATACTGACTATAAAATGGCCAGTAAGAATAAGTAAAAGGAAACAATGTCTTGCTGGGGAATGAACAAACTAAGAACCGATGGCTTAACATATATGTGGGAGAAAATGGTGATGGGCTGAGCATACACCGAGGAAGCTGTCGAACGACATAGCACGCCACGCATAATCTGTAGTGGAATCCGAATAGAAAGCGACGAGTGGGTCGTCGGTGGGAGGCTGACATGTAGATCTTGCTAGGAATAGATGAGAGATTATGGTCTGTCGTGTCGCTAGCCAGCTGAAGAGGATAGCAGGAAATAGAAGAAAGTGGAGATGTGTTGTTGAAGTCCTGTGTTCCACTCGGAAACCAAAGGAATAATAATAAATTATAAAACATGACAAAAAAGCAAAGTTTTTTTTTTTTTTTTTTTTTTTTTTTTTTTTTTTTTTTTTTTTTTTTTTTTTTTTTTTTTTTTTTTTTTTTTTTTTTTTTTTTTTTTTTTTTTTTTTTTTTTTTTTTTTTTTTTTTTTTTTTTTTTTTTTTTTTTTTTTGAACTGGCGAGCTGTCACGTCTCAGCCTGAGACTCTTCACAAGTACACACCAATGACTACACCAGAGATCGTACTTAGGACTTTTCGGTTACAAGATTAATCTCGTTAACGATTTAGCCACCTGAACTCGTATTTATTTCAAAAGTTAGAAATCAGCTCAAGTAGCTGAATAGTCAACGGACTTGTTCTCGCAAGGTGATAGTCTCCTTTTTAGTCCCCGGTAGGGTGGTGGGCGTGCAGTGACTAAAAGACCCGAAACAGGATGAAACAGCTCTCTTAGGCTCCCTGGTTTCCAACTTTATCTCTCTGACTGATCTTGGCAAGTAATGAAAACTAACAGTGAAAATATTTAGGGATAACTTTCAGTTTCGTGTAAGCGTTTTTTACAATCATGCATATGGCTGCCATTCGGAATCACAACCTGGTGTTGCGCAATATTTGGGGTTAGGATTAGAGCTTTATGATTAGATTTCGGGAATTTTGTCTCTGATTAAATTTCTATCCTAAATTATGAAAAGAATTTGACATCAAAAAACCGCTATGTTTCTTCTAATTATGACTATAACTGACCGATTCGCAGTCTTGTATGCATTGGCTTTCTACCATCTCCATCCTATTCATTTACTGTTTGTAGAATTTATTTGTCTACCCTTACCATAACTTAAGGGTTAATTTCAAGAATAAGCTTTCTTTTGACACCTACGATTTCGAGTGGTAATTTTGAATATGTATTTGATGAACTTCTGTGTAAATTAGCATCTGTGGTTCAGTGGTAGAATTCTTGCCAACCACTAAAATGGTCTGGGGTTAAAATTCCGACAGATGCACTTCTAAGCCTTGCCTAGCCTTTAGTAAACACGGTTAAAAGGACAGCTTAGGTGTGAGGCTGGCGACTGAAATACAAATCAAGCCTATGTATTTAATTAGTTGTATTCTCTGAGCTGGTTGATAGTTTAATTTCGAAGCTCTCGTCGTCTTTTTAGACAACATCTTCAGCGCAGGTTTTAAGATGAAATAAACGCATTCAAGTTCTTCCTGAATGATGTAATTGTATCGTCTAGTGACCACTGTCATGACTGATTGTTACATCTCCATTATTTCAAAGCTTGGTATGTATTACTATTATTACTGAATACCCTGAAACATATCATTCGCGTCTATAACAATACAAAGAAAAAAAGTAGATAAAATTGGGTCATTACATGAAGTTCAGGTTAGTTTTAATTACCACTGACTCTTATTTGTTTTAAGTCATTTCTGATTTTCCTATTGTGTGCGTCGGTGGCACAGTGGTTACGACTCTCGCCTAACATGCACATGGTCCGAGGTTTGATCCCCTGCCGACGCACACCTGATATCTCTGGTCGGCCTGCAAAATTTGGGCTACCGATATCCGGCTGAAAATTCCATACTTGTACCAAGAATACAGTGTGGAATCAAGCTGTAAACAAAAAAAATAAATAAGAAATAAATCGACTGGACTTAAGTGTTCAGCCTCCTATTGCGAACTCTGTGATAATATCTCAGTCTTAAAAAGCAGTCTATTAGGTGACTGCTAGCAGTAATATGAAGAAGGTGCATTTCCACAGTGTCTAAACATATAAGTCAAGTCGATCAACGAGAAAATCAAAACTTAAAAGAAAATAATAAATGATACCCAGTGACCCAAGTGATATATTGGGTAACGCTATTGCATTTGAAAGGATGCGTACTGGATTCGGGTACGGGTGGGAACATCATCATCACTCACTGGAGATTGAGGGTACATCCAATAGCTGACGTGTCCAAAACATAGGACGAAATGGGCATCATAGCCTCCATTGCTATTCAGCATCCACTAAATTATATCACTGACTCGGTCAATTTTTCTTTTAATGCTCACAGTATTTCATTTCACTCCAAAGTACATTTTTGAAGAAAAGTTGTAAGTGAATAAAAATTCGACGGTTAAATTTACTCTCAGATAAATAAACCAAAAGAATAGACCAGTAGTCTTAATCGCTGGTAAACATCCAGGGAATTTAACATGTAAAGCTTTACATCAAAAACTTCCCCTCAAGGAATGTGTTAGAAAATGTATCTGATCAGATGAATACAAGGACTGTCTACAAACGTTGGTTACCTGTTTCTCTGCAATTAGCAGGCTATAATTTTGTCAACTTTCTAGGCGTCTATTCTCTCCCAATAAAACAGAAACGAACATTTTTAACAGATATTCGACTTATTATTATTTTTTTTTTTTTTTTTTTTTTTTTTTTTTTTTTTTTTTTTTTTTTTTTTTTTTTTTTTTTTTTTTTTTTTTTTTTTTTTTTTTTTTTTTTTTTTTTTTTTTTTTTTTTTTTTTTTTTTTTTTTTTTTTTTTTTTTTTTTTTTTTTTTTTTTTTTTTTTTTTTTTTTTTTTTTTTAACTTGAACTACAGAATTCAGTCTGCACCACCACCAAGGCCAAGTCGCATACTATTAGTTACTACCTAGTGACTAATTAAGGAAAAAAGACTATAAAAATGAAGTGATTGCTAAATATTCTGGAGAGTTTATTAACAGCGGCAGAGTTAAATTCTGAGCACCAATAACTGCCAATCAGCGAATAACCTCGAACGCACCAATCAGGTGAAGGAGGCATTTTTGTGTATGGAATACACATATATTTAAGATAAATATACATAAAATTTGTAGACGTGCTACGGAGGATACCTTCCTCTCACATGTGATAAAAATTAGCTCTCAGTTTTGGGATGGAATATTAATAGAGTGTAATTCCATTGTGGATAAAATTCATTTTGATAAAGTCTCACAATGAAATACCATAATATTTACTGAGCAATAAATTGTGCTCGAAACACACTCAGTAAATATTACTGTGTATCACTGTGAGACTTTGTCAAAATAAACTTAACCCACAGTAGAATTATACCCTACCACAGTGCACAAGTAAAATTCTTTCAGCAACAGAGTAATTTAACTACATTCTTTGCATGTAATTATTTAGGTCTTCTAACCACAACAATAAGTCTCATCTTTTTTGAACCTAACCATAAAGTGAAAATATCCCTAAACTAACTGTAATCTATCTCGAACCTACCCTAATCTCGCTTTTATTAGGTTAACCTAACCCTGACTTGTCAGTGGCCTAAACCACAACTTAATCTTTCTCAAACTTTGGCTAAAACTTGCCAGATATAACATTTAATAGCGTAACACTTCGATGAGCATATTTCATTGATAGGTGACAACATTATTTGCCAAGTTTCACTAAATTGCTCCGTAAGCGTTTCAAGTTTATTGGTGCTGTCGCACGCCATTGGTAACTAGCGGTGCTTAAAGTTTAACTTGGCCTTATGAGCAATAAATAAGTGGATGGAAATCAACCTTTGATTTTATTTCGTTTTTATCATTTCATTTTCCATTTCTTTCCTTAGTCTAGCCAGTCGAATATGAGTGAAGTGACCACTCCTTAATGAGTCAGTGGCTTAGTAGTCGGATACTCGTCAACCTCACATGTGGTTCGGGGTTCGACCCTGGCCAACAGACTTCTTTACCTTGCTAATTCGGTATTAAGACTGGTACACAGGGAAGGTTGAGGATGAGGCTAGCAACCCCATGCCGTAAAATTAAACATTAGTACTATCAAAATTTCGATGTTGTAGCTTGAAGCCCTTTGTTCCACTGGTAGTACAAAGGAATAAAGAAACTATCCACAGATTTTTGCTTCATTGTCTAATCGAAAATCAGCTGTGAAAATAGTAGTAGTGTACTGATAAGAAGAATAATTTCCACTTAAATGTCAATGAAATAGTTCCATTCTCTTTAAAAGGATAACGTCACTTCAGAAGTTTACAGAATGGTTTACTGGCGACTAGTGATTTAAAGTGTAATAAAAGTGTGATAATGAACATATAAAATGTTAAAAGTCTTGTTACACCAGAAGAAATAAATTTCCATTTATCCTTTGGATACTTGAACAACTTCGATTTGAGGCATTATTTGAACACAATTTCTATTGGTCAAATTTGGCTAATTAGAAAACAATTTCCAATCACACTGTAAATAAAACCTACTTTTTCTTAGTTAATTGTCTCTAGTTTTCAATAAACAACCTGAAATTCTGGATCATTGATGTTTTTTTCAAAGGGTAGAATCCTGGTCTGCCACTCACCCGGTCAAAAGTTCGATTTCCAGACATTGACATGCTTCTAAACCTGCCTTACCTAGTTATAAGCCTGGTAAAAAGGGAAGTGTAGATGTGAGGCTGCCAGCTCCACCTCAAAAAACAAATAAACACTACTACTTCTGAAACTTTAGGGTTGATAGCTTGAAGCCCTATGTTCCACTCAGGCCTCACAGAGACAAAATAAAAACATGAGGAAATAGCTTCAAATTCTGAACTCTTCCATTTCACATTTAAAGGATTATTTTCTCCAGACTATTGATTTTGTCAGGATTTTGGACTAATCTAGATCGTTCAATTCCTGCCACAAACCGAAATCCAATAAAGAAATTAGAATAGGGAGGGGGGGATGAGCTGAAAACCCGTTTCTTTTTATTTTAGGACTCTTCAGCAATACGTATTCAACATCAAGTAACCTCAAGTTACAAGACCAACCTTAATGACCATTTAGGTAAATGGAATGGAATACAATGATCCTTGAATTCTAAGTTTGTCAATTGGTGATAAAGCGTTACCCTAGCCACTGCCAAGCATCTAAAAGGCCCAGATCAATGATATTGTACACTTCTTGTTGAATTTATTAAAAAACGTATTTTGTATATCTTTTGTTTTAACAGGTCAGAAATATACGCGTTTTTTTCCAAACTTCCACTTCTCACTTAATTCAACTATCTACTTGCCTTATTGATTCTCGTGTTGTATTCTTAAGAATTTATAGGAACTCTCATTCGCTTTTGGAGAATATTCGACAACCAGTGAACAACATCTCTGAGCAAACGTAACTCTGACGAGACATACACTGTTCACATAATTAAGTAGACTGATGAATACCAAGAGCAGGATCTTCGACGATTTGGTAAACAAGAGCATATGTAAAAGGTGTGTTATGGTGGTGCTATCGGCAGACAGCTTCCATAAACTTTAATAACTGTATGTATCTCTCTTAAATTTCACACTTACAATTACGTGCTTTTTAGTCATCTCCCGGTTTCGTGAATCATCAGTCTTTCTGTTCAAATGTTTATCCATGAAGGAGGTTGGATATTTATTTTTTCACTTGTCATTTTGATTATTTATCATACCCTCTTGATTACTCAAGGCTGTTCAGTATTTTTCATGGACTGTTAGTTCTCAGACACTTTAGTTTACTTCATTACTAAGTGACAGTAGCTTCTGATCTTTTTTGTCGGTCAAGACTGTACACATAAATCCCCTAAATAAAACTTTTGTGTTCTCAAATACCTAACAAAAGAATTTGTAATGCTTTCAATAAATCATTGGAAACGTGCATACACAAAAATAAAAGTCCATCCCTATCCCCTTCCCAATCTTCGATAGTACACAATGGGTGTTAATGATTTGTTATCTTAGTACCTAATTAGTATATTTTTATTATTACTTTTGTTACTATTAACGCCTCGGATTCCCAGTGGAACACGGGACACCAACATCAAATCTCCATTTCACCCAATTATATGCACACCTCTTTTGCTGGCAAAACAATCTCCTCAACACGTTGAGCTCTAAGTAAATTTCGTTTAAAATATAAAAGCTGTTTATTAAAATAACCATTGAACGACTTGTATATTACGCTTCTGTATCTGATGGTATCTACTGACAACATTGCTGCTTTCGAAACCTTTCATATCCATCCTTTTATATCGCATAGTAAAAGTCAGTTAAGTTTATATGACCCAATGACCAGTTACAAATGATTTTACATTTGAAACGGAAGGTGTTGGTTTCATGACCGAAGGGGAACATCATCACCTACTGAGAATACTGAGTATATTCAGCTAAAAATTTCCAAATTGGGCAAAGTTAAACCTTCGACACCACTTGCAACCAATCAGCAAACGACCTTGAACGGACCAGTCACATTAAATAGACATATATGATGAATGGAAACGCATATTTATAGAAAAAAGCATAAAGAAGGATAAAACGGTTACAAGGAGTATCCTTCTCGAATATGTGAGAGAAACATCCCCCAGTTTAGCATGTGACTGTCAATGGCGAAGTCACAGCACATCCTGTACTTATGTTCATCTGAACGGCTGTAAATGAGATCCTTTTCAGATCCATTTATAGCCCTTCTCTTGTTTTTCAAGCGGCCCCGAAAACCTTCAGTGGAATTCGTATGAGTCCTCGTAACGGGACCCACACAGCAAACAAGTGATTGTCTCTATTTTACACGAAGCAATATCTCTGCAATGCTGGTACCACTAAACTGTTGAGATAAGACTATTCTCAGTCTCGGCAGCTGCTGCTCTCACCGGCTGTTTCAACACCCAGTGATTGCAGATATACAAAATCTGTGTTAGGGAGATATGTGACCTAGCGGAAAAATTTCCTACGAAATATTAAAATTATCAGCTTACCCTCTCTAATATTAGCATGCTTCAAACATATAGCACAACGATGAACAAACCCACCAGTTGATCTGCTAAAGCTTTTTAAAGTCATGATGCCAACACAAGAACAAGTTTGCTCCTTCCGGAGCAATTTAAATCCAGGTAATATCGGAGAAACACTAACCTCCTCAAATTGCAGCCGTAACCTTGTAAGGTCACGCATTAGAAATGAATCAAGCGCTCTACAACATTGAACTACGTTCGTGAATCTCATTGGATAATTCTCTGATTGGTAGTTAGTGGTGTCGAAAGTTTAACTTCGCCCCAAACTGGATGGAAGGTGCATCTAGGATTGCAGTGCTAACTGTCAACAGCCAAAATTATCGGAGTTAATCCTAATTTTTCAGAAACTCAATCTATCAGGAAAGGCAATCCCAACAGGCTGAACATTTTTATCAACGGATGTCTTCTCTTGTTCGATAGTGACGATTAGATAACCGACAAGAAAGAATTAAAAATGAGGAACTCTGGGAACGAAGTAGTCGAGAACCTATTTCTTAGTAAACATTCCAAACAAAATAGAAACTGATTAGTTGCACTCTGAGATCACTGGGTAATCACTTGAGTGGAAATCAGATTGGAAACGACTGGTAGGGTGTTAATCGGACAATGACATGGATGAGATCTCCTGAGAAGAAGATGGAAAACTTATGAGCGATAGCGGAGACAAATAAAGAGATTTTTGAGGAATAGGATGAAATGACTATGTGCTGTTGAATCCCTGTGCCCTACTCGGAATCCAAGGGAATAATAACACAGTAATATACGTCATAATTATAAATACATAAAAAAAGCATTGCATCGGAACTGAATATTCGGCATCTTAAAATGAAGTCACTTCATAAACGAATGCGTTATAAAATAACCAATAATTTATAAAGCATAACAGGCTTACATTGATTGGCGCCTTTAATTTCAACAAAGTATGGCTTATTGTCATTCATATCCAACACACGTACGCATATTGTATCCACAGTGGAATGTGATTTTTCCAAACCTTTGTCAGAGACAACAACTTCGAAACAGTAATGCGACTGTGAGTAGAAAACAAATTTTTGAGAACAAAAATATGAGTAAGTAATTTGTGTTTTGTAAAATAATTCAAACAGTGAAATTAAACCATAACATAGTTACTTGTTAACATTCTCTTCATTTCTAGTGAAGTGGAGAACTTGTAGCCTTTCATTTGATAATAAAACGTCTTGTGAAATGAAAGCACTCAATTGCATTCAAAAAGTCCTCCAAAATCTTATACAAGAACTTGTGAGACCTAATAAAAGGGACTGAGATTAAGATATCTGGGTACAGTTGGTTGATAGATCAGCAGTTAAAAAATTCAAGCCAGTGGTATCCTAACCACACTGTTTAGATTATGGAATTTGTGGCGACTTGCATTAATTTCAATTCTAGTTGGTAAATTTCATCGTGGACCAACATCAGTCAGAGAGAGAGACAGTGTGTGTATTGAAAACCAGGGAGCACCGAACTCTGTTTCATCCTATTTAGAAATTTTCGGATGTGTGAACACACAATTCCACCATGGATCGATCCTGAGACCTTCTGATTACGAGTCCAAACTCGATGACCATTCAGCCACTTGGGCAGGAATTCAGTGAGTGACAAGACTGGATTGTGTGTTTGCGAAACGAAGAGTTACAAACAGGACAAAATAGCTGTCGCTCGCCCTACTGGTTTTCAATAATCTCTAATGATGTTGGCTACCAAACAAATTTAACAGCAAAGAGCAGATTTTAGTGTCATCAGAAAATTCTTCAGATCTTGTAATGCTTCCAGGCTATTAACTTTTATTACCGTCCAGTAGTTAGAAGTACTTTATTTGAAAAAATCTCATTACAGTCGTGTTCCTGTGTACATTTCTGACTTAAGATGACTGTAAGCAGTAAATTATACTTGAAACGTCATCGGTAATTAAATAATGCCGTGTAAGTTTTGATGTGTCACGTGAAATCACCCTATTACGCAATACGCTCTATTACAATAACTGTTACTGTAATGGATGTCATTTTCATCATCATTATCTATGGCATAATCCTTAGTATGATCGTACTCTCTTTCCAGTAAATTAGATTTTAGGTTTGTGTCATGTTGACTGAAAGCACGGTTGATCAATTAATCTTACTCAATTAATCTACTTTCATAATGACTTAATATGATTACTGCACAAGGTTTCCTATGGAACATAATGTTATAACGGTAGAGAAATTAAATGAGGACGTTGTCGCCTTGTTCTGTCTGCGCCTGACTAATATGCCTATCTGCTTGTGGTACCTTCCGATTCAGTGAACCACGCAAAATATCAAAAGATAAAGACTGGACTGTGACTGTGTATTGTAGTACAACAACAACGACAAAGAAAGTCATGGTATTTATACATTTTTACAACAGTATAGACAGCTAACAGCATTTGAAATAATTGATCGTAATAGTCAATAACAAAGTGCGTGAGAAATGATAATATACCATCTATGCGACATTAACGGTCAATAACAAAGTGTGTGGGATCCTATCACTTAAGGCCCCACTAGCATGTCTTTATTGCACACTTTTCTTTGCAGTCCTCCTGAGGTGACTCCACGAATGCCCACTAGCTCTTGTTTCCTTTTCACACAATCATATCCATATCGTCCTCGGGTCAACATCCAAAGACCTGATAGGTGGATGGAATCACACAGCGGTCTTCTAAGCAGATGCAGGATCCATCTTCCAATGGTTGATTGCTCAAGGAGCTCACCTTGTAACCTGAACCTCATGCTTTCGATTCTCAGTAGGGTGATGGATGCATAGTGATGAACAGTCCTTAACTGCGGCAAAACAACTGTCCAGTACCCCTGGTTATCAACACCGTCTAGTTTACTGGCACATCATAAGTATTGAAAAATAGGGAGCTAGCAACCGTACCTTGGAAAATAAATAGTTAGGCAATGGAAATCCAAGCCTCTTACACTTCTTTTACTCTTTGCGGTATTTATTTTCACGGGATGGGGTTGCTAGCCTCATGCCCAACATTCCACCTTTACCAACCCTATTATTGGCTTACCGAGATAAATCACTGAGTCGGTCAAGGATCGAGCGCCGAATTACTCCTTATGCCACTGTCTATAACATACCATTACTTGATTTGACACTAGTAACTAGTGTGATGTGTCTAGTACTCTGTTTTGTGTAGACTGAATTCTGTCAGTCAGGTTGTAATGTGACCACCATTCTAGCTGGCTGGCCATCACGGTTCCCACCGAGTTGATGTTATTAGATGGTTGGAGGCAATCGGCCACAGGAAGCCTTCGACCTAGGTTTCGTAGTTGTTTGCACTCCCCAGTCAGCAAGGCTTATCTGCAACCTTGAAGGAACTCATGTCCCTTCTGAGATTGGAACCAGCGTCACCCAGTGCTACAGTCAGAGACGCTACAACTGAGCTATTCGGGCCCGTAATTGACCTCATGTAGGACTGTAGTGGATATTTTGATTCGACACTAGTAACTAGTTGCAGATAAGCCTTGCTGACTGGGAGGAGTGCACGAAACCTAGGTAGAAGGCTTCCTGTGGCCGATTGCCTCCAACCATCTAATACATACCATTACTTTTTAAACCTTTAAGATCTACGATCGACATTCCTGTAACCAGACGACAGTCGTACCGACATATTTTTTTTATATATATCTTGTTTCAGTTAACGAGGAACTAAAGTTATTTATGCTTCAAATTACTGGTTTAAATTCATCATTTTTATTACTTAACTCAACAAAATGAAAGTAAGGACGATGAACAGTTGCTTTTAAGAAGTATATTTTCTTCTTTTTAATCAAAACTTTTCCAAAAAAGTTCACTACAAGTGATCTGCTTATTTTTCTTCGGTTTCTCTGACGAGGAGTTTTTTTACAATCGGAGAAATTTAAATGTCATCCATTCAAGGGTTTCACGTGTCAAAATTGTTTTAGGACACTTTCAGTTAGGACAGACAGCAAAGCAAGCAAAGCAGAGATATACAAGTTTATTTTATCTTCTAAAAAGACTTTTTTTATTTTTTTTATGGTCATTCAGATTTTTCTGGACTGATTTGGTAACATGAAAAACAGAAAACAAAAAATATTTCGTGTGACGGGGGAAAATTAAATGCATTTATTCGTGTTTCACCATTTCATTTTCTGTATACTCTAGTGTTCCCAAATCTTTTACTATTCTCATTCTTGTTGTTTTTTTTTTTTGCTTTTTCCGCACTCGGCATTTCAGACTTGGTAGTCGTCGCTGTCCTCGTAAAATTTATTGCACACTAAATAAAACCAAATACAACATAAAATACGGTGAACGTTTCCCATCATGCGTTGTGCTGTCGCCTTATCCGACTTGTGGTGTTGAAATAAATTAAAGTCGGGTTTTTTCATTAAATGGTCTACTACTGAGTGAGCATGAGTTTGCAATAACTTTTTTTTTTTTTTTTTTTTTTTTTTTTTATATATATATATTCCCATTATGATCATTTAAGAAAACACGTATTTTCGGTCATTTCTTATGAGCCTTTGAAATTCTATGCAAGGTGCTACCTCAATTCCCTAGGCTTCTGTGCCTTTTGGTTACTAAGCATAGCTGAGCCAGTTGCCATAAAAACATTCCAACCCAATCTGTTTATCCACAAAATGTCTGTTCAATCCCTGTCCTTCCAACAGGCGTTACCTGAGAACTAAAATGAATAATATAAAAAATAGTATTTTTGTTTGTACTGATAATTTTCAGCAGTTCGTTCGTAGGGATTTGGTTATTCTCAAGTTTGTTAGAGAAGCACTAAAAATCAACGAGGTAGTCCCCAGCAGCCAGCCGTTCCCTCCTAGTAGGGGACTCTTCAGGAGTAACAACCTACCGAGATTCGCACCTAGGACATGTGTGCGTCGGTGGCACAGTGCTTAGGACTCTTACCGAACATGCATATGGTTCGAGGTTCGATCCCCTGCCGACACACACCTGATATCTATGGTCGACCTGAAAAATTTGGGCGACCGCTATCCATGCTGAAAATTCCATACTTGTACCAAAAATACAGTGTGGAATCAAGCTGTAATCAAAACTGAAAACAAAATAAAAGACCACCTCGAAGGCCTTTCAGCCACTGGGACTTGACTCAATGGCCAGCCCACAAATTCTGACTTCTACGAATTCATGATTTTTGGCGTGAATACTTAACACTATCATCGGCGGGGATTATTTTTCTTCAGGCCACTGGCTGGTGGCCATGCTGAAGTCAACAATTGATAGCCTTGTAGCTGCAATGTGATTCAGCAATGCCAATGAGTCTCAAACTAGGGTGGGACACCCATACAGGATTCCCTATTTGATTTTCAGTGCTTTCCTAAATGATGTCACTCTGTGATCAAATTTGTACTGACAATTTTATTATAAAGATCATAAGCTAAAACAGTCATTATACAGCCACTAAATGAGGTTGACAAAGATTTGGAACAGTGAGCTCCATGGTGTTGAAAAAATTTCCAAAATATTGCTTGATCATTACAATAGGAGGCCTGCTCAATGTTGATGGAACTGAGACAGAATTTCGACTCCCATTCTATGCTGTTCTCGATGTTGATGTGGAGAGTTGAAATTTGATCCGTGCATGAATGACTTTCCCTGAATCTAGCTTGTTACGGGTGGAGTTCTGTGCACTTTTTAGTCTCTCTAGGATGACGTAAGTTTGCTTGGCATGGATAGTAGCAATATTCCACGCTGGATTTTGAAAGGGCTCAAGTCGTCCTTCTTTGATAATTTGACAAGATAGCCTTTTTCCCAGGCAATAGGTACCTTACTTCCCTTCCAAACATTTCGTAAAACTGCCCTATGAATATCTGCTGAGACTTCTCGTTCTATTTCCACTGCTTCTGGAGGAATTCCTTCTGGTCCTGCTGCCTTCTCATAAGTCTTTCAGTAGCTTGATTGCACTAACGATTTCTTCTTTTGTTGTAGGACAGGTGTCTACTGATAGTTTTATGGCTATTGATGGACAAGATCTGGGTGATGGTCAGTTAAGGAGTCCAAATATCTGAACTAAAAAGGAAGAACTAACGTATCATTAGTGTTGAATATCTGAATCTTCTTCTTTACACTGAGTGCTACAGATTTTCACATATGTGACAGTTTAATAAACGTCTGTCATACCCCTCCTATCTTGAATGGCTATTAAATGCTTGGCCACACCTCTGACCTGTAGTTGAGACGATTATGACAAGATGGCAGGTAAAAGAAGTGACTCCATTCAAATAAGCATTCATTAAATGTTAAAAAGTGATATTGTTATTTGTTGGAATTATCATTTCGACACTCGTTGTACAAAAGGAGATAGCCTATTGGATAATCTTTCAACTTATAAAAGAGTGTTTGCTAGATTCCAGTTGTGGTGAGAACTCCATCACTCACCAGGAATGCAAATCAGTCCAAATGTCGAACCTGAAATCGGATGAAATATAAATTCTAGCTTCCAGTGTTAGCCACCGTCAGCCAAGTAAAAATAGAGATTGTATACCTTCATTCGTTTCAGTGTTATGTGATCTCCATGCCAAGTGGCTAGACATTAAGTCTTCACCAATACCATGGACTACATGCATGACATTAAACTCTGTCTAGAGTCAAATCAAATTACACATTACAGTCATACAGGAGATCAATTACCAGCACGAATAGTTCAGTGGTAACATCTCTGACTGCACCATTGGATGGCGCGGGTTCGAATCTCATAAGTTAACTGAGTTTCTTTAAAACTCTTCCAAATTTACCTCCTAGGTTTAATTCCGATCGCCTTCAACCATTCAAAAATGATATTCTCTTCTAAATGAGTACATCTCATGAAATAGAAAAAAAAAACAATTAAAGTAATTATCCTCACCTTATACTCTCTATCCAACGATTTAGTTGTATATAAACTTCCATTATTCAGTAATTTAATGGGCAAACTACCATCTTCTAATGCAGCTACATTCTGATTAACTTTCTTGACGTCCTCTTTACTGCCACTGTTGTTATTATTATTGTTATTATCATTACTACTATGACTACTTTTTAATAGTTTACCAGTTAATAATCGAAATGTCACTGCACTATTGACTCCTTCATCTCTGTCCAACACTTGTATATCACCAATCCATTTATTTGGTTGTTGATTTTCTTCAACAGCAAATTGTCGTGGACCACGAAATTCTGGTGTATTGTCATTTTCATCCAATAGTTGTATGAGCAGTTGTGTAGTTGCTGTATGATGAATTATTGTACTGCCAGGTGGCCTTAGTACTCGACTGTCTAAACCACTATCGAAACCACCGTCGGTGGCTAACACTGTCAGCTGTATAGGATAAAATATGAATGAGATAAACACCTTAGATGTGATTTTACAATATACAAATGATTAACCAAACAAACTGTAAGACCCTTTTTGGTTTAGTGATTCATTTTTGTTACATTCTAAAGAATAAGGAAAACTTTTTTCGACTCGTCAATCGGATTTTTCGTAGCTTTGATCCAGTCACACAGTTTAACATAAAATTTTAGCAATTCATTCTGTTGTACTGAGTAAGAAAGGAAGAATAGTGTCTGTATGAAGAATTAAATACTTTTGCTTTGAATAATAACACCGCCAGAAGAGCTTCTGAAGTGTTCTGTGAATTTCTTTTGCTTCATAGAATTAATCCAAAATTCAAAGGGAATAACTTAAAATCGAGTTAAAAGACGCCTTAGTGGAATACTCAGTTCAACTTATTAGACTAAAATAAGCAAAAAGAAATCTGGAAGGAAACAAAACCATCAAAAACCTATTGCTTCGAAGGAAATGGAGATGGATTGGACACTCGTTGAAGAGATCGTCAAATAACATCTCGCCCCAGGCCAGAACTTGAGTGAGACAGAATGTGAAACGTTGAGTGAAGCGTTGATCCGGCAATCATATAGAGGAGATCGTGCGATGAGGAGATGATGTCATATGTGCGATCAAATGGTCATCTGAAGAGGGCTGCAGGGAATATAATGAAATCAGATGTTGTTTTGAAACCCTATGTCCCACTAGGAAGCAGATGTAATAATAATGATAATAAAATGCCAGAAAACAAGAATAATAAAGACTAAAAGGGAGTCGGTTGCTCTATCATTCGATGAATGGTTGTTTGAACAAACTGAGCGACTATAGAAGTACATAGGTGTATATATCAAACTATGTCATATTAAGGAATTTAAATTCCAAACAGTTCAAATGAAACACTCAACGCCTATCGAAGTAAAATATAGAGTTTCTAATGCTTTCCTTCAGGTTTTCGTCTTCAAATGATGACAGTTTCGGTAGTTCAAAGTAAACATAATGTGCTTTGTGTATTTATCACCTTGAAAGATTTTGATATGTTGATGTCGTGCTTTATAATGGCTATATTACTGAGAATTAACGGTGTCAAATAAGGATGAGGCTGTAAAGCGTGGATGTCTCTAAACTATCTCTTCAGCTCCCCTAGTAAACAGCCATCTCTCAATTCTTCCTATGTACAAGCAGTAGCAACTACCGAGAAAGCTTGTCTATTTTAGACTGTGTGATTAAATAGGTTTTTTAGTGAAGCAAGATAAGTTTGTCGGTTGGTGATTGCTTTTTTAATCTTATGAATTTTAACTCCTACAGACTGTTATCAACAGCTGACTTCGCTCCATCCTGAAGATTAACAATAAGGAATTCTGTCAAAAAGGCTCCCAACAAACCATGTCTAAATAAATATATAGAAAGAAATTAACGTGGACAGAACATTCGTTGAGTAGACTGTTAAGACAATCATTCACCTAGTATACCCTTGAGTGGGATCAAAATGGCTTCAGCTTTGATGCCTGGAGTATCATAGGTGTGTACCACCGAAGAATCTCGAAGTAGGAGGGAATGACTGCCCACCTCTCCCTGGTTTTTAATGAAATCCAATTTATGATTATGCAATAACCTCTGTAACACGTAAAATCATGCTGATAAATATAAGCAACAATTTGTGCAGCGTATTTTCAGCAAGGGAATTACTTCATGAGCTGACATCAGTTAGAGAACCACTGCAAAACCTGGGAGTACTGGGCTGCTTTTTCGCACTGGTTTGGGAATCTTCAGTGTAGGTACCCACCAGAGTTTGAATCCAGGACCTTCTGGTTACAAGGCGAGCTCGTGGGTGCGTACTGATGAAGACTCCCAAACTAGGGTGGAGTGGCTGTCCAGTACTTCCAAGTTTCCCAGTGGTTCTCTAAATGATGTCAGCTGATGATGAAATCCTCCATCCTATCAAATAAAATCCCCACAAAATCAATATTTGAAAAAGGAAATTACTGTTTGAAAAATCTCTCCTGAATAATCTACCTACAACACTGATAATAAATAACTTTGTTTTTATAGTCGTCATTTCTCCCAGGTTGTATATCATTGTTCTAACATTTGAATATCACCTGTATAATCTGCGATTATGTTAATTCCCTCTCTAGTTGTATGTCGGTGTTGATAACGTGGTGGTTAACGATTATAATATTGTTTGAATGAATTCAAGGTTGGTCGTTGGTTGGGTATTTAACCTTGAACCGTCTACGAAATCTTTTGGTGGGTGATTGTTGTTAACGAAGTTTTGATCGCACCTTGTTTCTTATCTCTCGTTTTGTAACTAGGAAATTGCTGAATGTGCATTGTTGAGCACTTCAGGTTTTATATCAAACAATTATCTTTCCGTTATCATCGTGGCATTTTAGGATAGTGCGTCATTCTAGGAAATTGTGTTTAGATACGCAGATGAGCAGACTTTAGGGAGCGGTGAGTGAAGAATACTTTGGATCGACAAGAAGACTCTGGAAGATTTGAATATTTCGGATGATTTTTGTCTAGTGTCACATAAATCCGAAGACTTATAGACGAAAGCCAACAAACTGGCAGAAGAAGCAGACAGCAAAGAAAGGACTTCACGTGAACATAGAGAAGACGGTAGTGATAAAATTAATCACCGAACAACATCAACAAGCACCATTCATTATAAACAGAACAACTCAGGAAGAGTTCACTTCATTCACCTATCTGAGATGCATAATTTCAACTACAGGCCAGTGGAACCGATGAAGATGTCGAAACCAGCTGGGATAGGAAAGGCAAACCACACACTCAACACTCTATAATCAGTTTTGAAATTTTCTGCAGTCAGCAATCAGAAATAAGTTTAGATTTTCAATACCAGTGTCAAGGCATTGAACGCTTCAATATGGATTACAAACTTAAAACAACCGTCGGGAAAAGAATTCCCCACCGGCCACTTCAGGTCTTATCAGCAACTACCTCCGCTGACAACAAACAAACCAAGAACCTGTGTCTCAAGAAATATTCCGAAGGAAATATGGATAGATCAGGCATGCTTAGAAGAGACCATCGAATGACATCACGCTTCATGGCAACTTCCGGGTAGAACGTAAATGGAAAGAGAGCAGTTGGGTGTGAGTCCAAGGGTGACATGAAGGAGATCGTTCCAGGAGAAGATGAGAGACTTTGGGAAATCGTAAATCCAGTCAAAGTAGACTTTAGAGAATAGAATAAAATGGAGGCGTGCTGTTGAGACCTTGTGTTCCACTTGGAACCCAAAGCAACAAAAATATAGTAAATAATAATGCAGTAGGATACAACGTTGGTTTTCAGTCTCCAGAACACAACACGTCTATTTTAGTCGTTACATTTTTCTCTATCATACTTCATACATATTTTGGTGTATCATCCCACAGGTATTTTGAATAAAAGTCAAGTCAAACTTAATTAAATTTAATTGGATTGATTCGTCAGAATTTTAGAAAACAACAACACTGAATTCACTTTGACAAACAGAACTTTCTTTCCCAATATATCACGTTCAACACACCCTTAAACTTTTTAATTATTATTTTCTGTCCTACTTAAAAACCATCATTATTGATCATATTTTTGAACACCCCTCATCATCCCTTATCACTGTTATTACAAGTTTTGCATTTTAGATATGACCAAATGTAGTTATAAGTATAATTAAATTATGCATATCCCATAAAGGATAATACTCTGAAACTAGGGTCTTGTAAACGAATGTTATTATGATTATTATTCCTGGACATTCTACGTCCTCAATTAGATTCTAACTTTTATCGAGAGAAGACACATAGACTGGCTTACTGGCTTCCCGACGGCGGGGTTTCCTCAGCCGGCTGTGTCATTTCGCCTCTCCAATTCCAGCGAAGAATAAGTTTGTTTTTTAAATATTTTTGTATTTTTTTAATATATTTCTTGGAAGTTGAATTGTCTATAGCAGTTTGATAGCTTTTGTGGTGTAGGGTCTCTAGCCCTACGCTCAACCCTCCTTCTCTAACTGAGCTATGGACTGGCTGGAAAACTAGAAAGCTAGTAAACTAGACAAAGTTATAAATGAATAATAATGACAACTTACTACAGTGTCTTTGTACACCTTGAAAAGACTAGTTACAATGTATTTTAATGAGTTATCGAAATAGGATTCTAAATTTAACTATAATAAAATGACAATGTAATCACAAATCCCTTCACGAAGGTCAATCAGGTATGTGCTTCTTCAGCTTTTTTCTCATACTTTTAAGTGTTGTATGAGGACAGAAAGTCAACCTCACATTTATTGATAAGTGTTCATTCGCTTAGTGGTGATGATGTGATTTATTATTGATTGGTGACTTTATGTTGGTTTAATGGTTTGTTTTGAAATTATCTAAGTCTCATTATTTTATTGTGTGAACAATTGTGTCCAAAACATAGTGACTGTATAAACTGGAAAAAAAAATCTTTTTGTAATGTACTTATCAACGATTAAATAGTTCTTTATTCAGACATTCATCTAGCTGGGTTCCGAGTGAAATAAAGGGCTTGAACTGCAAATCCTCATTGGTTAAAGGAAAAACAGATAACCTGGAATTACTGCGCACCTGTTTCGTCACACTAGTTTGGGACTATTCAACGGTACGCACCTATCACCACGGTTTGAAGCCAGGACCTTCTGGTTACAAGACGAGAGCATACACCATTCACTAGCTGGGATTCTACCCAATGGCCAGCCAGTCCATGAATTCTAACTTCTGCAAATTAACGATATATGGCACGACCACTAGCGAATGTTATCGGTGACGAGTATTTGTCCTCACACCCAACCTGCTTAATGGTCTACCAGCTCGCCGTGTAACTGGTAGATCCTGGTGTGTACTGATTAAGAGTCTTAAACTGGAACAAAACAGATGTCCAATACTCCCTGCTGGTTTTTCAATGGTACCCAAACCGATATCAGTTCATGGGGAAATCCTGAGAGCAATCAAATCCACGCAAACCAACACTTGAAAATTTCTATTTCATCCTGTTCCCTTTAATCATCTTCTACAGACTGCACAACTGTTCTCATCTCCTCACACGATCTCCACTATAGATACAAGAGCCTGTTGGGAATGATTTTCAGGATGCATCAAGCCTCTAAGCCATATCGAAGAACTCATTTGACATTAATTTTGAAGATCCGGATCTTTTTCTTGGCGCTGATTGTAGTGGACTTCTATACTGACTTCGGAATAATGAAGATCCGTCTTGTTTCTTTAGTCATCATTTAGATATCGTTATTTGTGCCGCCTGTAGTTGAAACAATTCTTCCAAGATGAAGTAAATGAAAGAAGCGACTTCCTCCAAACTTTCCGGTGATTATTGTTCATTGGTGTTGATTGACAGGCATCTCCATCCCCTCAGTGTTCACTATGTTCATCTGAAGTCAAGTCTCCCCAGCTTTGTCTATCAATGTTTTGGTTTTTGCCTGTATATCTCCGAGTTTGTGTGACGCTTAACATAAATCGTCTATGATATCTAGATCCTTTAAAGTTTTATTGTCGGTCCCGTGTGTATTTCTGTCTTCTCAACTCTCACGGCCGGTACATAATCCAGTCCACGATAATCATGAATATTATTGTTAATCACAGTAGGTAATCTTATCTCATTCCTGTCTTCATTTCAAAAGCCTCATTGAGTTTCCTGCTGTGAATCACTAGATACATGTGACATCAGCCTCATAAAGCTGTTGAGTAAGGTTTATAAATGGTTGTGATCCTGTATTCTTTGGTCTTAGAACAATTTTTAAATTATTTCATGGTTGACTCAATCCATCGAATTCCCGAAGTCAGTGAAGTTTAGATAGAGATTTGAGTGTAACTCCATGCGCACTTGGTTCACTTTTGTTGGATTCAGCTTACTTCGGGTGAAGTTTTGCATCCAGAGAATCTTTTAGTTCCACTGAGGTTATGTGACTTAATATTTTGATTAGAGTTTACAGGAGGATGATTCCGAGGCAGTTATTGCAAAGCTCCGACTCAACCATAACATCGACTGGTCAACTAGCATCAATACAGTTTACTGCTAAAGACCAAACACGGAGCCAGCGTATGTGTGACAAGGAATAAACGTGATTTCAAACAGTTATAACACTAGGTGCATTATTCATATTAACATATATGTTTGATAGGTACTCAATAACCTTAATCAAACGAGAGCAAATGGATAAACAGACCACTTTAATGTAAGACAGTGCATCAGAGTATTGAGTTGTTTCTCAGTAGTACAATAAAATTCCACTATAACGTCATCAGATTCCGTCGTGAATGTCATTAGTTACTTCCTGGTAACAAATAGAGGCGTTTTATATCTAAGATTTTTTTGTTATATATATGGTCTGCGAATGACTAAATATACGTATATATACAGGAAACGGCTTTAGGCGGTATTTTGATTAAATAATTATGACCAATGATAACATTAACTCTTTGTAGCCAACAAGCGCATTAAGTTATTTATTTATTTGGCTGTTTAGTTCATTTTTGCACACTGTTAATCAAGAATTTAGAATTTTTAAAAATATTATTATGCGGCTATATACTGCTGATCGATATGAGCAGTTGAACACCACTAACATCAACCAGCTAGCCAGCCGGCTGAATGAATATCAGAAGGCCGTTCCAACTGTTTGGGATCAAGCTCATCAAGTGTATGCCCGATTTGGATAAGCTCAGACAGCTGAATCGGTTATAACAAACCGAATTCTCGTTAGCGAATTGGCTGAACTGGTAATACAGTTAAATAGAGTGCTCAAGTTGTGAATTTATTCACGACCTGATATTGATACAGTGTAAGAGTACACCGCTGTGAGGCGTGTGCCCCTCAAAAAGAAAGAAACGGATGTAAGGTGTTTAGATCACACACTGTCAGATCAAGTAGCTTTCAACCACTTATTACATAAAAATTAGTGATAATTGGTTGAAACAAAAAAAAAGAAAATATCAGTAATAAAACATATCCTAATCATAAAAATATTGACCCAACAACTTACTTGAAATGTTGCTTGTACTTCACGATCCAGTTCCGCTGAATTTGTAATCCAACCAGTGACTGGATCTATTTTGAAATAAGGTGTAGTCATTTCATTCTTCTCCAAAGTGTAATAAATTTGAGCATTAACTCCAATGTCTTTGTCTGTTGCATGCATCTGGAAAAAAATTGGAACATTGAAATATATGCCAAGATGAAGTAAGAATGTGTTTTCAAGTTAAGCTTAATAAACTTTTTAAAATTTCTATTACCGTGGCGTTCGGGAAACTGAATGTCTATGTTATTTGATGCCTTAAGTATTCTATGAGTAAACTACGCATCTGCTGTGAAATTGGACCCAAAATTCCGTTCTTCTTCTGAGAATGATGGATACAATCTTATCGGATATGCATGTTAATTATCAATTCAGCATGGTCTCACTTTTATGCGCACCACCCATGTATATATCGTACCGAATGTGATTGTCCAATAGTAGTAATGAGAAAGCAAGATAAATGAAATAACTAGCCAATCAAGTGATCAGTCACAAGTAAGTCAAAATGAAAGGATAATAAATTAAACAGGGTAAATTCTTGGAAAAACATTAAATCTTTCCTGCTAGTGACAGCTGAATATCACATGAAGTGATTGGAATGTAAAGAATTTGTTATTGGATTGAAGGTTATCGATTTTCAGACATAGTTGCTTGATGATAATCGTGATATCTGATGCTTTATTGACATGTATTCTGAATAGGTGGCCATTAATGAACTTTCCGGGTATAGAGCGTAAGTGCGTGAAACAGTTATGAGACTTCAGAGATTTCCCTACTGTTTGAAGATGGGATCTTTGACAGTAACTTAAGAATGACTGCTGTTAGTGTCGTCATGTGTGTTGTTGGCAAACTCGTGTTTGTGTCCACTAGTATTACACGCTTGACATTAGCGTTGTTTACACCAGCAGGATTTGACCAAATGCCAGGCAAGCCAATGTTAGCAGGATGGAGTAAGTTTCCTCTTCGCCAATCACTTGGTATCTCTCAAGTCATTAGGATAATGAGCGATTGAAGTAGAAACAGAAGAGGCCTGGTCAGAAGATAATGGAAGTTATCTATTTTCCGTCGAACTGCATATACTTTACAACCATTTCGGTACAGTTGTGTTTTCCTAGCAGCATGGTTCATTTGAGGAGTACTCATCGTCTAAGTAGACGACGTCTCCAATGCTGAGGATGTCTTGTGAAATTGGAAACTAGGAAGGCGTAGGGAACAGCTGCTTCATCCGCATTAACCCCCAAGCCGGAACTGAACCCAGAGCTTTCAGGTCACTAGTCAAAGTCATTGACCGTAGAGTCACTGAGACGGAATCCAATGGTCTATGAATCATAACTTTTGTCACTTCGCTATTCTCACCAGCAACTGACTGCAGGATAAAGTCACCTGGAGTCCTAATGAAAAGTCATTGACATTGAAGTCCATCAGGTCAAGTATGGGGACAAATACTCGCAATGAAAGTGGATGGTGAGAATTAGTAGAAGCTGGAATTCATGGGCCATTCGATGAGTGAGTGGTATACAAGCTAGCCTTGCAAATGGAAGGTCCTGGGTCCAAACCCCAATGGAAGCGTACCGCCGATGCATCCAAAGCTAGAATACAGCACCTGCAGAGTACTTCCATGTTTCCAATGCCTTTCTAAATGACATCAATCAATCAATCAATCAGCAAACTTGTAATAGATCCACTCCTTGCAAATTAACTCTCAGAAATAGATCTTATGCTCACCAGTGACTAACTCTGCAGAGGAAGTTACCTGAAGTTTATCTGGTTATGTGTAAGGACAAATACTTGCTCATGATATTAACCAAGACTATGAATAAGAAGAGTCCTGAACTAGGACGAAACAGTTGTCCAGAAAAAAATTAGTGAAAAACATCTTTGTTTATTAAAGAAAATAGCAAATTTTTAATCATTTCTTATTAATCTGCCTTATCAAACTGTGATCATTCTTTCGAATGAAGAAATATTTAAAAGCATGAAGAACCCTTCTAACCTCTTTTCTTTCCATGACTGTGTTTATCAGCATCACATATATTAATTAACACAGTACGCATTACTTATGTTTAAGGACACATGACTCTTAATACGATATAATTGTTTATATAAAAGTGAAAACTTCTCTCATTTGTCCCATAAATAGATATTTTTATTATTATCATGATTCAATGGAATCATTAAAAAAAATAGCATACTGAGAAACAAGTGAATCGATAACTGAGGACAAGTTCAAATAACCTGAGTAAAGGTTAATAATAATCATAAACTCATGTATACAAGAAGGCCATTTTTGTCGATGAAAGATGAGTAGAAATACAAACAACATGGGTCATTACTAATAGATTCACTAAAGTAGTATAACCTACACACGCAATCAATATCACCACATAGTTTTCTTCTAAAACTAGTTTTGAGTAAATTTCACAACAGAACACGGGAATGATATATGAAATGATATATCTCTAGTGAAAAAGATTAATGACCCATATAAGGATTTATGTATATTTTAGAAAGTCTTCATGGACGAGACAGTATTATTATTATTCCCTTGAGTTCCTGGTGGAACATAGGGCTTCAACAACACATCCTCACTTTTTCCCATTTTCTGCGGTCGTCTGCAGCTTGGACAACGATTGCCCACAATCGCTCATCTCCTCCTGATAAGATCTCATCTACGTCAGCTTAGGACGACTCACTCGTTGCTTCCCATTAGGATGGGACAGTATGTACACTTTAGAAGCTATGTTCCGATCCAATATGAAGAGAACCAAGTGAGGAAATTGTTCAACAGAGGACAGAGAATTTGTTCTGACAGTATGACTGAATATGAAATAAAGACTCTGAAGAAAGTTTTATCTATGGATGGATATCTTGAGAAGTTGATTACTGAACACTCTAAAGAGATGAACCCTAGTAAAATGATCTACACAGATTTAGAGGAAGCTGTATACATCAGTTTGCCACTTAAAGGAGTTGACGTACAATGAATAGTGAAATGGAAACTTGGTAAAATTACCAGGATAACTTATTTGTCTGTAAAATTCGTGTTCCTCAACATCATCAGGTGACTGCTCCCATATTCTGGAGAAGACCGGCAGCCAATTATCGACACTTCAGACTGCGTATATCAGTCTCAGTGTGTTTGTTGAAGCAAATACATAGGTCATACAGAAAGGTAACTATCCACTTGCATGATGGAACATTTGCCTAGGTGGTGGAAACAAGCTGAAATCAAAGTACCAGGATGTTCAAAAACGTACCCTTTTATGAACTACGGATATGATATTGACTCTGTGAATTCATTCACTGTTTTCAGCAGACAAACAAAGAAGAGAACACTTTTAACTGTGTAATTCATGAGTTTCACGCTTAACATTGTCGCTATCATGCAGAACATGGGCTGGCCAGATATGGTATATTTGAGTAGCTGCACCTGGTAGTATGAGCAGATAATCTTTTATGCTGACTTTTAGTTCTACCAGATGAGATTCTACCAGATCCCCTTGAATCTCATCTGATAGAACTAAAAGTCAGCATAAAAGATTATCTGCTCATACTTCCAGGTGCAGGTACTCAAAGATACCATATTTGGCCAGCCTATGTTCTGCATGATAGCGACAATGTTAAGCATGCAACTAATGAATTACTATGTTGTAATTATCTCCTATTTGTAATCTTTGCTGACACTATCTCAACTAACTGACAATCTTAGCTACTAACATTGTTGTTATTATTTACAACTTTTTTTGTACAAATGTGTGACTTCACTGTCACTACAAATACTAAATAAGAAGTGCCATTAAAAATCTTGTAATATTATTCCTAAAATTGGTTTTAATTTTAAGATTCAGTATTGTACCAAATGCTGAGAATTCCACAGTGTACCATGAGTCCTTTTTTGTAATAAGGCGTATTATTATCTAAAAATGAGCTACGGTAATACTATTGATAAACGATAGTTTTAAATGAATCAAGAATAATAATAATAAGTGGTAGAACAAAATACCGAATAATAATAACGGTTACCATAGAAGATTCATGGTGATCACCGTTTCTCTCAAGATACAGAAGCGGGTACACACTCCAATCGCATAAGCTTCCAAAGTTAAAGGTGTTCTCTTCTTTGTTTGTCTGCTGAAAACAGTGAATGAATTCACAGAGTCAATATCATATCCGTAGTTCATAAAAGGGTACGTTTTTGAACATCCTGGTACTTTGATTTCAGCTTGTTTCCACCACCTAGGCAAATGTTCCATCATGCAAGTGGATAGTTACCTTTCTGTATGACCTATGTATTTGCTTCAACAAACACACTGAGACTGATATACGCAGTCTGAAGTGTCGATAATTGGCTGCCGGTCTTCTCCAGAATATGGGAGCAGTCACCTGATGATGTTGAGGAACACGAATTTTACAGACAAATAAGTTATCCTGGTAATTTTACCAAGTTTCCATTTCACTATTCATTGTACGTCAACTACTTAAAGTGGCAAACTGATGTATACAGCTTCCTCTAAATCTGTGTAGATCATTTTACTAGGGTTCATCTCTTTAGAGTGTTCAGTAATCAACTTCTCAAGATATCCATCCATAGATAAAACTTTCTTCAGAGTCTTTATTTCATATTCAGTCATACTGTCAGAAAAAATTCTCTGTCCTCTGTTGAACAATTTCCTCACTTGGTTCTCTTCATATTGGATCGGAACATAGCTTCTAAAGTGTACATACTGTCCCATCCTAATGGGAAGCAACGAGTGAGTCGTCCTAAGCTGACGTAGATGAGATCTTATCAGGAGGAGATGAGCGATTGTGGGCAATCGTTGTCCAAGCTGCAGACGACCGCAGAAAATGGGAAAAAGTGAGGATGTGTTGTTGAAGCCCTATGTTCCACCAGGAACTCAAGGGAATAATAATAATACTGTCTCGTCCATGAAGACTTTCTAAAATATACATAAATCCTTATATTGGGTCATTAATCTTTTTCACTAGAGATATATCATTTCATATATCATTCCCGTGTTCTGTTGTGAAATTTACTCAAAACTAGTTTTAGAAGAAAACTATGTGGTGATATTGATTGCGTGTGTAGGTTATACTACTTTAGTGAATCTATTAGTAATGACCCATGTTGTTTGTATTTCTACTCATCTTTCATCGACAAAAATGGCCTTCTTGTATACATGAGTTTATGATTATTATTAACCTTTACTCAGGTTATTTGAACTTGTCCTCAGTTATCGATTCACTTGTTTCTCAGTATGCTATTTTTTTAATGATTCCATTGAATCATGATAATAATAAAAATATCTATTTATGGGACAAATGAGAGAAGTTTTCACTTTTATATAAACAATTATATCGTATTAAGAGTCATGTGTCCTTAAACATAAGTAATGCGTACTGTGTTAATTAATATATGTGATGCTGATAAACACAGTCATGGAAAGAAAAGAGGTTAGAAGGTTCTTCATGCTTTTAAATATTTCTTCATTCGAAAGAATGATCACAGTTTGATAAGGCAGATTAATAAGAAATGATTAAAAATTTGCTATTTTCTTTAATAAACAAAGATGTTTTTCACTAATTTTTTTCTGGACAACTGTTTCGTCCTAGTTCAGGACTCTTCGAGTTCACACTAAGAACCTGCAGATTATAAGGAGATCTTGAAGTTCATTCAGTCAATGGATTGCGATCCAGCTGCCAACCCATGAATTCCAACTGCTACCATTCATAGTCTTAGTTAATATCATGAGCAAGTATTTGTCCTTACACATAACCAGATAAACTTCAGGTAACTTCCTCTGCAGAGTTAGTCACTGGTGAGCATAAGATCTATTTCTGAGAGTTAATTTGCAAGGAGTGGATCTAAATTCTAATATTAGAGAGTGTGTCTGGGGTCGGACAACACGCATTTAGACGATTTCTCACTTGAGTTCAGATTTCTATCACTGCTGTCGTGACAAGCTGACTAAATCGCACACCACTTGTTCTACTGACAACCTTTAATACTCTTTTTCAATAGACCAGTTGGAAAGACTCAGGGGGAGTATTAAAGTACAACAGTAAGATACAAGATTTAACAGACTGTAAGGGAAGAGTTTGATTGATCCCAGATAGTTTTAGCTTCTTTATGTAGTAACTCCATTTTGGATAAGATTTTATTTTGATAAATCACACAGTGTTGTACAGTTATATTAACTGATGACATTTCGAGCACAAACTATCGCTCATAATCATATCAAGTTACTTACACAACTTTGTTCTTTCATTAAAATTCTATTTCAATTCAAACACATTCAAACACAACACTCTAACAAGTACCTTATCATGACTGTAAAAAACACTCGTCCTTTTTTCCCATCTAACTGCAATTGATCAACAACACTCGCACAAGTATTTCTGAATGTATATTATCTCACATTGATTTTTAATCCAATATCTAGTCGATTCTACACATGTATATAAATGAAGGAACAAAGTTGTGTTATTAACTTGATATGATTATGAGCAATAGTTTGTGCTCGTAACGTCATCAGTTAATATAACTGTACAACACTGTGTGTGATTTATCAAAATAAAATCTTATCCATAATGGAGTTATACTCTGCCACAGTGCCCAAGTTTTATACTTATATCTTTATGTAGTAGCTTAGACGGAACATTTTCTTGGAGGTGGATAAAATATAGTGTGATCAACTAAGGTCAGAGGATAGAACTATGCCAAAATATTTTGAGTTAAGTTTAGTTTTTGTCACAGTTGCCTCAGTGCTACAGGCATCATGTGCACTAACCAGTTGTTGTAGATCGCTTTTATGCCTGAAGGAGAAGTCATTAATCTGGCATTTTGAGGGATTTAACTTATGACCATTTAGCTTAGACCACTGATTGATTTCCGACAGAAATCAATTAAGTTTGCAACAATCTGATCGAGACTTAACAAGAAGCGAGACAGTCAGATCATTAGCGTATTTGACGAAGTTGATTTCAATAGAAAGTGGTAAGTTATGTCAGAAGAAAGAAAAAATGAAGCGGAGAAGAGAAAACAGCACCTTGATGAACACCAGCTTCAGTAAGCAAGGTTTACGTCAGGGAAAGCTTATATAACAGAAGGCATCTAGGTGCTGCGTCAAAAGTAGATGTGTAGTCGAGGAAGGTACTATATTATTATTATTATTATTGTTATTATTACTGTTATCGATACTATTATTATCATTATTATTCGTTTTGCAATTTTGATAAATTCAGGTTCTTTCCCAGATAAATAATTTCTTTATTTAAGTAAGGTAACTGAACCATAATACATCTTTCTCTTAATTTTAATCTCTCAAACCCCCTTCTCCTCTATCTATCTGAACTTGACCTGCGCTCTACAACCTTTTATTGTTTATTGTAAATTCATGTTTCCAATTCTAAAAGAAATGCCTCCTGGAAAACAATTGTTCACATCATAAAATTTTAAGAACAGAATAATCTAGCCGTCTAAGAATTTTACATTTCCTATTCCAGTATTTCATCTTAGCTGATGTCATTTCATGATATATAGTCACTTAGCAATCACACTAGGCATGTGGCTGATCGATTTAAGTAATCAACTTTCAGTCGATAGTGAGTAGTGTGTTCACGTCCCACCTCATCTACTCCAGCCTGATCAACTGAATTATCCCACTAACCCTCAAAAAATAAATGTAGCTCTTAGCCTAGTACATGATATATGATGCTCCGAGCAGTCGATTTCAAATGATGCGTTCATTTAGCCTAAAACATAATGACTGGTGGTTAATTTATGTACAAATTAATGGGGTTTTTGGTTGGGATTTGAATGGGTTTCAATTGTGAAACTTCCGTCAGGAACCAATGTCACTTAGAAAGATCACTGAAAACCAAAGAGTGCTGGACAGCTGTTTCCTCCTAATTGGTGACTCTCCATCACGGATAGAACTCAACACCTTCAGGTTACTATACCACGCTCCCTGACCATTCAACCACTTTGGTTGGGATTCAATGACATCCCTGAATCCTAACCTTGTCAATTAGTGATATATCGAGCTATTATCAACCAACGGCTCTGACGATTATTCACTTCACCTTTCCATGGTGAGTCCATCACCAGTCATGATTTCCCGCTGCAGTTTCAGGAAATCCATCCAGCAGCCATCAATGAGTTGGTAATTTATCTGATTTGTAGGAGTTTCGGCAAACTTCATCTGTTTTAAATCCAGCCCTAGGGGATGAACAGTCAACGAGTTTGATCCCCATTGAGGTGGTGGATGCGCATTCCCTAGGAGTCCCAAACTACGAGGACAAAACAGCTACCCAATTCTCGTTGGTTTCCAATAAACCCTCTCTGACTCATGTTGATTCCAGGCAGAAACCCAACAGGTGAGATGTTTACTAATACATTTCAGATATTTCATCACTTGCTAAATGAAGAGTAGTTGAATGGGATTCAGAACCAATCAAATCATCGGTATTCTTTAAGATAATAGTAATAATAATCTACTTTATTCCAAAAACAGTACTTATAAAACAGAATGGGATTCTTGCCATTTGTCACAATATTGCATCTGATTTACTCAAAATATAAATAAAATTAAAACAAAGTTGACCAGAGGAATTTGTCCACATTCACGAAATAAAGTCAAGAATATTCCAAGTACGATTTGAGAATAATGACTATGATAATAATAATAATAATAACGATAATAACAGTGAGTTTGTTTCAAACAGTATTGTCGATTCAGTTTGAAAATTTTAGCATGTTATAGATTATTGAATCTAATGTTCTGTTTATACAGTATGGCGAGAGGGAAATACAAAATTAACAGTTATTAAAACAGCTTAAATTATGTTCACACTTATGAAGGAAAATAAACAAATAAAAAAAAATTGAGATGATTATAAATATAAGAAGTACAATAAAAAATAAAGGTTGATGTTGTAAGGGTGGAGGAAATGGTTTATTTACTAGTGCAAAGAAGGTTAGTTGGTTAGTTAGTTCATGCCTAACACTATTTTCATCACATTAAAACGCAATGATGACCTACTGTGTTAGCACTGACAAGAAGGCCAAAAGTGAGAACTTATCCATCTCGATATAAAGATTTACTTTATCGATACAAATAAAGTCTAAACTGGAATCAGTAATTATGTTATGAAAATCTACTGTGTGCTTCAGTGGTTCAGTGAAAGAACACCCAGCAATCACCCACATAGTCTGCGATTCAGTTCCCAACGGTTTCGCACTTAAACCTCACTTAGCCAGCTGAAAGCCCAGTAAACAGGGAAGGTTGGGTGTGAAGCTAACAATTTCACCTCGTAGAAATAAACACCACTGTTACGGGAAATTTAAGATTGAAGCATGAAGCCTTATGTCCCCCTACACTGGGAACACAAGGCAAAAAGATAAATAAAATATTAGTAATAATCACCTAATGTAGAAAATGTCTCGCTAAGAAAAGGTCACGAAAAAATCTAAACACCTTAGAATAAAAAAAACAAGCAAATAGAACACCCTAATATAAAAGATGGATAACTAAATAAGGACAGTCATGTTATCCTCTACATTTATTTCTCAAATCACCTTATTAAAATCCCATACAACAATAAACGTGAAATGAACTTTAGTCTATTGATTAAGCGTTGTTTTCCTTATAAATATAAATGAAATGAAAGAAAAAATAACGAATCACAGAATCTGTATGAATATTTCTGTCAAAAAAATATTTATTTCAAGTTAGTGGAAGAAGTATGATTTAGGATATAAATTAAGGTATGTCCTCTTCTAAGGTCATCATCAGTTAAGAAAAATTAATCAGTAATCAGATGAATTGTTGTAAACTAATCTCTCTGCTTTCCAAGCAATTATTGATGCGTTAAGTAAGTCGGTGGCACAGCGGTTAGGACGCTCGCCGACCATGCTCATGGTCTGGGGTTCGATTCCCGGCCGACGCACTCCTTTACCTCGCTAAACTCATAATGAGGCTGCTAAAGAGGAAAGGTTGGGCATGAGGCTAGCAACCCCATCCTATAAAAATAAACACTGCTACAGAAACTTCAAGTCACTGGCTTGAAGCCCTATGTTCCACTGGGGAACGTGAAGGAAAAAATTATTATTATTATAAGTAGTCAAAAAGTGATCTGGAAGTTGGTGGTGATTACCTGTGGAATCCAAGATTGTTTAAACAGTCTAGTAGATAAGGCTTTGGTGTTTGAAACACAATGGGTATTCAAGTGTTGGTTTTTAGGGATTTGACTGGTTTCAGGGTTCAAATATCAGTGGAAATCTCATTTTTCACTCACTGGAGAATGCAAATTCATCCGCTAGCTGAGGACGAGACCCAAATAGGATATAATGGACATCCTGGTTTCCATCATCCTCCAAATTACCTCAAATAAATCCTCAGAAATCATTGGAGCGCCCATAACAGGAGCCAGCATGTCAACAACGGTTGAACATTTAGGTCCAACCAATTAATGAGAAAATAATAATGAAATTGAATTTAAAAAAACAACAAGTAGTTTAAAGATCAAATCACTTTGAGTTTTAAATGAAACATATGGCCTTAGGCTTTCTATGCTTTACCGGAATGAGGTTGCTAGCCTCAAAACCAACCTTTCATCTTCGCCACCCTCTCCAATAGGTAGTCAATCATGAGAGGTTTTTAAGTGCACTGATCAATAATTTGGAGGCGCGCTTACTACGTGGCTAACAAACATTCTATTACTGGACCACATAAATACATAAAGATAACTTTTATCCGTTAGTAATTTCAGTCACTAACAGGTAACTGCTATTTTAGCCTTTAATTCAGATGGCTTTATGCGGCCCATTGTTTTTTTTATATTTTGAATTCCCCAATTTAAACTTTACCTTCAATCGAATCGATGCTAAACTAGAAACATAAAAGTCTTAGAACCTCATTCCAAACTACTTACAGTCTAAGTAATTAGAGTCACACTGGGTGGTTACCTGGCACTTACTAATTTTATGTTGCCTAGACCGTGGCTTCCTCTGCAAGAACTGGTGTGGAATAATGCTCCTGCCCACTCCAAACAAAATACTATGTCCTGTCACCCTAGGGGAGAATAAAAGATGCACTAGATGCAGAACTCCGCCAACTTGAACAAGCCAGATTCATGACAGGCAAATCATGTACTGATCAAATTGCAAATCTACGCGTCGTCACCAAACAGCTTCATCGAATTTAAAGTGGCTTTCGACAGGCAGCGTCAAATGAGAAGTAATTTTGGAACTACTTCAACACCACGTCATGCAATGTCCAAGTTTTCATCAACCTCACTCAACAGCTAGCTATTTGATAATGCCATGTGTCAGCTAATCCACAATGGAAAACTCTGGATTTCACAAATGATCTATGTATAACGTCACAAAAACTCAAAGACTAACAGACAGGCGATAGGCAGCAAACTGGTTGAAGAAGCAGTGAGGAGAAGATAGGATTTCAGATTAATATAGAGAAGACGGAGGTGGAAAAGATGTTCAACTAACAGCCATAGCAACAACCACCACCACCCATCATCAAAGGGAGAGATTTAACATAGGTTAACTCCTTCACTATCTAGCCAGAAAGCACGGTTTCAACCACAGACAGTCGGAATAGATGAAGATGTCAAAGATAACCAGAATCGGAAAGGCAAGATAAACCTGAAACCATTTTTGAAGTCCTCTGCACCCCACCTCAGTATAAACAATAAGATTCGAATTTTCAACACAAATGTGAAGTCAGTTACTTCTTCTATGTGCGTGAGAAACTTGCACTGCATGTCACGAAGAGGATTTTCTAACAAGCCATAGCAGACTTGTATCAAAAGCTGCCCACTTCGTTGGCTGGCTGGCTCCATAGTGAAGATGAAATGACCTACCGGCCAGAAAAAATTATCAATACTAAACTCTGGCTGTCTGAGAACAAACCAACAAGCAAGAGTCGATTGCTCAACAAATATGTAGGCGAAAATGGCACACATTGAAGAAACCGTCAAATGGCAACACACTCAGTGCAGGCCGTCTCTCGAGTGGGTTCCCCAATAGGAAGCAACTACTAGGTCTTCGGTGCAAGAATGTCATGCAGAAGATCGTACAAGTTGGCAGTGATGTTAGACTATTGTCATTCGTGGAGTAAGCCATCTGAAGCGGACAGCGGCAAAGAAACAAAGTGGAGATTTTTTGTTGTGAAGACCTTTATTCCACTCAAAATCCAAGGGAATAATAATATACCTTGACTTAGTTCTACCAATTAAATTTGCAATTTTGTCACAAAAGAATGTGACTTGACACAGAATTATTGATTACAAATTGTTAGTGGTTCAACACATTCGTTGGCTGTTGTACAAGGTAGCGTAAATTTAGATTTTCCAGGGTACATTAGTTCCTTTTAATTTGCATATACAATTTGCTCACAAATGTCAAAAGGTATAGAAATCTAGTCTAAACGGTCCTTATTAGTTGTCTTCAAAAAATCACAATTCAATTTACAGTATATACTCCTTATCACCTCAGATTTCATTAAATTCTCACATGAGAACGATATGAATATGAGCAATAATTTGGGCTCCAAAATGTTGACCAGTTATTAATACTGTATGACGGTGGAGGGAAAGTAGAATGAGCTGTATTGGTAAATAATTCCTCGAAATTATTCAACATTCATCACTCATTATTTGGGTACTAAACTTCACTGATTAAGTCGACTGGTTAAGCTGAAGGCTCTCAGTCAAGCATCCACGTGCATCTGGCACACCGTCGCGTTACATTCATTCGTTTTTCCAGGATTCATAGCTGCCTAAGCATTCAAGACCGCACTACGGTCATGATTCCTAAATGCATTTCCTATTTTGGACTATCGATTTTACGTTTCGGTTTGCCTTTGGTTTAAAAAGAAAACAGATGTTTTATAAGTTGTAGTTATGAGAGCTTGTATTGCATTACATCGTACCATTTGACTGTGTCTAGTTCTATCTTCGGTGCAGACTGAATTCTGTCAGTCAAGCTTGCAATGTGGCCACCATGCTAGGTGGCTTGCCATTACGGAGCACTGTGAAATATTGGTGATATATGGTTGGAGGCTGTGGCAGAAAGCCTTGGACTTAGGTTTTGTGCTAGTCGGCACTCATCAGCAAGGTGTATCTGTATCCTCGAAGGAACTCATGTCCCTTCTGAGATTTCAAACCGCGTCACCCAGTGCTGCAGTCATAGATGTCACCACTGAGCTATTTGGCCTCGCGATTGGCCGTGATGGCGGCACCAGTTAATGGCTGGTGTCCAATCAAAAATATCCAATACAGGCCCACAGGAGGTCTGTCGCGAGCCTGAATAGTTCAGTGATAACGTCTCTGACTGCAGTACTCACTGGTTGACGCAGGTTTAAATCTCAGAAGAGACATGAATTTTCTTCAAGGTTGTAGATACGCCTTGCTGACGAAAGCCAACTAGCACGAAACCTAGATCGAAGGTTTCCTGCCGATTGCCGACAGCCACCTAGTACATCGTACTCTGCTTAAATGTTAACACCCTTTGTCCCCTACTAGAACTGTATCACTTTATGTGGCATTAAACCAACTTATCCATTCAATAGTGTCAAAATTCTACTCTAAATGAGAGGAGGAGAGTGAATAGGTGATAAAACTAGCCGACACATCACCATATAGGACAAAGAAGCCCTCTGGGTAAAATTGCCTAACTAAACAATAGTTATTACACCAAAATTATCTCCCATTACCCATTTTTCGGCTAAACATATAATTATATTACATACCAACTTTTAGAATATATAATAAATATAGTTTAGGACCCCTCTCTCTTGTTGTGACATGAGACTTCAACAGATTTTTTAATCAACAACATCATACAAGAATACCATGAGTCACTCACATTATGCTGATTATGTATGTGTGTTTGTATGGGTGGATGGATGTACACAACGGAGAAGCAATATAACAAAGTTTGACTAAATGCAACCCTTCCCTTTCAGTGGAATGCCGAAAAGCATATTTCTGATACGAATCACCGATTATCTGACTGAAAAAAACAGAAGCTTCATTTGGGAATTCTATGAGTCACATACATGCGCCCACACACACGCACACAAGAGGGCAATTGTTTCAAAAATAAACGAATAAACAAACAACATCAGAATGGAATTAGGTAGGCGACAACGAGAAGCTACAACAACAACAACAACAATGACTCAAGTCGACTGAACCTTCCTCCTTACCTTTATCAATCCCTCTCTTGCTCTCTCTTTCCCTCTCCCTGTGTTTTTCGTTTCAATCATGACATGGATAGAAATGTAGTAATTATTTGAAACATGTGTTTATATTTCAGGTTTATATATATTTGAGTGTAATCAAACAAGTGAAGAGAGGAGAAACTGTAAAAATAGATAGTAGAGAATTTTTCCTAAAAATTTAAACATCCAGGTGAAATGTGTTTACACAGACTTCAATCAAAAAAATCTCTTTATCACAACGACAGGTGTACAGCAAATTGAAGCTGAGGACAGTTATTCATCGAGGAAGACATTGCAAAGTGGTAGCGCTATATCGTAAAAATTAAGAGAAGCTAGAATTCATGGACTGTTTGGCCATTGGTTTGGGTTCCAGCAGTGGCTTAATAGTCTACGAGCTAGCTCGACTTGTAACCAGAAGGTTCTGGGTTCGAACCCTGGTGCTGTGTGGGTATTGATGAAGAGTTTAAGCGTAGGAAAAAAGAGCCGTCCAGTACTATGTGTAGATTTTCTAATGGTTATCCAACTGATGTCAGCTCATAATGAAATCCTCCAATGAAATTTAAATGATACTTTTGCATGGAGGATTTCACCATGAGCTGACATCAGTTAGAGAAGCACTGGAAAACCTGGGAGTACTGGACAGCTGTTTCGTCAGCCTAATTTGGGACTCTTCAGCAGTACGCACCCACCGCCAGGAGTCGAACCCAGGACCTTCTGGTTACAAGGCGAGCTCGTAGACCATGGAGCCACTGGGACTCCATCCAATGGTCCTTGAATTCTAACTTCTGCCAATTCACGACATAGCGCAACCACTTCGCGATGTCTTATTTGGCGAGTTACTGCCTCATCTTCGACCTGCTGTACCCTACTGGACACGGCCTCCCACTAGAACCCCAGGTTAACTGCTTGAGTAGGGCCTGTCACTAGTGAGCATCAGACTAATTTTCAAGTATTGGTTTTGTAGGGATTTTGTTTGATTGTATGGAGGATTTCACCATGAGCTTGAAAATGATACTTTTGTTGCATTGAGTGTTGTTTGTTGTTTTTCCCTCGAAATCTTTCATACGGATGAACAAAAGTATATTCCGTTGGATGGAAATATTTCGCTAGGGATGAAATGATTCAGCTATCTTAGCTAAGCTGAACCTAGTACCACTCTGATGAGCTCGGAATCAAACGATCGAAACGGATGTGCAGTCTGTACATCACTCTGATATGACTGACTAGCGAGCACTACTACTTGGTGTAAGTGATATCCGACTAGTATTCAAATTAATCAATCAGTAGTACTAAGTTTTATGTAAATATGCTTGGTTTACCCATTGCCATCTAAAGCATCACGTAGATTGCAATATCTCATCTGAATAATCTTGGTTTCCAAATGAAACTGTCGCGAGAATTCGCTACCTGCTAATCAATTTTCAAATTGCACATTTCATTTAGGGATCAAATGAGTAAAAAGAAAAAACGCATTGAAAAACGGAGATAATTCGCTGGTTTAAATGGATAATCCTGGAAGTTTTCCAAGAAGACATATGAGTACTGTGTATAACAAGGTGAAACCGGTCATGGTTAAAAAGGAGCAGTTATAGCTGTAGCCACAGTTTAGTGAAGACATGGCCAGAGTCATAAAACGGACTTTTACTGCTGCTGCCGCTAGCCTTTGCTTGTCAGTCGATAAGCTGACCGATTATGAGATTGCTTCAGCGAAAAATAAGCTACTCAGTTAAGCCCCCACTGTATCCATTTACAAATTTGGCTACTTTTCGGCTAATATAGGTTAAACGACAACTAGATAGCCTAACAAATGAAAGACAGAGTATCCTGATGCATTGGACACACGCTGAGGAGATATTCAAGTGATATCACCCACATAGCAGGCCATTAAGTCAAACTTGAATGATAACGACAAGTTGGATGTTGGTCCGAGGATGAGAGTTTGTGTGAAGAAGAAACAAAAGCTTATATGCCAACGTGGAGTTAGCTAAAGAGGTCTGCAGAGCAGATGAAGAAGTGAAGATATCTTGATGAAGCCCAATATTCCATCAAGAAGGATATTCAATAGCACATTTTCTTGAAAACACAACAGAAATATACTATATCCTATCGTAAAAACTAAACAAACTGATATTATGTACATGTATCTATGTATTTTAACACTAATTTTCTAAATTCTTTCTATTTATATCACGATCTACTGTTAACCTCTTTGATCGACTTGTTAATTACAAAGAAAAATAATACGTACATTCATTTAAAAAAGGTATTAAGAGCTTGGGATGTAATCACTATTTTTATAGGTTAACATCAGAAACTATCAAACTAATATCCCATTTAGTCACAGATACCCAGATGACTAAAATTTTATTATTTACTAGTGAATGGAGTTCGTTGGTGATTCAGAAAGAAGACTGCTCATCAACCATACTACATGTGATCAGAGGGTTTGAACCCTTGCTGAAACAAACCGAAATCTCGCCTAGTCGGTAGTATGCTTGGTTAAGAGGATACTTTCGGCATGAAGCTAACAACCTCACCCCCATGAAAACAAGAATGACAATAATGCTACTAAAAACTTCAAAGTTCACAGCTTGAAGGCCTATGTTATATACAGGAAGCAAAAAACGGCAAGAAATGGAATGCATTATAAAACGACACAGTTTACCAGAGATTGCAAATGTAAACTCGTTATAAGTAAGTCACACACTGTAAAATAAAATCTGGGCTTTTATGTTTATATCTCAGAATATACACAGTTAAAAAGGTTTTATAACTAGTCTGTTGAAATAAAACATAATGCATAACATTAATGCATACGACCTCCTGCTGATCGCCGCCACAGCCGTCATCTCTGTTCAAACATTATAAATGCCTAAATGCCTTAATCCAAAAGCTATTTTATAAAATAACAATATGTAGGATCATTTGTATGCAGTGTACAAATGTAACATTCATGGTATGACTTTTTCAAACACTTTTTAATCGTACACTATTCAACATTCTTTTCAAATCCGATAACTCCATATTTTAAAGCATTTAAGTAATAAAGAGAAAATCGACACTCAGGGGCGAAAAGATTAGGCGAAGGATTATTCAACCGTCATTTAGATCCTCTCCAGTTGAAAACCAATAAGTGATGAGTATTATGTGTCTAAACAGTGTGGTTGGCACAGACTTAATTCTATGAGTCAAGTTTGCAATGTGACCACCATGCTTGGCACTGGCTCACCATCATGGTGCAGTGTGAACTCTTGATATCAGATGACTGAAGGCGATCAGCAGGAAGCCTTAAACTTAAGGTTCATGTTTGTCGGTACTCACCAGTCAGCGAAGTATATTTGCAACCTTGGAGGAATTCATCTTCTTTCTGAGATTCGAATCAACATCACCCAGATAAACCACGAGGCTGAATAGCTCAGAATGGAGTGATACTGGTTTGAATCTCAGAAGGGACATGTGCTTTTCCAAGGTTGAAGATACACCTTACTGACTGGTGAATGCCAGCAAGCACGAAAACTGGGTGAAGCAAGGCTTGCCGCCAGTTACTTCCAACTATCTAATATGTCTAAATATTTGTTGTAGTGTTTTTCTACCTAAATAAATGCATATTAAAACATAAACTTACCTAATCCTAAACAGGCATTCTAAACAAAAGTAATTTTCCGAAATCTGATGCATCTTCTGAAGTAAGCAAAATGCAGGGAGATTGACTGTTCAGTTTCTGTAAGAATGAACTGTCTAGGTCCCCGTTAATTACAAACGAAGTATCATAAACATATATTGATCATATTTTACTTTTTTTTCTATTTTTGATTACAGCTTGATTCCACACCGCATTTTTGGTACAAGTATGGAATTTTCAGCATGGATATCGGTAGCCCAAATTTTTCAGGCTGACCATAGATATCAAGTGTGTGTCGGCAGGGGATCGAACCTTGGACCATGTGCATGGTTGGCGAGAGTCTTAACCACTGTGCCACCGACGCACGTGAGTATGTCTTTATGATTTCATATATTTACCAAGTCCTACAATCGACACATGGTTTGTTTTCCTTAACAAATGTTCAACTTCACTAGGTAAAAGCTGCCTCATACTAAAGAAAAATCATTAATTTATTGCAGGTAAGCTGAGATCTTGTAAATCCTGGTTTAGTATTACTACTCTGATAAAGCTATTAGAAGCATTAAGGGAAGAAACGTCAGTAAAAACAACGACAGTATCGTTTTGTTATTCCCATCCATTGACGGAGATCCTGAGTTCAATCCTTGATAAGATCTTAGATGTGCACCGTTGAATAAGCTTAAACTAGGAAGAAAAGGCTGTTCACAACTCCTTCTTCTCTGAGGCCTCCCCTAATGATAATGAAATCTACTCTAAAATCGATCGAATAACTCACAATCCATTAAATACACACACCTAGACAAAAGTGTAGTTTTTCACTTGGTTGAAAAGAAAGCCAAGTCAGTGCACATAACTTTCAGATGCTATTCAATATTAAAACAATTAGTCCCTTTGATAAATTTGAATAAGGAAGGCATTAAGAAGACAAATTTCGCGAGATGATATCGTCATTTCGTAGTTTCTTGACAACCGCTTTACAACTAACATGGTTAACAATGATAAAATAAAGTTTATGAAAATTACTCATTTACGCAAGTTTTTAGTCTATTCCAAACTATGGTCAATACTGCTTAAAAATGGCCGCCTGTATAGTAGTTATTTCAGATACTAATCAACTACTCTACCTTCGAACCGCTGAATGTTCTGATCCCTTATTTTATCATTTCAAAGCACATTCAGCTTTAGATGTTATAGAGGACAAGTTATCCAAGCGTACAATTAGTGGTAGTCCTGATCAACTGGAACAGTATCTTGGTCTTTTATACCCGATGGAAGATCATAGGATTTATGGTTATGTAACCAATACAAAAGTTTATTATGATCTTCGAGTCACAGAATCTGTCGCCCTCACAGTCAACTCAGTCAAGTCTACCAGCATACTCATCATATACGTGATGTAAATGTTCCTGATATGTTTCAACGATTGCATACAGCATATATCGATTTGGTGTGTTGACCATTCTATAAATCAGGTACGCCAATTCAACTGAATCAACTACCAGCTGCACGTCGATTCGATCAACGTATCTCAACACTTCAGCTACACATGCTAGTTCTGGTTATTGTTCAACATTTACTAGCCTGATTGATGCAGCAAAAAAACCGACTGGCGAAAGTTTAACAACAAGTATAATTTCTCCTAAAGCGCGATTATGAGTTTTAATCATCATCATTATTATTATTTTTGTCACTTGACCTCCTTTTTTTCGTCTTCTTTAAAACTAATATTGAATGTTTTAAATTAATTGATTTTTTGGTGTTGTACAGTTGGTTGGTGTATGAGCTTAAAAGTGAGAGTTGATGAATTTAAGAGATTTGAAATGATATATATATAAATATGTATATATAGGAGGGTAGTATTCACGCTTCTCTCCAGTAGCTTATTCAATGACACCGTAGGTGTGCGTCAGTGGCACAGTGATTACGACTCTCGCCGACCATGCACATGGTCCGAGGTTCGAGCCCACGCCGACATACACTCGATATCTATGGTCGGCCTGAGAAATTTTGCCTACCGGTAGCCACGCTGAAAATTCCATACTTGAATCAAAAATACGGTATGGAATCAAGCTGTAATCAAAAATAAAAATAATAAAAAAAATAGATAAAAACAAAAGTACATACTAATGACCAATCATATTTAGATAGGTCATGTAGTCCATGGTAGGCGAAGATTGAAGTCTATTGATTTTTGTACACACAATTTTGGCTATATGTGATTAATCCAAAGTGCTTCCATCACCTTCAATAACCTTGAATTAGAGTTATGTGATGAATAATTGTGAAACAGTCATTAATATTGATTTTGTGACCTGACATTATTAAGTGTTTTGCAATGGATGATGCTGATGAATTTTTATTCAGACTATTCGCGTTGGGATTTTCCATATGATTTAATAACCATTTTGGAATATGTTCTTTTCGACGACATTGGAACATTCTGTTAGTTCTACCTATATAGGTGTCACCGCAGCTGCAGGTGAACTTGTAGACACAGCTTGAAGTAGAGTCCACAGAATTTCGTCCTTTACTCGTTGGTACAGGGATCAAAAATGTTCGGCAAGTGAGAAAAAGAGATGTGGCGGCGTAGAATGTGCGTTTGATGGCTGACCGAAGTTTTGAGCTAGCTGTCAACTGAATAATCTGGTCGCCCTTGAATGGTGGGTTAATAAAGATAGCTTTCTTTGGTACAGAAGCTGTCTTTTCGAGATGTGGTCTATCTTTACTGTGACAATTGATGATATTTAATATACTATGAAATTTCACCTATATTTTTAATAAAAAAACTGAAGAAAGAAAATCAGTCAGTATTCTTTAATGAATAGTATTCATCCTTTTCCAATTTTTATTTTAATTAAGGAGGGGAAAACCCAGAGGCAGGAGAGTTGGAGAAGAAATTAGGCATTAATTTCTTTCTGTTTTTGTTTTTTCATTACAATGTTGTTGTTTTTTTAAATATATTGCCTGACCCTTTTCCGGTAAAAACAAAATATTCCCCTCCTATTTCTACTATTTATGCGTGTATTCACAGGATCAGTGTATATTTTAGTTTATTCGCTAATTAGTAATATATTCATTTTTACAGAAAAAAATTTCATGTTAAATTAAAAATGGAAATAAACAAATATTCTTTCGCTTCTTTTAAAAAAATATATTTCCTGTTTTTGTATGCCATTTTGATAGGATGATAATTAAACAGCTCTAGTAAGGCGAAATTAAGTATGGAAAATCTTAAGTAAATATTTCTTATGGCTTTTGTTTAAAGCTGTCGGCATTGATTTAGAATAAATTTATATTATTGTTTAATGAATTCAATATATATATATATATATATATATATATACATAAATTCAACATTCAGAAACTGAAGGAGAAAGTCACAAGTGCTGCCTTCACTTCAGATCAGAGCAAAGCCAGAGACACTACTTGGCACCAATGAGGACATCTGCATGGAAGAACATTGGAACTCTGTGAAGGCTATGCTCAAAGAAACGTGTACAACTGTTCTAGGAAGAAAGAAGAGACAAGAAAAGAAATGACTGTCAACAGGCACTCATTTTTTACAGGCCAACAGAAAACGGAAGGGTGGTGACAGAGAAGAAGATTCAATAAAAAAAAATGGGCAATAGAAGGACAAGCTGAGTTCAATGTGCACTACATTGGATAAAAAAGTGAAAAAGAGTGCTAAAGAAAGACAAAAGACAATTCTACGACACACTGACTGGAAATTGAAGCAGTACAGGCCACAGGTTAAAGAGATCTCAGGACATTATATCAAACAACCGGGTCTTTATCCGGAAAGAGATCAACGCAAATGAAACCTATAAAAGATGATCAAGGGAACCAGATTACGAAGGAGTAGAAACATATAAAGAGGCCACCGAATGACGTCGCGCATTAGACCCTTTAGTGGGTCTTCTAAGGATGAAATGGAGGAGATCTTTTAAGAAATAGATGAGAGAGTTTTAGGAAATCGTTGACCCAGTTGAAGAGGATTGCAGAGAATAAAAGAAAGTGGAGATGTGTTGTTGAAGACAGCCCCGTGTTCCACTCGGAAACCAAGGGAGCAATAATAGTAGTAATAAATAATTAGTATTTCTGTAAGGACGAAAATATAATGAAAGTAGATATCCTAAAGAAAAGGCCCTCTAGTTCCGTGTAAAACACGATCCCATCAGCAAAACCAAGTATAACATTCTCTTGCCCACCAAATGTTTCTTAACAATATGAAGGAAAAACTTCTCTATATGACCACTACAGTGTGAATATATCAGTTCATCTGTTACTGTGAAGCTAGATACATAGGTCATTACTACAAAGAAGTGGCAATGGTTCATTCAGAAGCGCTATGAGTGAAAATCTCGTGAGGATTTATCATGCCATAAACAAATAAACGCCCATCAAGGGCAGAGTGCTTCCAACTTCTTCGTACTACAATGTAAAGAAAGTTTATATTTCAACAGACTTTATCGAAAAAAATCATTATGAATTGCTCGCCAACCATGAATACAGTCCGGGGTTTAATTCCCAGCCTACGCACTCTTAAAGCTCCCGCAGCCTGGCAGTGAGGGAAAGTTGGGGTGATGCTTGGCGGTCCAACACTGTAGAAAGGAATAACACCAACACTGAAGCTTGAAGCCCTATGTTCCACTTAGAATAGAAAATGAGTAGAAAACAGTTTGTTATAAATGAATGCCTACAAATAAGAGTTAGATTTATATTTTTGTAATACTCTAAGATTAGTGTACCCTAAAGCATTTTATATTGTATATATTCAAGCTTAGATTTCATACTGATAGTGTGATTTCTTCATCATTCCGTTATTTATTCCACATGGCCAGCAGGTGTCTTGGCATATGTATAGTTTCAACAGGCCAGAATATCAGATATATATATATATATATATATATATATATATATGCACGGAGTGAAATATGAGGAAGCTGAATTCAGATGTATTTCTATCCCGATAGATGTGAAGGAAAAATGCTGATAGTATAACTGTTGAACACATGGAAAAGAGTGTTAAATAAATAAACATGGTGAAAATAAGGAGAATAAACAAACCTCATCAAAATTTCAAGTTGGTGTGGTCACCAACATCAATCCCCACCCTACCCCGCCTCAGATTTTTTGTATATATTAATATATTACTTAATTTATTAGCATATGGTATTTTTAGAAGTTTATTTATACAAGTTACAGGTGTACACACCATGTTACCAAATCAAAACTAGAAATATTTTTATACTTTGCAAAGTAAATCAGAATATCTCATTTGGAGAGTAGGAAATTAAGAGACTCAGAAGTAAATAATAATAATTATGATAATAACAGCTTTATTTCAAACAGTTTTTGTGGTACAGGTATGCAATTTTCAGCGTGCATTACAATATACTGCATCTAATTACCTCAAAGATTTTATAAGATTTTAAAAATCAAAAGGCAATAAAGAAATAAAGAAAAAAACCAACGCAGAAAAAACACGATAAATCAAAAAAAAGAACAGCGTAGCGTTTACCTTTCAACAATACACCACAGGATATGAAATATAAAGTTGATGTGTGATAGAAGATGAGAACAACAGTGTAATAGTAACGAAGAAAGGAAAAGAAAACCTAATTGGACTATTTGTTAGAGTGGCGCGGTAAGTTGATCATGTCATACCTAACGGATTTCTCATCACATAACAGCTGTGCCAGATATGCTATTGTGGAGTTTCTATCTGTACTTGGTAGTCCTAGCATGTAGCCAGCCTCCTATAGCTATAGCTTCTAGTTCTACAAGATGAAATGCAAGGAGAGAGAGAGAGCTGAGTATAGAGAGGATGCTCGGGATCTGACAATATTGTATTCGCTAGTTTCTTATATGACATTATATGTCTATCCACACTAGTGTTAACAAGTTGGTTTAACGATGTCCCACTTGGCCTACTAACGGCTTTTAGTGCTTGCCCTTCTCAGCAAAGCAAAGTCTTTCTTGAGTAGTCCATAAAAGATTAATGGGGAGCAGTAAAGTGGGATGGGTAGAACACAAGAATTTACAAACTGAGAAGGCAAAGACTGCTTTATACCAGACTGCCTAAATTTCCTAATCTAGAACGTTAAGCGAAACATCTTTCTAGTAACTAGCAAGATGTAGGAGGACCAAGAAATGATCGGTGGAAAACTCAGCCCAAGGTACTTGACATTAGACGTATTTTCAACTTCTGTGCCGTCAATGATAGTGCGGCCATGTGAGCTAACTGGTTGTTGTAGGTCACGTTTACGTCTGAAAGTGAAATTGACTACCTGACATTTAGACGGATTTAGCTTAAGACCGTTTGAAGAGGACCACTGAATAATTTCCGACCGAAATTTATTTAATTTGGAGCAATCTGACTGAGAGTTGACAGGCATAGAAACAGAGAGGTCATCGGCATACTTAACAAAAGTGGCTACATCAGAATGAGGCAAGTCATGTAAGAAAAACGAAAACAGAAAAGGAGCATGAACAGCACCTTGAGATACGTTTGCTAAAGTAAGTGATTTGGTGGAGGATTTTCCATTTTAGACGGTGTACTGCTTCCTATCAGAAAAATAGGAATGCAACCACTTATATGTCCAGCTCTCAGCCTGTGTTGCATCAAGCTTACTTAGCTTACTGGAAACAGAGTCAAATGCAGATGTTTAATCAAGGAAGGCACAACCAAAGTATTAAGCTCCTTTATCTAAACTAGAGACTATGCTATGATGTAGGACAACAGCGGCATCTAAGGTACACCTACTATATTTATAGGCAAACTGGTTGGGGTCGTTGAAAGGCTCTAAAGAGGGTTCTGTCAGTAGGCTTATTACTACTTTGTTTCAGATACATCTTATGCCTGTTATTTATATAATTATTATTCTTAGGTAATTATTTCTCAGACAGCAAGCCTAACATAAACGGAAACATGCGCACTAGAGTTGATGTGATGAGGTTTGAGATAATTAGAAATTCGAAATGGATACACATGATATCTGTGCATCTACAAATAATACTCATAATCCTTTGAAAAAAACGAATAACATGCGAGCGAAGAATCCCATCTACATGAAGATTTGAGAGCAGCTTTCCTATCAGTATGTAGGGGGGGGATTATCTTCTTTTTTTCACTCCCAAAATCTTATCTACAAATACATGTGATTAATAGACTGCTGGGTTCATCATATGAAATTGTAGACTGAAACTCTCTGTACAAATAGAATATCGAACGTGATTGAACATTTTGTCCTAATTTCAGTGACATTTATTTTAGACAGTAATTGACTCATTGCACAATAGATGAAATGTTGAGTGCTGGGCTAGTGTCTCAGTGAAAAAGCCACCAAAGATTGCAGGTAAATCTATTAGCTCATAATTCCTACAGATAGAGCGAAATGTGTACTGCTGGACACCATCTATCAGGTAACAAATACTGTCATAATGTTTCGACTTTATTATTATTACTATCAAGCTTGATGTGTTACTGAAATTATTTGGTCTCTAGAAAACTGGTGCCTTTCTTGTTGTATTTGTGATGGCTGTTGAAGTGTATAGAGAAAATCCGGATCTTCTTTGACATGACTATTTGCATGATCATTCCCATTAGTGGAGTGTAGCGGCGTTTCCTCTCTCAATTAAATATAAGGTGGTTGATTATTGGACGAGTAAATCTCATGCAGTTTTGTTTTTGTTGTGGCTGGCTGATAGAATGTCTACCAGTCATGTACCCTTAACTAACCAGGCTAGACAATGTTCAAAAGTGCAGTTTTCACACAGACACATGGTACAGGCAATATCATATGTGTGCTGATATGGCTTATTGTGAAGGCTTGTCTCTCGCGTGCTGGGGAAGTAGTAACTGATTATGGAGATTGTGTTCACAAGGTGAGTCTAAACATAACAGCCTTGTTAAAAAGCTTTTGTATAAATAAATTATTCCTATAGATAGGCGATGATTACATGCGTTGTGTGTTTGATTGACAAATTTGAAGTTTTATTCATTCATTTAGGTAGCATTCTTATCTGATGGATGCCGATCACCTCATTTAGTCATGACTGTCATGCAAAACTAGAAATTTATGTTCTGCCTCCATGTTATTCTTTTAATAAATGGATATTTTCTGAACAAACAAAAATACGAACTCCTGAAGTTAGTTCGTGGGAATTTCATTCGTTTCAAATTCGACTACGGATTGATATTATTTGAAGAGTTATTGAAAACTAACTAGGAAGTACTGGAGAGCTGTTTTGTCCCAGTTTGTTGCTCATTGACACAACTGAGGTTCAAATCCAGGACCTTCCGGACACAAGGCGAGTTCGTAGACTATTTAACCATTGTGACAGAACTTAATGGTTCATTAATTCTAGCTTCTAATAGTTCGTGACTTTAGAACAACCCTATAGACTAACTATCTAAAATTGATTTGACGCTCATTATGGAGTGGCTATAGAATGAAGTTACTTGAATTTCTGCTGAGAATTCGTGACAAGCGGTTTCCATCCGGTCAGAAGTAAGGAGTGATACTCACTGATGACATTGGCTGGTGGTCTCGCTAGAATCATGAATCAGTAAAGTTGAGAATCATGGGTGACTAGATAGGATCCCAGTTGGTGAATGAGCTTGCCTTGATGGTGTAACCAAGTAGATAGGCGATCAAAAATCGAGTAGTTTGAACTGCTATGGATTTCTGAGTTCAGTCAAACCATGTACATTAATAATAAGTTCCGCATCAAATAAGGGAAACATTTGTCTGGTGTTTAGATAACCTTGAAATGGCAAGCAAGCACTACCAGTTGATATGAGCGGAGTGTAGCTACTCACCTCAGTCAGTCAGTAGTATGTAGTTCCGTACTAATATATTACTTTATATACTGCTAAAAAGACTGTATATCAGTTAGTGTTGGGTCATTCGTAAGGGGCTGTAAAAGAGAAAAAGGATATATATAATTAGTTTAGGCAATCTGGTATAAAGCAGTCTTTGCCTTCTCAGTTTGTAAATTCTTGTGTTCTACCCATCCCACTTTACTGCTCCCCATTAATCTTTTATGGACTACTCAAGAAAGACTTTGCTTTGCTGAGAAGGGCAAGCACTAAAAGCCGTTAGTAGGCCAAGTGGGACATCGTTAAACCAACTTGTTAACACTAGTGTGGATAGACATATAATGTCATATAAGAAACTAGCGAATACAATATTGTCAGATCCCGAGCATCCTCTCTATACTCAGCTCTCTCTCTCTCCTTGCATTTCATCTTGTAGAACTAGAAGCTATAGCTATAGGAGGCTGGCTATATGCTAGGACTACCAAGTACAGAGAGAAACTCCACAATAGCATATCTGGCACAGCTGTTATGTGATGAGAAATCCGTTAGGTATGACATGATCAACTTACCGCGCCACTCTAACAAATAGTCCAATTAGGTTTTCTTTTCCTTTCTTCGTTACTATTACACTGTTGTTCTCATCTTCTATTACACATCAACTTTATACTTCATATACTGTGGTGTATTGTTGAAATGTAAACGCTACGCTGTTTTTTATTTTGATTTATCTTTTATTTTTTGCGTTGGTTTTTTTCTTTATTTCTTTATTTTTTTTTGATTTTAAAAATCTTATATAATTTATGAGGTAATTAGATGCAATATACTGTAATGCACGCTGAAAATTCCATACCTGTACCACAAATACTGTTTGAAATAAAGCTGTTATTATTATTATTCTTAGTTATCAACAGTCTGTTTTAACTTGTATTCTTCCAAAATTAAATAATTCTCTTAATCTGCTCATCATCACAAAAACATGATGGTGTCGATAACAACGACGACGAAGACGGAGAAAGATATCTTCGCATGAATGAAAAACTGATAACTTATTCGCTTTGAATTCATCAGTCTTTCCGTTTTTAAAAAAAAATCTTGATCAACAGTCTTAAAATGATAAATGCTTTTTGTATCGTAGTCAATACCAACAAAATAAAATTAGTCAATATTTGTGTGGTCAGGTTTATATTTCATCTCTATTTTACCTGAGTAACTTGAAAAAGAGAGAGGCAGATAGATGAATAGATAGAAAAACGAGAGGAGGCAATGATGATATGAAAGATGACGGAAATCATTCAACAACCAGAAAGCTAACATGTCATAAAAATGCATTCATGTGTAAAAATCAAACAACTGAATGCACTGAAGCGAATTACATCTTCTATTTTAGGCTATATTTTCATTATTATAATTTATGTCTGTGAAGAGTATCGACTACTAGATAAGTTGAGTTAGTGCTGCACAGATGGGGCATTTAGGTTGTTAGATTCCGTTAGTCAGTCAGAGAGAGATCATTTAAAATCAGGGAGAATTGGAGAGCTGTTTTATCCTGGTTTACGACTCTTCATTAGTGCATACTTACAACCCCATCAGCGATCGAACCATCTAAGAGCTTCAAGTTAAGAGACCAAGTCGTTTGATCAAGCATAAGTCACTAAACTCCACCTGGCCCAAGTATCTAAACAGTCAACGAGTTTGGTCGCCTAACCTGTAGGTCTCGAGCTACATCTCTGGTGGGCTGGTGATTGCATGCTGCTGAAGTGCTGTCTACTAGGACGAAACATCTGTCCACGAATTTAGTAGTCCAGATAGATAGGTACTGGTCATTCATTCTTTATGCACCGTAAGATAAATATTCCTGTGGTTTAGGGGATAATGTCTTGGTATTTTCATTTGACTTAAGACAAAAGCCAGACGAAAATTCATTCCAAAGAATAGCACTAAAATAACAGCTAGAATGCTAAAACCATTCAAAATAGATAAAACCACGCAAACCAATGCAATCCCGTCACTCACTACTATGCTGATCAGAAGACCCATACAACAGCAGAAGAAGACAATATCTCAATACCATCTATAAAATCAATCACTTGAACTAATGTAAACACACTACACTGGTTCAAGTGGGCATCCCTTTCCAATCAGAAACGAAGAACACAAATTAGCTATGAAGAGTCATGATATGTTCATTTTCACATAGGTGCATGTAAACAATTTCAGACATGGATTTTACGGAGAAAATATTGAAATTTTGAAGAGAGAAAACACTAAAAATGTCAGGAGATTTCTACAAGCCTGTTACTCAGGGGGGTCATCGATTAAGAGACGGATCACTACAGATCAAATTTACCAAGTAGGAAAAAATAGACCACAAGACAAATAAGTTCAAATACCAAGTCGATAAAAACGATGAAGTAACAACTTTCAAGTAATGGTTTTGTAGGGATTTTGTTTGATGAAGTCCTCCACTCAAATTAACAATTAATCACGATAAAGATTGCCCCAGAAGATGCAATTATATCATGAGTTATGAAGAATTCAAATACGTACAGGTCATATTAAAGTCCTTGCTGAGGATGTTATTTAAAAGGATGACTAAAGATTCGCTCAGAGAACACAACGGAGTCAAAATCTCCCTTATTGTTAAACTTGATCAGCAACTAAAGATATATACTATTAACCAACTGACATGAGTAGTTGTATACCTTTCATATCAACTAGTAGTGCTAGCCAGCAACATACAGGTGATTTAAACCCCATACAACGACCTTTCAGCTTGTCTCAGGTCAATCTCATAAGTGGTGTACGCTGTTCGGCTCAGATGAAATAGCCAAATCAGTTAAAACTAACCCGTTTCTAACTGGTTACGTGAACTAACTAGTGACATAATAGATCAAATCAAAAGTTTGCAAATTAGTTAGCAGTATGCAATGTACATAGTTCCAGGGTCGGAGTGTTTCCGTCAGTTTCCTATGGAAACCAAATTATTCAGATCACAGTTGACAAGATCTGCCTAAAGGCATACGGTAATTTGCATCAAACTATATAGTACTGATTGGTTGAGATGAGTGAGTGGTTGTATACTACCCGAGTCAACCATATTATGAATGTACTCATGGGGTCCGAGTTGAACATACGGCTTCAACAAAATATTTCGACTTCACCGCGTTCTCTGGCATCTTCTCCATTTGACACTAAGATTGTTCATACACTCTCATCTCCTCCTCACACGATCTTTCAGATGCCATCCTCAGACCAACGCGTCCCGCTCAAGCGATGGGCTGGCGTACGATGTACCAAAATCTCTCTTTAGGATGTTTCCAATCTATCTCCATTTTCTTTGGTATATTTGCTAAACAGTAGGTTCTTGATATTTTCGTTACCACAGTTTATACTACTGACTGTTTCTGGCTGTCTGCCTGATCTTCACCATGGAGACAACACTGGCATCTGTTGATAAAAGTCTTTAACAGCGTGTTGGCAATGATTTACGTCTTGCGTCAAGTTTCTGACTCATGTAGAAGATCTGACTTCACACTGGCATTCAAATTCCGAATTTTCTTCATTAAGCTGAGTACAACCGACTTTCGAATTGATTTCAGAATGATGAAGGCCTGCTTTGCCTTCTAGATCCTGCTTGACTTCAAAGTCTTCATCGCTGAGATTTACCTAATGTTTAAATGAGATTTGTTTTAGCTCTTTCTAGTTAACAGTGTTTGGTGCAAAGCATTATCTACTAGACCATGAAGGTCATAATCAATAACTTATTAGAACAATAGTTTATTTCTTCTCCTCATTTCTTCTCACTGATTTCACTTTTAATGTTTTGTCTGAGTTACCAACCATTAATTTTTTTCTACACGATTACATAATAATAATATTAACATCGAACATTACTCACTATTTCATCCTTTGTTCACTATTTTATCTGATTAAAAATAGACAAAGACTGATCCTGGTTTTATTTTGATGTAAAATACGTTACTTAAGCTAGTAAAGCATGCTTCAATCAATTTATAAATTTCAGCGAATCCCAATCGGTAAGAAATCTACTATGAAACGATACAACTATTATAAAGCCACTTCACTAATCAGCAGTGACTGACTGACTAACTATTGGAAAGACTTCCTGAAGTTCTAACAAGGAAGTGTGACCACCTGAAGCACTAGTGAAGCACTAGTTTTATAACAAATATCAAAACATAGGTGAATGCGTACTGATGAAGAGTCACAAACTGTCTGTCTGTTTTCGACATAGAACTTTGCACAAATTTGCGCCAGTTCAAGTCGCCACACTCCGTGTAGCACGCGAAGCAAGAGAAGAAAGTACAAGAAAAGCATAATAGAAACAGTGAGTAGAGGTGTGAGACAAAGGAGTAATAAAGAAAAACAAAACAGTTTCATTGGTGGAGATCATATGTCACAAGGAGTGGATGCATCTGCGCCACTGAGAACGATTTTGAGCCATGTCACCAATTGTTTCCAACCATAGATTTTTACCGTCCCGAGGACCCCAGCCTGGAAGTCTACACCTTCCTACGTGACTGGCTTAGACCAACTGTTGTGGATTTCATTGACTGGTGCCAAGTTTTTGTTTGACCGCCGCTAGCTTTTTTCCAGCCTGACCCTATATCCGCTAACATTGCTCGTCGAGGAAGGCGATGACTACGAATACGTAACACATGTCCTAACCATCGCAGTCTTTGTAACTTCACGACTTCGTTGATTGATTTCCCCTGTTTACCTAGAACTCGACGCCTAACCTCCATATTGCTCACCTTATTATGCCACTTCACACGGGAAATAGAACGCAGGAACCTATGATCAAAGGCAGCTAGTCTTTTCATGTCTTTCACTCTCAGTGGCCAGGTCTCACAACCATAAAGGAGGACGGAGCGGACTGATGAGCAGTACACCCGCCCTTTGGTCGATAGTCGAACATCTCGTCTACGCCAGAGTCGGCGTAAACTGGCAAATGCGAAACGAGCCCCCTGTATTCATGCTGAGATTTCGTCAGAGATCAACCCGTTGGCACTGGCTGATGGTACTTCCCAAATAAGTGAAGCGGTCAATGTGCTCTACCGCTTCACAAACTAGGAAAAAACAGCTATTCAGTACTCCCTAGTGGCTCCCAATGCTTCTCCAACTGATGTCATCGCATTATCACACTTAAAATAAAGCAAATCCTTATAGACTGACCCTTGAAGAAAAAATTCAGTTATATCACAGCTCAAAAAAGTAGTATTCATTGAATAATTGTGTGAAACTAGCAGATTGTGGCACAACTGTTGAATGAATACGTAATAATACGTCGTAATAATGAAATAATCACCTTAATTCAATAACTGAAGTATGCAATCGTGAGAAATTAAACAGAAGTGGCACAGATGATAGACGGTGAAGAGACTGTTAGGAAAAAAAGTTAAAAATTTAACGTCGTGAATCAACTGCTCCCAGGGCAGATTTCTAAATTAACTATCTCTTGTTGTTTTTTTTACCGCAAGCGAATATTTGGTTTCAGAGTCCTAAATCACAGACGATTTTGCAAATTCAGGCATTCTCATGCTCCAATGCCGGCTAAAAATTGTGAATTCACAGGAATTATTGGTTAAATGGAGATTTCCCGGTAAACGACTGCATTTTGCAGCCTAAATAAGTACCGAACTATACGAGTAGACAATCGCCTTCATATATGACTCAAGTGTTCTCTTCGGCTAACACATTCAAATGGATGAAGACAATCTGTTCGCGCTTTACTTTCTCCTGATTGCCAGATCATCTTCTTGAGAACAACGTGATAGGTTTGCCTTGTAGTCTTACAAAGGTTTCATTTCCTCATTCCTACCACATTATATAGTTTCGAAGGCATTTTCGAATTGCTTCGTGTTTCCATATAACTGAATCATCACACGTTGAATAAATTATTATCGCCAATGTTTACGTTTTAGCATTTAGATTTTTTGCATTTTAACGCTGCCATACATCTTTGGAAGTGATTTGATGGATGGTGACTAGACGTGGAATCCAGGGGATGTTGATTTCTTCCTATTTGGGACTCACCAGTTGCGTGTTTCAACTAATACTGAAACCCAGCACTCATTGTTACAAATACCAAAGCGTCATTCACTCGTTTCCTCAAATGGTCTTGAAGACAACATACTGAATATCATTTTTCAAGAAATTTGATTAGTTACGAATTCATTTATGCGCTGACATAAGCTAATGAACCATTGGAGGACCTGAGAGTACTAGGCAGCTGTCTTGTCCTAGTTTGAGATTCTTCCGCAGCAAACGTACACCAGGATTCAAACCCAGAACCTTCCAGTTACAAGGCAAGCTCACAGATCATTCAGCCAGTGTGACACGATGCAGTGGTCCATATATTCCGACTTCTGCCTGCTTGGGACTTGAAATAATAATTATTCGCCACTGACACTGACTTGTGGTTGCGCTGTATATATGGCAAATTAGAAGAAGCTGGAATTTATTAGCTAGCCATTGAATTGGGTTCAAGTGGCTAAATGGTCAACAAGCTGGTATTGTAGCCTGAAGGTCCCGGATAAGGACTTTTGCAGTAGGTCTTTAGTGCCGAAAAATTCATCGATAACTGATTAGTACTCTCTGGCTTTCCAATGGTTCTCTAGCTTATGACAGCTCGTTTTTGGATGATATTAGAAGTGATTATTTATTGCTTTTTGATTCACCGAATGCATATTAATTTGCTCACTAAAAGAATTAAAATCCCCATCTTGACTGATTAGGGTCTCTAACCTCTAGCTGCAAGTAAGCCTAAATCAAACAAACAGCTGTTCATTTCTGTCTCTTTTGTAGTAGTTTCCAAGATTTTAGGTATCTCAGCCCATCATTTGGGACGTCAGGGTCCGATTCCCGTCTAAGAAGCCAAGTAATCTGAAGGTCACAGCTTTGAACTTCTGTATGTGTGCGTACTGTTAAAGCATCCTAAACTTGATCGGAATTCCGATGTGCTAAAACACATGCCATCCATGTTCGTGGTTGGGCATTCGATTACTGGCCGACTCAGTCCTAAACCTCGTTCACACGATAGTAAAACTGGTAAAGCGGGAAGGTAAGGCGTGAAACACGGCTGCTAATAAAAATTCAAAGTTCGAGCTTGGGGCTTTTCGTTCCACTCCGAACACAGAGGAATAAAATCATAATAATAAATATAAGGAAATAATATGAAGTCAGTTGATTTGTAGTGACTAGTAGTGATGGGATCCAGGATGCCCATTTCTACCTATATGGAACTCGTCAGTTGGATGTACCTGCATCCCCCCTTGACTCATTGAGTGATGATGTTCTCACTGAGCCTCGAACATAGTGCCTATAGTTTCAAACGCCAGAGCGTTATCCACTTGACTACTTCGGTTACGACAGGCAGCTCTTGTGCAATCGGTCGTGTTAATTATTCAATTCAATTTAGATCTTCCCGTCGATTGACTGGACCGAAGTTCTCGGTCTCAGGTTGGTATGCCAGCTCTTTGTGAAGGTGCCTCAAAGGTGTTTCGACATATAACTTGAAATCAGTTGATAGGTGGTGACTAGAAGTGGAATCCAGTATATATGTTTCGTCCTATTTGGGACTCGAAACTGGATATACGTGTAGTCACCATCCACCAATTAACTTTAAGTAACATGGCCCGACATCGTCGAAGCATCTTCACCGAGAAATTCGATCCAGTCAACCAATGGGAAAATCTAAATTGAATTCAACTAACGTAATATGCAATAAAGTTAATCTGATACAGTTTTATGAAAAACAGTGTATTGGAAGTTTAAGAAAACTTTCGAATCTTGACAAAAACTCATGTTACATCTTAAATGACACAAAAAACCTTGTCCAAAATATCATTTCACTCCAGTAGCTTTCTTCTTTCTTTTGATAGAATACTTCTTCTTCACTTGAAGGTGTTTGTGATGCATATGAACTGATTCAGGTTGATTTTAAACTAGCAGGTGAAAACTCTGCCTTAACCTTTACAACGATCTTCATTTTACATTCATTATTATCACCTATAGCTTGACATATGCATTTCGATCAAATCTAATAGGTATGAAAAACGACTTTCCAAAGTTCCCACTCCTCACCCTCTACCACACATACACACTGTGTGCGTGTGTGTGTGTCAAATAGCAAGTAAAATGCTTCAATGTCACCGGAATACAATTAGAAGGGTAATGTTTATTATTTTTTTTTTAAACTATGAAAGAAATCGAGATTCTATTGAGGAAAATGTCAAATATTTATCTTATTTCATAAGTAATCTTGTGTGTGAACCATTTAGTAGGAAGCAGTAGTTCCAATTTCCGTGTATGAGGAAAAATAACCTTACCTTATTCACACTTTACATTTTAAACTCACTACTTACAATTTACACAGTTCAAAGAAGTAAAATTTCACCAAAGTTTCCTTTGGAAACCAAAATTATTATTATTATCATGAATGGTAGTCATGAAAAAAAGCACATTTGCGTAAAACTATATACTAATGATTGATTGATTCAAATGAGTAGTGGGTGTATACTCATCATACGAACCAGTAAGAAGGAAGCAGTTTCTCTCAGTTTCGGTAAAGTTCACCAGCTCTGTTCCTGATTTGAGTCAGCAGAGATTGCTGAATCAGCTCAAATCATCCTATGTCTGACTAAATACTTAGGCGAACTGGCACCGGGTCAAAATTGCCAGTGTTTTGAATTAAGTCATAATGCTCATTAAGGTGAGTCATATCCAACTACTTATAAGAAGCAGTCAGTAGTACACAGTGAATATCTTCAATTAACACCACTGTAGCCTTTTATACAAATTTAGTCAAAAACACTTCGAACAGTAAGCCTTAATTATGTTTTTCTTCATATCTTGCATTATTTTTCTAAGTTTTTTGAATATCTTTTGAAATAAACTCTTAGGCATAAAGTTAACCGAGTATATTTGGTGGATGATGACTAGTGATGGAATCCAGAGCGCAGATTTCGTCCCATTTGTGACTCATCATTTGGATGCACCTGCATCACTAATAAGTGAAAATGGTGTTTCTACTGAGGCTCCATCCCGGTACCTATCGCCTCAGATGCCAACATGTTATCCAAATGGTCTGAAGGATATACTCCCAACTCGACTATCAGTCACTATTCACCAAATTACTTCAGGTTCATCTTCCCAAACATTGACGAAGCGTCTGTACTGGAAGGCTACAATTCGAAGAAATTTAGCCAAGTAAAGAAACAGAAACCTAATGATGCCACATTACATAAGTATGGATGCGCCCGAAGAGATCTTTAAATAGGGATTAGTGGACTTTATTATCGTTCCCTCAAATTCTGATTGAAACATGAGTTGTCAACAGCACATCTTTTAGTTCTCTTCTCTTTAGTCCTCCTTAGCTGGCTCCACAAGTGTCCGTATGATTTCAGTTTTGCTGAACGAGATATCCTGCATGGCAACCTTGAACCAACGCCTAACTTGCCATTATGGGTAAATTTTGTTTTGATAAAGTCTCACAGTGTTATACAGTAATGTTTACTGATGACAACGTTTCGAGTACAATTTATTGCTCATAATCATATCAAGGTAATCACACGACTTCCTAACTTCATTTATATAGTTCCATTATTTTTCACTTGATTTGATTGGTAGTAGTATTTTCCATATTTCAGGTATGAGTGATGAATCATTCCTATTGCATGTGTTTTTGGTGTAGACTCGATGAACGAGAATTCGGTAATCAACCTCTCTCTCCCCCTATCTAGATTACTTTTTAGAATTTTAACCTTCTCTCACCATCCTATTGTGTGGTTGTATGTTAATGCATGCATTGCAATTCCTGAGCTTTTTTCTAAATTACTTATCTTCTCGGGGTGAACTATTCTTACCTTAGCTAAATTCTTATGTTCTGACTACCTCGAGAAGATAAGTAATTTAGAAAAAAGCTCAGGAATTGCAATGCATGCATTAACATACAACCACACAATAGGATGGTGAGAGAAGGTTAAAATTCTAAAAAGTAATCTAGATAGGGGGAGAGAGAGGTTGATTACCGAATTCTCGTTCATCGAGTCTACACCAAAAACACATGCAATAGGAATGATTCATCACTCATACCTGAAATATGGAAAATACTACTACCAATCAAATCAAGTGAAAAATAATGGAACTATATAAATGAAGTTAGAATGTCGTGTGATTACCTTGATATGATTATGAGCAATAAATTGTACTCGAAACGTTGTCATCAGTAAACATTACTGTGTAACACTGTGAGACTTTATCAAAACAAAATTTACCCATAATGGAATTACACTCTACTACAGTGCACAATTTTTACTCTTATCTTAACTTGTCATCTCTAGCTCAGGTTCCACTCAAGGGACTGCCACGTGATATCCTTCAATCTCACCTAGCTTACTAGTTCACTGTTTTACTAGCCAAACTTAATCTGTGAAAAAAGATGGAAGGCCGGCGTAGGGCTAGTGACTCTGCCCTGGAAAATCAATTCAATCGCTAAAGAGACTTCAAAGCACTGAATGTTAGTGAATATGTGTCTGGGAATCCAGCTGTTATTTAGATCCATAGCCTAACAGCAATCAAGTTGTACTCTTCTGTCAACTATTTTCAATCACTGATACTTCTCTAGTTATTAATTCGGTACGCAAAGAAAGTGAGACATTCAACTTTCTGATGCAGAAGGTAATCCGAATGGAAATCTCAATGAACCCCGTCTACATTAAATTATCCCTATTATTTACTATTACATATTTTATTCCATTACGTTCCCAATGGAACATGGAGTTTCAAGCTAGAGGCTTCAAGTTTCTGTAGCAATAATGATTACTTTTACAGGATGGGGTTGCTAGCCTCAGGCCCAACCCTCCCTCTTTACCAATCTTATTACTGGCTTGGCGAGGTGAAGGAGTGATGTGGCCGAGAATCAGACCCCGAACTACATGCGTGGTCGGTGTGCATTCTACCGCTGTGCCACCGACACATCTACACTAAATAATATTTCCATTTATGTGGAAGGAATAAAATTAAATTATTTCCTCATGATTAAAAGTCATGTCTTTTCCAATATCGTGAACGTAATTCCATTAGATTTGATTCGTAAAATCTAATTATTTGGTTCTGCCTTCACTAAAAAGAATACTAACATGAATAATTCTATTAATTGCAGTATTTAGTTTATAGGTTCCCTACTAATCGCAACACTAGTTGTCTTTGTTTCAAAAGTTCACAGTCATACTAGAAAATAGCAGCGTATATAACTCCAGGTCTGCTTGAATCACTAGGCTACCTGCAATGCATAAATTCTTCACTATTTCTTATTTTTTTATTAATTCAATTATGTTTTCTTTGGATTGTTAGATGAATACGCGCACATTTTAAATCTAATGTAACGTAATACAAAGTCCTTCTAAAAACAGTCTGGGGAAAACATAACAGAGGACCAAGTGTTGCTTAAGAAGTAACAACTGAGCGTCACACAAGGTAATTCTGAATACTGTTTTACTATGGATACCTTGAAAGAAGAGTAGATATCTGGCAATTTAAATACACCTAAAATTCTGTACTGTATTGTCAACTGTTGGTCTTGTAGTGATTTTGGTTGTTTGTTTGGTTGAAGGGTTTCCTTATGAGCTGACATCAGTTAGAGAACTATCGGAGAACCTGTGAGTACTGGACAGCTGTTTCGTCCTAGTATTGTACTCTTAAGCACTACGCATCCCCACACGAGTTTGAACCCAGGCTCTTCCGGTTACAAGGTGAGCTCGTAGACCATTTAGCCACTAGTGAGATCTGACCTAATGGCCACTCCATGAATTCTAACTTCTGCCAATTCATGACATGCTTGAAAATTGATCTGATGCTCAGTGGCGACTGGCTCAATTTACTCAGTCACCTGGCTGTCTAATGAGAAGCCATGACCAGTAGGGTACAGCAGCCTGAAGTTGAAGGCATTTACTTATCGAAGAAGATTTCGCGAAGTAGTCGCACTATGTCATGAATTAGCAGGACTTAGAATTCATGGGTTGACCGTTGGATCGATTTCCAATGGCTTATTAGTCTACGAGCTAGCTTATCTTGTAACCAGCAGGTCTTGGGTCGGAACCCATGTGGTGGATCCGTACTGCGTAGAGTCCCAGACTAAGCTAACGAAACGGCTGTCCAGGACTCCCTGGTGATTTTCCGATGATTTTCTAACTGATGCCAGTTCATTTTGAAATCCTCTAATCAATTCTGTACTATATGTTAACATACAGTCTAGAGTAAAGCTATTAATATTAAATCTGCACGACAGATACCATTTGCTAAGAAAAAACATGCGTCACATAACTCGCTTTGCTACTGCAGTCTATGAATTACTTCTTTGAAAACTTGAGGGAAATGAAAACGTAGTCTGATGCATTTCCAGCAATAACTCTCCCGTGATAGTCAATGAGAAAAGTGTTACATTGATAATATTATAATATTGCCATTATCCCAGACAGTGTGCTTGATACAATGTAGAATTTCGAGTATATATCACAGTAGTGCATTTAATTTTCTCTTTACATTGTAACAGTGGAAGTAATTGAAAAGGGTATTTAAACCAATATTGTTACTCAATAAAAAATGAATATAAAATTGAATTTTAAGTGGAAGTATGAACAATAATGATAATAGTCAAAATAAAGAACAAAAAAGGTCCTTTACTTAGTGTTTTGCAGTACGTTAGTAGTACCATCATTCCTTAGACTATTCTCGTCGCATACAATGTTTACCAAATAAAGTATTTTAGGAAATTCATACTAAGTTGTCCAAGCTTAAAGTCATTTATAATTACTTATAGTCCTAGCTGTTGAAATACATGCAAGGAGAGAGTTGTATACAAACAGGATTCTAACAGACAGACAAGATCATTTTCAATAATTTCTTGCCTAATTTCAGTCGTACACCTACAACAGTATTAACGAATCAGCTTAGAAACGTGAAAGATTTAGAGAGAACAATAAAGAGGAATACATAGGATGAAAAAAAATTAGCAAACTGTAAGATTAGAAACTGATTGATACCAGATTTTCAAGTATTGGTTTTGTAGGGATTTTGCTTGTTTGATTGATTGGAGAATTTCATCATGAGCTGACATCAATTAGAGAACCATTGGAAAACCTGGGAGTACTCAACATCTGTTTCTTCAGCATAGATGGGATTCTTCACAGTACTAACCTACCGGGGTTCAAACTCAGGACCTACTGGTTACAATGCAAGCTGATTGACCAATAACCTCTGTAACTAGGAGGTCCTAGGTTCGAACCGCAGTGGGTTCGTACCGATGAAGAGTCCCAAACAAGAACGAAACAGCTGTTGGATACTCTCAGGTTTTCCACTGGTCTTGTAACTGATGTCAGTTCATGATGAAATCTTCCATTCAATGTTACCAGATCGCCTTAACTTCCTTACGCAAAGGAATAAACAAACTATCTGTTCAGAAATAAACATGATGTGGGGAACCAAGAAAGATCAGACGCGATACACAGTCAAGGGTATACAACATTCAACTTCTTTTTAACTTCACTGTCTATTATGATACGAGAATCATGGGTAAGATCCAGTTCATATAAATCATGTCTGTGTCTGGTGGTGAGATTAACAATCTGACACTTTGAGAGAGAGAGAGAGCTGAAGACAACTTGACAAATACCGCTGATGAATTACTGATAAAAAGTCACTGATTCTGGAACAATCTGTCTAACAAGTAACTGGGATGGAAACAGTCAGATCATCAGCAAATATAATAAACTAGGCTTCATCAGAGTAAGGTAAGTAAGGCATGCAAGAAGAAGGAAAAGAGAAAATGAGGAACACCGAGTAGAATTAGTAATGCAGTAGAAGACTATCCACTGCATAGAGTATACTAATTTCCATATTGGAAATAAGAAGGCAACCACTTATTAGTTCAACACACTGCATGTATCGCAGCAAGCTCATTCAACAAAAGAGGACCGGGTGCAGGGTCAAAGGCAGACATGTAGTCAAGAAAGTCATAGAGGACATATTTAACACCTGTATCTAAACTGGAGACAATATTATGATGTTTGAGAACAATGGCACCTAAAGTACACCCACGGTATTTACAAGCAAATTGTTACGGGTCATTAAGAAGTCTTCAATGAAGTTTCAAGACTAAGTAAAAGTAGTTTTTCCATTATTTAGAAAAAGGTGAAGTAATGGCAAAAGGTCTAACCTTAATACCTGACTCACTTGATGATAATTCCCCTTTTCACACTACTTGCCAGAGTTTATTCCAGCTAACCTTGGTAACCACCTACTATATTAAAATAACCAAATTCTGGAGTTTATAATCTGATGTGAAACCTGAAAATAAAGTCTAATAATTAACCTTCAAATCAACACAACACACAAGATTAAGCAAAAAATATCTTTGGAAAACAACCTACCCTCATGATTTTAGTGCCTATCCGTGAATTTTCTTTAACTTCACTTTTGTAGAATTGTTTTTCAAAGTCTGGTTCATTATCATTTGCATCTAGTATTTGTAAAGTGATTGTCATTGTAGCTGTTAGGCTTGGCGGCTTCCTTAAAGACGATACGGAATAGTTCGCTGATAAGTATGGCTCCATATGCATAAATGAATTTTGTGGCCCCGAAGAAAATGACGCTGTAGTAACACCATCCCAACAATGTATAATTGCTTCATATGTTTCTGGTCCATTTTCACGATCAAACTCATTTCGGCTGTATAGCGTAAAACGCTGATAGACATGGGTTTCTGAACTAGATGATATAGATGGATTTACTGGTAAGTAGTCAGTGTCAGTATGAGATGTTTCTTGTAATGCAGATGACGGGGATGCAGACATTGAACGCTGATTTAGGTAAATTGAATCCTGAACAAAAAGGATAGGTTGTTTTCTACGTAGATCAGGCGGCTCTTCACATTGGACTTGACCATTGACTTCAGGACTATCATGATCAATCACCAGAAGCTATAAGAAGAAATGTAAGTCAATAAGATGCATTTATTTTAAATAAATCGTTGAAAAAAGACAGTTTTTAATGCCTTAAGCTGAGTGATACCCGATGATAAAAGTGTCACGCGGAAGATGATAACTTTTAGAACAGCAAGTGTTAAGCAACGTGGTACTGTCAAACATTCCATCTTGTATACTTAATTGTTCAACACAAAATTGATAATAAAAATAAAAAATTTTTTATAGTTGGTTTGTAAGGATTAGTTTTGTTTTTATGAATGGTCGTGGATTGATACCAGTTAGAGAACCATTGAAAATCAGGGAGTACTGAACAGCCGTTTCATCCTAGTTTGGGAATCATCAGCAGTACACATCCACTGAGGTTTCCTGGGGTTTTAGTAAGAAGTTGTGACCAGTGAAGTTTCTCCAGTCACATGTGAGGATGGATGCCACACAAAGAATATTGGTTTGGGTTGCGCTAAATAACGAATTGATAAAAGTTTGAATTCATGAACTGGTCATTGAATTGGGTCCCAGTGGCTGAAGGGTATACGAGCTAGCTAGCCTTGAAACCAGAAGGTTCTGGGTTCGAACCCTCTGCTGTGGATGCGTACTGCCGATGATTCCAAAACTAGGAGGAAATAGCTGTCCAGCACATCAGCGCTGATTTTCAATGATTCTCTAAATGATCTCAATCCATGATCAACTCGTAAAAATAATAATAATAAAAGTCACTTTATGCGAAAAAGTATTTTTCATACTTCTGTAGATGCCTCGGCCTGTAATACAATATCACATCTAATAAGCTCTTCTCATTATATAAATGAAGGGAAGAATAATTAAAGAGCCTTTGTGATGTCTAGATTAATAATAAATAATTAAATAAAGAATCAACAAAATAAGGTTACTGACAAAGAAGTGGTAACTATAGAAAGAATGAAAACACCCATTTAATATGATCAGAGAAAAAACAAACGTTGGTGCAGAATAACGTAGATTCATTTTATGTTCTCCTTTGCTCTCATAAACTGCACGCAACCTATAATCCTTAATAAACAAAAGTCAGCGTAAAAGTGAACATACCTGTGTGCATCAATAAGCATATTATAAGGGTGTCATGGTTTGATAAAGCATCAGTATGATAACGTAGAGGAAGTATTACAGTGTAAATATATATTTGTATCTTTTTAGGGAGACGTTTCTTGAAAATCATTTGACAACTTTGTTGTTAGGGTAATAGCAAGAAAAAGTAGTTGCCATTGTGTATTTCAATAAGAGAAGACAAAAATTCGGTATGCAGGAGGTCGAATGAAAAGATGATGATGATGATGAAATATCACAAGGTCAAGAAGAATTATCTCTTATGGAAGTCACACTGGGAATAAAAGGGAGGAACTGAAAGCATAAGTTAGTGAAACGAGAAGACCTTATAGTTATCAAGCGTTCACTTACAGATGCCTTTTGCACACATAGTTCAGGTCCCGTCTGTTTTATTGTGATAGTCTCAGCGAACCTAAGACGACTTGAGCTTTTTATTATGAATGATGAGGGAGCGTCTACTCGGTGTGCTGTGTCTATCAGGTGTTTGATAATTGAAGAACTTAAAATGCTTGGTCTGTTTAACCGGAAGCTGCTTGATACGTGCTCGAAGAATCTGACGCAGGCCCTTATTTCTGCTCTTCCAGCATGTGAATTCATTTATCGAACTACGTAATCGTCACTACCTTTTTTGTTGACACTCTGACAACAAACTTGTTGATTAATTTTCAAGAAACTTATTCAGCTTTCTGATCATCTTAGTGTTTTATCTCACTATGACCCTCTTACAATATGCCTGTTGGTGAACAAATGTATGTTAAAATTTTACACTGGTTTATCTTATTATGGAATCTATGCGTCTGTGATGGTTCGTCCGCGGTTCGATCCCTGACCAAAGACGCTATCCTTTACCTCTCTAAGCTTGTTATAAGGCGAGCAAAGAAGAAAGGTTGAACGTGAGGCTAGCAACCCTATCCCGTAAACACAAGTACCACTACAACTGTAATTTCAAAGCTCTAGCTTGAAGCTCCCTTTATTCCACTGGGAATTTAAATGAACAAAAAGAAGGGGGTTGTATGCAGCTGATGAGAACCAACGAAACTTGAAATGAATCCATACTATTCTACACCAGCGTTTGTTCTTTCTCTTCTCATATTCATAAAAAAAATTCTTGAACGAAACTCATTTATTAATTACTGTACATGACTTTGTTGATTTTTGAAAAAGTAATAATACTGCAGTTTGAATTTTCTGTAGCGATTGAGATCTACAGTGATAAACTAACAAATTCGAAGATGAAGAAGAAGTAGCAAACACCGAACTGAAAGTAAGCACAAAGAGGATAAAGGTTAGATATCGGTCAAGTGCTAAATAAGGAGAGGAAATCAATCGACAAGGTTGTGAAGTTACATCGATTGGGTTACATGGTTAGGACATGTGTTACACATACACACCTAGTCATCGCCTTCCTCGACAGCCACTGTTAGCTGACATAGTATCGATCAGGTTGAAAAAGAAAAAAGCCAGTGGAGATCAAACCAAAACACGCCTTCGTCAGTCAATGAAATCCATAACAGTTAGTTTAGACAACGTAGGGAGGTGTTAACTTTCTGGTTGAGGTCCTCAGGATGGTGAAAATCAAAGATTGCAGCAATCAGTGATATTGCTCAAAACCGTTCTCAGTGATGGCGCAGATGTATTCACTCTTGGTGATTTACAATATCCAATAAAGTTTTTTGTGTTCTTCCATATTACTATTTTTTCACTTAAATATTTGCTTATAATCTCTGTTTGAGTCTTTCTCTATTCTCTTCTTTTTTCACTTTTTTTACTACAGCTTAATTCCACACTGTATTTTTGGTACATTTGTGGAATTTTCAGCATGGATATCGGTAGCCCAAATTATCAGGTGTGCGTCGGCGTGGACTCGAACCGCGGACCATGTGCATGGTAGGCGAGAGTCCTAACCACTGTGCCACCGACTCAGGCTTTATGTACTACAGAGAATATGATTCCTGGAACTGCTGAACATTTGTGAAAAGTTCTATACTAAATCAAGTCGGTCAGTCAGTCAAAGCATAAGTTTTTCTAGGTGTTTTTCATTCCTCTTAACTCCAAATGGAATATAGGGCCTCAAGCCTTGAGCTTTGAAGTACCACTAGCAGTAACATCCTTTCCAGTGGTTAGAGTCGCTAGCCTCATACACAACCTTACCTCTTTTCCAAACTCACTATCAGCCAGGAAACTGGGGAATTTTTAGTAGTGCGTCAGCCAGGAGCTGAACCACAGCGACGTGGATGGTTTGCGAGTTTACTGGCGTTAAACGACGAATCAGGTTTCAGATTAGTTTGTGTATCAGTAAGGGATTGACAAAAAGAAACTTTGACAACGAACCAACTAATCACCGACTGCTTGATGAATATGCAGAAGGAACTGGTTTGGAAATATCCTCAGAATGAAGTTAAACGACGTCTCAGTCCAGGATGACAGGTGAAACCAGATTAGCAGATTACGAGCTGATTGTCCACCGTGGAAATGGACGAGACTATCTGAGGAGGAAACGAAGACTCATGAGTAATCTCACTGATAGTTACAAAAGATCATAAAGAACCAAGTCGGTCTAAATTACGAATTCTATTACTTTGATTTCCAAGTCGCAGTTTTGTAGAGATTTGTTTGTTTGATCGGCTGGAGGTTTTCATCACCATTGAGAAACCGCCCGGGAGTACTGGATTGCTGTTTCTTACCAGTTTCGGACACTTCACTAGCACGCATCTACCACCAAAGCTAGAACCCAGTAACTTCCAGTTACAAGGAGAACTCGTACACCATACAGCCACTGGAACCTGATTCAGCTGCCAGCCCATGATTTCTAACTTTTACCAATTCATGACATAGTGTTACCACTTTGCAATGTCTTCTTTCATGAGTTACTGCCGTGTCTTCATCCTGCTGTACCCTACTGGTCGCCGCCTTCCACCTGAACCTCAGGTTAACTGCCGGAATATGGCCGGTTGCTATCGGGCATCCGATTAACTTTCAAGTATTGGCTTTGGTGGGATTTCATTTGAATGGATGGAGGATTTCATTTGTCATAGATTCTAGATTTCTATATCAGGAAACACTCACAATGAACGTTTAAGTGAATAGATTTCACGGAGAAATATATCAAGAGGAAGGACACAAGAAACTGTTCTTTTTAAAACCCCAAAAAAAACAGGAAACTAAATTTTGCCTAAAGTTTTAGACAAAATCAAATTAATTTATCTTGTCATAATTCTTGGTTGTCACACACAAATACATCCTCTATTCTTTTAGTGTAACACTGACGCCTCAACGCATAGTATTCATAAATGCTTTAGGGAACGAATGTATCCAATGACGTTACCATAGTTACTCAATAAATATATCAAAGTTATTTTAATATATATATATATATATATATATATATATATATATATATATATAATTAATGTATTTCTTAAAAATAAAACGGTTTCTTTAATCTGGGTGGTCGTTACTATCTCTTCATAAATAATGAGTAATTTTGGCTGACTAGAAAGAACTATTTCCTTGTTTGGCTAAAAGGCATCAAGTTAAATAAAGAAAGATGGGATAAGAAAGGAAAACAAAAAGATTTCTTGCAATGTATGCTTATAAGTAGTATTAATTCACGAAGGTATTGCTAATTTTCACACTGGTATTAAAATATCCCTATAACAGAAGTGTCAAGTAGTAAAATACAGTGGGTAATATTGAGGTTACTGAGGTTAGGTGTTAAGTGTAAGGTTGAAGAGGGTAAGTCATTCAATGAGGTTCTGAAGTTACATTGACTGAGATGGCTAGGATACATGTTGAGCACGCTGAGCCATTGACTTTCTCCACATTAGATTAGGTCGGAAAATAGCTAAAGATGGTCAAACCAAAACTAAGAACCAGTCCGTAGAATCGTTGACAATTAGTTTCAGTTAACTATATAGATAGGTGAAGAGTGCCTGGTTGGGTTATTTCGTATACGAAGATCCAAGAAGATGCTAGGGACTTATGGCGGTACTACTAAAAATCATTTCACATGACTGAGATGCATTCCTTTTCTTGTGATTTCATAGATCCATTAAACTCGAATGTTTATCCATGTCTCACTCTCACATTTTGTCCGTTGAAGTGCTTTTCAGTCTTTTTTTACTCTTTTTCGTCTACTTTTGTGTGCTACATGGAATATGGTAACTTGGAATGCTGCACTTCTGCGTTAAGTTCTGCGTTGAATTTCACTCAGTCCGTGAGTAAGAATAGAACTGCCTATAGGCTTTGTAATAGTAAAATAAACAATTTCAGTTTCTTATTGAAACGTAGTGCTTGAAATCAATCAAATCTTTGTAAAACTAGCGACTGACTCTGAAGAACATTCAAGAACAAGTCGTAAATTTACAGTTGTTGTTGCTGCTTCCAAACAGTGAATATCCCATGGCCTACCTACTGCTTTCGAAGAACGAGACATGCGGGACTATGAGGTCATCGCTGAATTGTTGGGGGTCATGGCTTCAACGGCAAAGGTGGTCACACTGAGGACGCCTTTGATAGGTCGAGCGAAGGCGGAGTATGACAGTGTAAAGCGGTTAGGTGGGACTGAAATTGCGGAGGTATTGGTTGGATGACTGATTGTATAGTTTCACAGCCCAACAGAGAGAAAACTAACGATGCAACAGTTCCTTATCATGAAACTGAGACCAGACGGAGACTCTTTAATGTTCATTCCACTCGTCGTTTACTCTGCACACTGGATAAAGAATCGGAGTCGCAGCTATTGGCGTCCCGTTTATACCATCAAAAGAGGAAATAAACAGAAACGAGTAAACAATAACCAGCTGCAGAAATGGATTCAAAGAGACAAGGAAGCCGGGATAAAGGTACAACATGAACGGGTAGAACCAAGAAGGAGGGAGCAACTCCATTCAAAACAATTTGACAGAGGGAAGAGTGTGGCGAGTTCTAAGATTTGGCAGTACTATAAAAAGAGGCATTCATCAGCATAGAAACATCAAATAGCAGGAATATATATTCGATATCAGAGAAAGCAAATGGTAGAGAGTTGCGGAAATACAGGCAAGACGTGAGAAGAACACAAAGAAACACAACATGAAAGAAGGCCAGAAGTAACATAACACGGAAGATCTGCCCAAATGGTGACCTGAAAATAAGGTGTACATAATTTCGCTATATAGAGATACCCAAATGCAAGCAAACATTCCTTTGTCAAGTTTTTCGTCTTCTAATACTAATTATTATGAATGTAAAATTAAAATTAAGACTCCATAGAAATGGTTACAACAGTGTATTAATGACACGAAGAATAAACAAGGGCAGTGTATTTGCTGTCTCGGAGTAAGTTAGAAGTTTCATACCTAACCACTTTTACATCACACAAAATATGTACCGAGTTAGATGTCATAGACTTTTTTATACTAAGTCTTTCGAGCATGAAGTCTTTTATGATGGCATACAAGCAAGAGAAGAGTTGTGTATAAAGAAGATACTCGGTGTCCGACAAAGTGATATCCGCCGATATCTTGTATGAGTCCAATTACCTCCAAACAACAGTTTGAAGGAGTTTTGCTTTACCGACACCACACTCGCCCTACAAACAGCTTACACTGCCCTTCACTAGGTAACAAAGTCTCCCTTATGTACCCCAGAAAAGATTGAAAGGAAGCAATTAAAAAATAAGCAGAATACATGAATTTGAAAATAACTGTAAAAGACGAATTATCTTTTTAGAAATCAACTTGATGTGGGAAGACAAGGAGAGATCAGGGGAAATAAACAATCCAAGGTACTTAACATTCGACTTATTTTCAATTTCAGTGTCATCTTTGATACGAGAATCTCATGGAAAAAATCCAGTTCACATAAATCATGTCTGTGATTAAAGGTGAAATAAACAATCAGATGTTTGGAGGGATAGAGTTTTAGACTATTCAACAAGGACCACTGACTTATTTTTGCTAAAACAGTTAGTCATTTCGAAACACTCTGATCGGGAATAACTGTCAGATCATCGTTATATGTGACCGAATAGGCTTCATCAGAATTAGGCAAGTAAGCTATGCAAGAAAAAGGCAAACATAGGAGGAGGATCACCGGGTAGATTATTTTAAACAGTGGAAGACCATCCACTGCATACAGTGTACTAATTTCTGTCCGAAAAATAACACTAAAACCACTTGTAAGTTCAACACCCTGCATGTATCACAGCAAGCTTGTTCAACGAAAGAGGCCTGGGTATAGAGTCGAAGGTAGATAAGTAGTTAGGGAAGCCACAACACTTGTATCTGAACTGGGGACATTATTATAATGTAGGATGATAGTGGCATCTAAAGTACACTGGGAGATAATAGCACTTGGTCCACTCAATGATTTCGGCACGGGAACAATTTTAATATCGGTTAGGACGCTTGCCGACCATGCACATGGTCCGGGGTTCGATCCCCGACCACGGACGCACTCCTTTACCTCGCTAAGCCAGAAATAATGGTGGTAAAGAGGAAAGGTTGGGCATGAGGCTAGCAACCCCATCTTGTAAAAATTACCACAGCTACAGAAACTTCAAGCCTCTAGCTTGAAGCCCCATATTCCACTGGGGAACGTGAAGGAAAGAAGAAGACCAGCAAGCATTGGTAAAAAACTAAGTTTAAAATAATTTTTTAAACGAAGTTTGTTCTGAAACTGAATTGAATTGAGTTTTATTCACCTTCCGAAAAAATCTAAATAATAACAAACAACTCACATGTCCAATCAATGTTCTTGCAGGTTTATTCTCCATAATAACCAGAGGGTTAGGATTTAACACATACTCTGGAGGTTCATCATTCACATCCACAATAATGACAATAAGTTTTGCTAAAGCAAAAAACTCTCCATCACTTGCACGTACTGTAAAACTGTATGAATTACACTCTTCATAATCCAATTGTTCTTGTACTATGACTTTACCATTTGATTCAATTAAAAATTTCATTGTAGCATTTAAATCAACACCATTTTCCATAGTATAAGTAATTGTAGAATTAACATCCTTATCAGTTGCTTTTAGCTATACAGTGAAGTAAACAGAAATACAAAAAAAGAGATTCATTAAGCCGAAGCGCTGAATATCTAAATAAATAGAATAAGTTTTGAACAACTAACAGACTCTTCAATAGTACACACCATTAAATCTTATAATCTGAATAGCAATAGCCAGTTGATGAAATTCCTGAAGCTACAGTGGGAAGTCGTGACCTCTAGGATGCCTCATGTCAAGGTGAACTGAATGCTCGTCGAAGGCAGTGCCAAGGTGGTGCTATATGACGAATCGATTAAGTTGAAGCCCACAGGTAACTGGATTCCAGACAGCCTGATCTCATAAATTGAAGTTTCTGGCTTCTATCCGTGGTAGCGTTGTGAGTGGGCAATGTAGAAGAGGACCAGAATAGGACGACACAGCTGCCCAGTGCTTCCTGCTCTTCAGTAATCTGTCTAGTTGATGCTGGTGTTCATGACGAAAACCTACTAATTTAAATGAATTCAAAATCTCCACGAACCGTTTTATAATCCCTTTGTGGTCTGCACAATCTTAACCGACAGCGTACGGTTGATCAAGGGACAAGATGAACAAAAAAGACAAAATCTGGCATACTAAATGTTACGTCTTACTAATTATTGTTTGAAAATCCAAATTTCAGACTTTCTTTACTCAAGGTTTACTCATCTCATGTTAGTAAAATGACCTGGTTGATGATATTTTTAGTACAAGTTGTGAAGGTTCAGTGTGAATCTTCCTCATTGAACTGCCTTAAATTCCATGAAGTTCCGTTAAATAAGTAAACCTCAACTGAAATTCATAGGGCAGTGGAGAATATGACTGATCTTAAAATATCCATCATATGCTACTTAAACTACCTACGATGATGAGACCTTATTTAATATTAAAATTCCCAGCTAAAAACTTAAATTAAGTGATGTTTTATTCAGCGGTATTTAAGAGTTTAATTCTAAGGACTTCCAATTAGAAATCGATATTATAAACAGAAGACCATGTAGCACCCAAATTCAAAGCTCGTCTCAACTGTCGGCAGCACAGATGGGACTGTTAAGCAGAGAAGTTTGGTAGCTAGGAAGATGTCTGTTTTTTTCTGAAATCAGAGTGCAGATCGATACGACTCGGCAAAAGAAACGAGATCTACATTTTCAACGCTAATGCCAAGTCACTGCTTCTTTTTGGATGCAGAATTGGCTTACACATCACCAAAAGCATTTGAAAAAGCCTGCCGTAGACATTCACCAACAGCTCCCCCCCCCGAATCGACGGCTCAGTACTAAAGATCAGATAGCTGACGAGAAAGAACGCAACAAATATGTAGAATCACGAAAAATGCCCATTTATTCATAAGTAAAAACACAGTGTTTTGTTCAGCGGAAAAAATTTCTTTTCAACGATTTCATTTTCAAGCTGTACAGTAGTATTTATATTGCAGAAAAAGTTATTAAGTGGCACCAAAAAAATAATTGTTCAGTCAATATACATACATAAGTGATAAGAATAACGATAATTAAAATGTTATAAGGGGTAAAGTTGAAGTGGATGAATTATAAAATTATTAAAAATTGTTTAGGCACACACTGCAGGGATACCATCGAGTGACATCACAAGAGTGAAGACGACAGATTGAAAAAAAGATACCTTAGTGAAGTGCTATATTCCACTCAAAACCCGATTGACTAGCAATAATAACAATAAGCCTCATAAATTTGTATATGAAATAAGCCTTAGATATGGGGGCATAAAATGTTTCGCCTAAACATACTGTCCAGTTTTATTCTACCTTATGTGCAAATTATTTCTCCTACTCATAAACAAAAAAGCGGAGAAGAACGATATTCAGCGATCTATGCTATTCACTCAAACATTGGAGACACCATTTACAGATAAGTTCAAATATTTCATTGTACACAAGAGATAAAAGTGAAGGAATGAAACTGTGAATATCTGACTAGAGTAGAGAGAAATTTCAACGTGATAATATGACAAATAAAATACCCTTTTCTTTGTTCTCTTATGTTTTAAAATTGAAGTGTCCCTTATTTTTTTTTACAACTTTTCTCACCTTACCGTAACATGAGTGGAAAGATCTCACACTACTACATTTTTCAGAAATGTTATCGATCAGACAAGAACAGTATTATCGAAATTATTTCAATCTATGTTTTACAAAATACACTTTTGCCGTCACACATAGATGAGAAATGAAATTACATGTAATGATTTTTATGAATTAAAGATAGAATATTCTAATAAAGTCTTGTGTGTACTAACTGACCCACTTAAAGCTAGGCCAGCTGTTAACTCCTGTGACAAATCAATCAATTTTAAGTGTTGGTTTTGAAGAGTTTTCTTTGTCTGATTGGATGGAGGATTTTGTCATCAGCTGACATCAGTTAGAGAATCCTTGAAAAATCACCAATGAGTACTGAACTGCTTCTTTGTCTGCATTCTTTTGAGACTCTTCTGCAGTAGACATCCACCACACTGGTTCGAATCCAGGACCTTCTGGTTACAAGGTGAGCTTGTAGACCATTAAGTCACTGAGATCCGGTCCAATGGTTCATGATTTCAAACTTCTACCAATAAACAACATAACGCTACCAGTTCGCAATGTCTAGTGGTTCTACTAAGAAGCCGTGATCAGTAGGGTAGAGTCCTCTTTCTTTATTTATTTTTATTTCTTTTATTTTAGATTACAGCTTGATTCCACACTGTATTTTTGGTACAAGTATGAAATTTCAGCATGGATATCGGTAGCCCGAATTTTGCAGGCCGACCATAGATATCAGGTGTTCGTCGGCAGGGGATCGAACCTCGAACCACGTGTATGGTTGGCGAGATCTCATTTCTAACTGTAGGTTTAATATCCACACATCTTTTTAGATTAGATGAAGAAATCTCTAGAAAGATGAAATTGTAAAGTATGAATCATAAATTTGAGAAAGTAAGGCTTCAGACTAAATTTATTTGTTTAAGATCAATTTTGACGTGTTAATTCAACCGATAAGATCTCAAGGAGAGTACAACTCCTCGTCTATAGTAAGTCATTCTGTAAAGTGTCAATTAACGTATACTTCGTTATCCAGTGAATGAGTTGAAAAAAATGCAAAAATATCCGCATAAGCATTTCAGAAGTTTACACAACATGATATAAATGAAATCATGTCAGAACGAATATCATTTGACGTATGCAATTCAGTTTTTAGATGTAAATTTTGGCGTATTTTTATGCATATTGATGAGACTTCGTGAAAGTCAAATTATTCTCCTAAAATAAAGTTGATGTCACACTGTTAGACTTTTATAATACTTCATATACTTGGTTACTTTAATAAATTTTGATATAGAAGGAAAGACCAAATCTGCAGTATAAAATAATGTCATCATCGCATTTCACAGGTTCTCATCAACTGTAAATTACAACGGTTATAAATAATGACAATGACATACTTCAATGTTTAAATGGCAGTAGAGAAAATATTATAAATTTAACGCATCCTTAATGTTGTAAGCATTGCAATTTTTACTTTAGGTTGCCATTAGTTTCCTGTGCTTTCGAAATAGAAAAGAAGGTGAAGAGGAGTGGAAAAATCTAATATACAGAGAATGGAAGGAACAGTGAAAAGGTGATTTCCCCCAGCTACGCTTGCAACACTCGACAACACCGCATGCTCTATAAGCCAGTCTAAGGTGGTTACTACCCGAATGAAATCTAATCCAAGAGAGAGGGCTTCTATCGAATTCTCATACCACATCCCAAGGAAGCAGAAATTCACAAAGGGTAATTACCAAACACCTTGTTCATACGGGTCATTTCATCTAGATTTCAAAATCTCTCTAAACATGAAATATGCAAAGGATAGCAAATTTACAACGATTAACTGCTGAAGCAGTTGTAGTCAAGTATTTCAAACGAAACGTACGCATACGCAGAAAGAGAGTGTAACAAATCCCTCACTCCCCTAGTAACTAAATTTTGAATGCACTGATTAGTCATCCATATTGGTGGTTTCAGCTCACTTAACGTGCTTTCAATCTCCAGTTTTTATGTGAATTTACAAGTTAACACGGTTCATTAGATTTTTTCCTATATTCTGTCTTCCCCCACTCGTCCCTGTCGTTTCGATGGCGACTTCATTTAAAAATAGTAATGTCTATGACATTTCGGATGCGTAAACTTTTTATAAGATTTTCTCTATTAACTTTAAGACAGTGAATTATGTTATTTCTATTCTCTTATAGCCACTGCGATTCTAAGTGGTTTGCAGATGATGAGGACCTGTGAAATAGGATGATATTATTTTATGAAGCGCACTTCGAACAAACTACAGACCTTCATCAACAGCTGTCTTCACTCAATAATCAAGATAAGATGGCCAGAAAAAATCCCCGACAGGGATATCTGGCAATGAACAAACTAACACAGCATGAAGGAATAGATGGAGGTGGGTCGGCCATAATCTGAGAAAACAAACCATCAAGTGACATCACACGCTAGTTTATTGCTGGCGCGGAACCCAAACGGGAAGCGGCGAGTCGGCCAGCAGTTCGAGGGTGAGGTGACATGAAGGAAGTCATGTGAAGAGTAGATGGAGGCATGTAGGCAGAAGTGGAGACAGATAAAAAGGTTAGCGAAAAACCAGGCTCATTGGAGACATGCGGCTGAATCCCTATATTCCTCTGGGACCCAAAGAGACAATAATAATAATAATTTTATACTGCCATTTTGGCCATTCTTTTAACTGAAACTTTTATAATAAATCAGTTTATAGGATTACTTTCCGCAAGGCAAAGATAAAAACTAGTTATAATTTCTACATAACTACATAACAATTTCAAACATAAGTTGTGTGAAGACATTAAGTCTGAAGAGGATCAAAGAAGTCATTAATTTTCATTCTGTTTTTGTTGTTGATATTTTTTTAAGGATTGTAGTAACCTAAAAGTTTTTATTTCAATTTTTGTAAATCACTCAATTTGAAGTGACATTTATCAAAAATTAACTAGTCAGTAGGCAAAAATACTCTATAGACTTTTGAGACATGAATTTTAGCGTTATGTATCAAAACATCGACATCTGTCGTCCAGCATATGGTTGCTGACATAAACACATGATTGTTGATTGTTTCGTAGACAGGAAATATCCAATGTGTAAACAAAGCGTACAATGGATTAGCATATATGGTGTCGTCTTTATCAGGGCAGGTACTAAAACGTTCAAGGTATTACAATACTCTTTAGAAGTTATACAAGGTCTGCGTAGACTTTGAGTGAAGTTTTCCTTTGTTGCTGACATACTTCAGCGACTTATTATGACGCACCGGACTTTTAATCAAAAGTAAGAGTAATCACAGCAGACACAACCAGAAAATACGTCTACTTTTTCAATAAGTGCTTTAACGTTCTTCTCCTGGACTTATTTGTAGCGCATATATGCTTTGGAGTTTCTCTGGTAGTGTGTTCTCCAAATATTTACGTGGTTTGGGGTTCAACTCTTGACAGACGCACTCCTAAGCCTTGGATATTGTGCAAACCGGTAGTAAGTCCAGAAGAATAAGGAAGGTTGAGTGCATGACCAGCGACGCAACCATAAAATATTAAGCCCTATATTCCACGGGGAAGGTAGATAAAAATGAATAAAGATACAACAAAGAATAAATCTTTAAGACATTTACTCGTTGATCGACAGTGGCTAGCAATGTAGTTCAAGACGGGCGTTTCGTCTAGACTAATGGCCTACCTGTCGACAGAATACAATGTACCTGAGACTTAAGTTTCGTTCTTATCAACAATCTCCTATATGGTGTAGCTGATAGCCTCAAAATAAGTGTAGCACCTCCATGATTCAGTTTCTAATAATATTTCAAGGTTTACTATAATTATGAGTCATACTGTAACTGTGATCATACTGTAACTTTGGCTGTAAAAATTCAAACATTTGGCGCTAGTTGCACACCCCAGTGACCACACAATGTAAGAAAGAATTCGCACCTGTATAAATTTTCATAAAGACTAGTTTTAGGCTAATTACGACTTTTAAGTCGATTCATAACGACTTTTCATGGCATCCTAGTGGTATTTCAATAAAAAATAGTTTTGAAACTATGGGTTTGCAGGAATCCGTTACCTTCAATACTGATCACGAATAAACTTCAGTTAGGTAACCACTACTGAAAAATCAGGGAGTCCTGGATAGTTGTTTCGTCGTTGTTTATGACTATTCATGAGTACACAGCTGTAACCCCACAGCCACAGGTCGAACTTAAGACCTACAGATTACAGGGCGAGCTCGTTTATTATTGAACCACGATTGTCAGGCGACGTCATTGGCGATTGACACGTTCACTACTCCGTGATTCTCAGTGGTTCCCTAACTGAATTCACTTACGGTGATCAGGCTTGAAGCCAGTGAAATCTCTGTAAACTGACACTTGAAAACTAATGTAGGACTGACTAGTGACAAACTACGAGATAATATTGCCTAAAGTTCTGGTGAGAAGTTGTGACCAGCAGAGTGCACCAAGTTGGATGGGAGGAAAAATAATCGCCAACGACGTCAGCTGGCATTCATAGTATACTCACTTTGCGAATCGGCATAAGTTATAATTGACGGGCTATTAAGCTCAGTCTCATTGGCTCAATGATCTACGGGCTTAACTTATAGCCTGAAGGTTTTGAGTTCAGTTCCTGTTGGTGAGGTCATACGTCTATACTTCTGAAGAGTACTAAACAAGGACGAAACAGCTGTTCAGTAGTCCTGGCCGGTGTCTGTCCATAAAAAACTGAACTGAAACCATTAGGTACTTTAATAAACTTTAACTTGAGTTACTTACCACTACCCTTTTGCGTCATGTCGTTAATTTTCTGTATTAACAAAAAACTGTTTAAAACCGTATTTCAAGAGAGATCACGAAATGAGTTCAGTTAGAGACCTACTGAAAATCAACGGAGAGTATTAGATAATTGTTTCTTCCTAGCCTATGACTCATCAGCAGTACTCACCCACTGTGCTCGGAACCTAGGTCCCTCAGTCAACTAGGGTATACAAATACACGAAACAAATAGCACTTGTTAAGCAAGTATTTTAAATGTTAATGATTCGAAATGACTAGAGTAAATATTAAGTTGTGTGGAGGGCAAATATTCATACGTACTGTTGACCTGAATACTTGACTTTACTCAACTTGTTATTATAACACGTGTCTCGAATCATGAAAACATAGAACTCTTAAACAAAAGCTGCTTTTTAATTATTATTTATGTTGCCGTCTTCAAAAAGAAATTTGAATGGTTACGTGGAAATTTTTTTTTGATGTATAAGTTATATTTATAGCCTAATATCAAGACGAATCTTCAATCAACCGACAAGTGGACATTGACTTAAATTACAGTTTACATAAGAACAAAGATAGTCATCTCGCAGCCAATAGGAAAAAGCAAACAGTCACCCTCATGTGTCAAAAAATATCCTAAGGTCAAAGTGATTATGTAATAAAAATCACTACCATTGGACAAAACTAAGACAAAGGATATCTAAATATTAATGCGGCCTACAAACGTCTTACTTATGCAGTAAAGTTTTTGATAATAAATGCCATCAGTGTCTAGTGGTTAAATACCAACGTTGAAATACTGAGACTTGAATAACACTAAACAGTTGTAAGGTCTATCATAAATTACAAATTCTTTTTATAAATGATAATGAATAATAATCATAATAAATCCACACCACACGTCCTTTTGGAGCAAAGCCGATCTTGTCTAGATAATGTGAAACCAAGTAATGAGATAAATTGCCATCATAAAACTCGTCAAGCCTAATTTCCTATAGTGTGATTGTAGCCATATTATGACAAGAATCAGTGGATACAAGAAACTGCAGATGCATATTCTTGTGATGAAAAGAAAACAGAAGTTGGTACTGTTGATAACACGAACAATAGTGTCATGTCAAGCCAAGCGTTTTAAGTCTCGTTACCAACCACCGCGATGCTTTTTCTTAGTGTTGTTAAAAACTTAAAAGTCACTTGGTCTTAAAATTTTAAAAATTAGCAAAACAGTAAATACTCAAGTTTGGTTTGTAGGAATTTGGTAGGTAGTTACCTGGGTTCCAGTGGCAAGTCGTGACCAGTAGGGTGCAGCTGGTCGGGTGTGAGGACAAATACTCGCCGAAACATTGGCTAGCGGTTGCACTATGTCATGAATTGGCAGAAGCTAGAATTCAAGGACCATTGGATCGGGTCCCAGTGGCTTAATGGTATACGAGCTCGCCTTGTAACCGGAAGGTCCTGGGTTCGAATCCCGGTGGGCGCGCACTGCTGAAGAGTCCCAAACTAGACTGACGAAACAGCTGTCCAGTACTCCCAGCTGGTTTTCCAATGGTTCTCTAACTAATGTCAGCTCATGATGAAATCCTGAAACCAACCAAATCCCTACAAACCATCAATTGAATTTGGTTGATTAGTTACAGGATTTCATTATGAGCTGACATTGGTTAAAAAACCATGGGAAAACCAGCACTAGGAGTAATGCACAGCTGTTTTGTCCTAGTTTGGGACTCTTCATCAGTACGCACGCACCGCCAGGGGTTGAATGGAGGACCTTCTGGTTACAAGGCGAGCTAGCTCGTAGACCATTAAGTCACTGGAACCCGATCGAATGGCCCATGAATGCTAACTTCTGCCAATTCATGATATAGCGTAACCATTAACCAATGTCTTCGGCGAGTATTTGTTCTCACACCCTACTGGTCACGACTTCCCACTAGAACCTCAGGTAACTGCCTACCTGAATAGAGCCAGTTGCCAGTGTCCATGTCACTGATAATCAAGTAACGGTCTACGAGCTCGCTTTGTAACCAGAAGTTCCTGGGTTCGAACCCCGGTGGGTGCGTTTTGCTGTAGAGCCCCAAACTAGGATGAAACGGCCATTCAGTACTCCGAGGTTTTCCAGTGGTTCTCTAATCAATGTCAGCTCGTGAAGATATCCTGCAACAGTAAATACAGTTTGACATCATATTCTGTTACAAAAGTACAGATGAAACACGATACATTAGCTGTAGTATGCAGATGGAATTTCATGTAGCCCAACGTTTAAATACACCACCTTTACATCCGATAAACAGCCCCTTCGCTGATATCGTATTCCTAATGTTAAAGTCAGAATGCTCAAATTTCTCTTATGTAAAAGATTCATCACACTGTTATGCAAAAATATTCACAAGTGCTCTCGAATCCCGAAGGTGGTCAGGATCCACACACACACCTAAGCCTCGCCTAGTGTACGAGCCTATAGTCAGCAAAAGATACCAGAAACATTTGATGTGAGACTGGCAGCACAACAGCTCTGCCTATAGTTCAAAGTTCAAAGCCGTTTGTTCTACTAAAAGGGGCAGAAAAACTGTTTGTATATAATATAACCTCCTTGTAGGTCAGCCATGAAAACCGTTTGTGGTTTCTGGTAATATTTGATAATCTTTAATGTTTACACCATGCATTCACGATAAGTAAGGCAAACCTACAGTGAAATTATTCACGTTCTTACTAATATATTCGGAGAATAAATAATACACTAATACGTTGCACTGGCAAATGCAGGCAAAAAAGAAAAAAACAGCTTGTTCTATGTGTATGAAATTGAAAATGATTTCAGTCATTGCCCTTAATTCCTTAAAAAAAAACCTGTAATGATGGTTAGCTAGCAGTAGAAGGAAGAATTTGTATTCCGTTTTACAGACAAAGAAGCAGCTAAAAGCCTACATGTCAGCTCATGATGAAATAGTCCGACCAATCAAACAAAATCCCTATAAAGTCAATACTTGGAAATTAATCTAATGCTCATTAGCTACTAGCACAAGTTAGCCAGTTAACCTGGAGTCAAGGTAGAAATTCACGAGCAGTACGGTACAGAAGGTCGAAGGTGAGGACATTTACTCACCGACGAAGCCATTGTGGAGTGGTCGCACTATGTCGTGAATTGATAGAAGTTAGAATTTATGGACTGGACCTTAAAATATTAGTCCACAGTAATTTAATATCATTGGTGATATGCAAATTATTTCATGTAAGTGTAAAACTTAGACACTGTGAGCTCAGTAGATTCCGTTTACAAGAAGAAGGAATCAACACTACTGCCAGGAAACTAGCTATCATCAGACAGGATCAAACGACTCAAATCTAAACTTAAAAAGAGTAAATAATGATGATGATTATAAAATCATACTTAAAATGAGCCGGAAAGGCGGGATCGTCTGCTTTCAATAAACCCAAAAATCACTCAAATTAAAAAGTTCTACCACTGGTCAGCTATCTCATCCTAGTTTGTAACTCTTCATCAGTAAATACACACTGGTTACAAGGACAGCCTATAGGTCATTCAGCTACTGAAACCTCAGTCCATTGGCGAGACCATCAATTCCAACTTCTTTGAATTCATGATATATTTTTCCACAAGTCTTTACCAACCTCACTCAACAGCTATGTTTCAATGGCATATGTCAGGTAATTCACAAAGGAAAACTCAGAGACGCGTTTGAAATGAATGCTGGAGTAAGACAAAACTGCCTTCCTATTATCACCGATTCTATTCATAATTGTGGCGAACCGAATTATGCGTCAGAGTGTGCTCAGGATGTGAGAAGACAGGAATACGATGCATTTACAGATCAGAAGACTCTAGAAGATCTGAATTTAATGCGTGGATAATCTACGTTTAATGTCACGCAAACTCGAAGACGTGCAGGTAGGTGAAAAACATCAAACTGACAGAAGAGCCTAGAAGGTAACGAAGACAGGACTGCAGATGGACATAAAGGAGACAATATTGAAAATAACCAACCAACCAACCAACAACAACCAGCACCAATCACCATCAATAGGAAAGATTTGAGAGAGGAAGCACGGTTTCAACCACAGACCAGCTGAACGGTCGAAGGTGTCAAGGTTAGAATCGGAATCGAAAAAAACAAAGTACGCTTTCATCAACCAACTTGAAATCAGTTTGAAAATCCTGTGCAACAATTCAGGCAACATGGAGAACAAGATACGGATTGAGTTCAACATAAATGTGAATTCAGTCAGTCACTTCTCCTATATGAGTCAAAAACATGGGCAGAGTGTCACAAATAAGATTTCCAGCAAGCCACTTCAGACTTTTATCAACAGCTGCCCGCTTCACTGGCTGGCTCCATACTGAAGATTAAATGGTTAGCCAGAGAGCCGGTCGGCCGTTAGAAGGATTAGTAACAAGAAACTCTGGCTGACAGGCTGTCCGGGAGCCAACCAACTGGCGACAGCCGATCGCTCAACAAATATTCTGAAGAAAATGGAGATGGATAGAAAACACGATGATGAAGCCGCTGAATAACATCGCCGTCTATGCAGGCCATTATTCGAGTGGAATCCGAATGGGAAGCGACAAGTGGGTAGTCAGTGTGGGTGGGGCATAGAGGAGGTAGTTTGGCGAGTTTGAGGAGATGAGAGCTTATGGGCAATCTCAGAGCTAACCAGATAACGAGGGTGGCAGGAAATAAAAGAAAGTGGAGAACCGTTTTTGAAGCCGTATGTTCGAACCGGAACACAAAGAAATAATAATAGCACAATCTTTAGTCATCGTTGTAGACGGATAGATTATCTCTTAGTTGACTTGGTGGACCCAGCTGGTTTCGACTTCTCACTAGGACTTTACGTAACGTCTTGCATACTGTCAGTCACTAATGAGCATCAGAATAACTATCAAGTGTCCGTTTGCAGTGATTTCAGTGTTTGCAGGTTTGATCACGAGGATGAGCTACATTTATTTATCGGTGACTGGCAGAAGTAAGGATTCATGGGTCATGGGGTCACGTCTCAGTGACTGGATGGTTTAAGAGTCAGCCTTAGGTTTGTACAGCCCATTGGGTTGGTACTGCAGAAGAGTCTTAATCTATGACGAAACGGTTGTCCTTGTCCAGTACTCCATGTTGTTTTTCCAGTAGTTGCCTAACTGATGTCTACTGGTGATCAAACCTGTAATAGATCAAATTTCTGTAAAAACCAACACTTGATAACAAATGACGTTGTTAGTGAAATACCATCTCATCCATTGATGGAACCAACCTCGCAACAAAGACAATGAACTCTGATGAAATTAAAATAGTAGAAAAAAGGAGTTAAACTTCAATGTAGCAGGTAATAAGTAAAAATCTGGGGATATCATTCCTAGAGTAATAGTAGCATCAAGTGTAGCATACAAAATAGGTGATGAGCGAATTAGAGCACCAGAAAAAATCGAGAAAAAAATTATCCCACGAAGAAACAGAAATTCCATGTCATTGGGGGAATGAAAAGAACATAGTAACTACTTAATCAGACAGGAATAAATAGACAGTATTTATGAACAAATCAGATTATATCAATAAAGTCTATGAACATACTGAAACACGTTCATGTGCGGAAGATTAAAATACCTTCTGTTGAATATGTGAAAAGGAATATTTATTCACATTCCAAGACAGTATCCTTAGTTATGATGTGTTCGAGTTGTCTGACCTGGCTGGTGACCTGGTTGTGGAGTTCTCAATGTCCTCTTAGACAGCATCATTGTAATGCAAATTTCAACTTGCTCATTTTCTTTATGAATGATCAAAATTCTTTCTGTCGTGTGACAACGTTTGTCATGACTAGTTCTTAATTTAGATTGTTCCAAGTCGTTTTCATTGCCATTGGAATACCCTTAAACCCGACAACTACACAACATAAAAATTCAGCATTTTTAACGTAAGCGTAGTACTTGGGCATTGTGGTAGGACGTAATTCCACCTTAGATGAATTCATCTGATATCAGACACTGTGGGTGAGACAGCATTATTAACTGGATGACATTTCGGTCACAATTTAGTGCTGCTCATAATCGTATCAGTGTATTATTAGCATGGCTTCATAATTTGCTTACATATATTTTTTCTACTGCCCTTCCCCCGCTCTTATTGTTTATTGACCGTATAGGCGATGCTTCATTTACGATTCTAAATGTTCGGTATTGAGTGGATGAACAAAGATTCTCTCTCCAACTAATTAAATTACTTTTGAATACCATCACCATGTCCCATATAACTCATTATGTGATTACATGAAAGTGGCTGAACTTTCTTCTAGATTATCCAACCTAACAGAATCAATCAATCTAATGATTGCAACAAGTAAGAAGTGGAAGCATGTGAATTATATAAAATAAATCATAAAACTGTGAGAATAATACATTGATGTGATTATGAGCAGCAAGATAAAGCCATGCTCGAAACACTGTCATCCAATTAAATGAATACTGTATCACTACTCACTGTGTTTTATATATCAAATCAACTAAACTAATAAGCAATTGCAATGTTTTTGATTTCATATGACAGGTCATAAACTCCTGAGTACTTGAAATATCATTTCATTAGATACAGTTTTGATTTGAGATAATCAGGACATGTTTCAACAAAATAGAAATTGACAAGTAACCGGGTATAGTTTCATTTAGATAACACAGTCACGGGGACTGTTTCATAAGAGTTAATGTTGTCATGCAAATTAGCAAAGGTATACTAAATGTTTCTGAAATCATTTCAGTAATTTCACAGTTTCGTATCCTCAACACTTCTTTCACTAATCTAGGAAAGATTGGCGACATTATGGCTGAGGCTGTCAAAGCTAGCCAGTATTTGGGAGTCACAGACCCTCATTAATCTGAAACAAATTTGAAAGTTTAGGCAAAGCATAAACGACAAGATTTGAATTTTTAACACCAATGTTAGATAAGGCATCTCACAGACTTAGACGGCACCTCACCGATAGTATTTTCAACAGGTCACTTTAGGCTTCCATAGGCAGCTGCCTTTGCTCTTCTCTGAGAACCACATCGCTAGTTGGAAAGAATTAGCAGTAAGGAACTCTGGAAAGTGACCCATCACTTAAGAAATATACAGAAGAAAATGGAAATAGACAGGACACTCGAGTGAGAAATGGCGAGTTCAGCGTTTGAAAGTGATCTGCAAGAATTAATACCAGTAAAAAGTTTGAGTATTGTGGATTAGATCAAATAAAGTATAATTATATTTCAATAGTTTACACACAATGATAAGTTTTGTTATTGGTAATATTTCGAGCAAAATTACTGCCCGTGTTCACATCACTGCTCGAAATATTACCAATAACAAAACTTATTATGGTGTGTAAACTATTAAAATATAATTATACTTTATTTGATCTGCAAGAGATCGTGTGGAAAGGCGATGAGAGGTTATGGGCAGTCGTGAAGCTAGCTATGGGAGACTGCAGTAAATAGGAAAGAATACATATATTCTGCTGAAACCGAGGGAACAATAATATCCAGCATAAATTAGCATAATATTTCACCGTAATTATACAATGGGTCACTGTTTATCAGAAATTTGGAATTGCTTCAATACACACATTGTTGTTTATTCTGGATGAAACTAAGTGACTTCCAAATAAATAGGTATTATACGTTTATAATTTTAAATTAATAAAACTTTGTGAATCAAGACAAAGGCAGTAGCATTCTGTCATTTCCTTACATCCGTTATTTGATTTTGAATCCCTATGATAAATACGAGAAGATTTTGAGAGCTTATTCCTCGCCCTAACATTCAATGTGTTTCTTTTTCATGTTTGCATAATTTTCTTATTCCTCTACGTTCCCAGTGCAACACAGCGCTTCAGGCTGTGTCTTTGAAGTTTCATAAGCAGTAGGATTTATTTTCACTGGATGGGTTTGCTAGTCTGGTGCCCGACCTCCCTTCGTTACCATTCTTATTTTCGGCTTAGTAAGGTAAAGGAGTGCGTCGGTAGGGGTTCGAACCCCGAACCAGGCTGGTTGGCAAGCATTCTACCGCTGTGCCACGGACACACTTTTACATAAATAGTACGCTGAAATTTATTTGGTAAGTAACTTTCGGACAGTTTTCGTACTCGAGTTAGAAAGAAGAAACTCTGTCAGGCGGTGGTTCATCAGACAACCTATTACCCAACAAAAATGGCGAAAAATGCAAAGATGGTGAGGATACACGCTAAGAATACAATCGACTGTTGCTGTAGGCAGTTCAGGCCACCGGATGGAACCTAAACACTATAAAACGAGTTAGGCTATGGTCTGAAGGTGACAGAAAGGAGATCGTATTGAATGCAAATGTGTAGCCAGTTCAAGAAGATTTCAGGAAACAGGATGAAATGCATTTGTTCTTTTGAGGCCCTATTATTCGCTCAGAACACTAAGGAATAATAGTAGAATTACTCTACAGTTTCCAAAGCATATAACAGATACTCTTTCCACAGCAATCGAACTTAATTTCAGACATCTCTGGTTAATTTATTCATATTCATAAATTGCTTTCTATGGGGAACACAGGGATCCACATTTCGGCGTTTTTGTAGTTGAGCTATTGTTATCTAAGGTAGTGCAGCTGTGAGCCTCACACGCAACCTTCCCTTGACTCGTAAGCCTTCTATATGCTAACAAACTATGTAAGGTTCAGCATTGCATCGGCTAAGAAATGAACCCGGATCACCTGCATATCCATTAATCATTCTGTTGTTGAACCATTGCTGTGATTAAGTATGCTTGGGTCAATTTTGTCCAGAAAACGTTTATAAAATGATTGTTTAATTAAATAATACACTTACCTCATAAACAGTTGAATTCACAGGAACATTTTCTTCAACTTTCACTTCATAAACAGCTTGTGAAAATGTTGGTTCAATATCATTAATATTAAGTACTTCAATAATAGTTTCTAATCGATCTTCTGTTGTTGATAAATCCGAGTTATGCTCTGCATTGATATACGGTGAAGAACAAACCAGATAGAAACGATACTCTTTAACCGATTCATAATCTAGATCTTTTTGTAAGACTAGGACAAGACGTGAATCATTCCGTACAACTAAACGAAATGCCTCCAGGGAATTGAATCTATCTTCAGGATGTGAATCAAGTCGATAGGCAATTTCTGCATGATTTGGTTGTATATCTTTATCAATTGCCTTTGGTAGTTCCACATGTTTACCAGCACGATAGATAACTTCTTTTAATCTTAGTGTATAAGGTCTTGATACAGTCGATGGGAATGTTGGCAGATTATCATCAATGTCAGTGACTGTAATCTCCGCGTTTACAACACAGATTAATTGATAGTTAGCCCATATATTCACATGAATATTCAACTGAGCATGAAATGTATTCTCTTTACAATATCTTGGGCACAATTCTTCTAAATCAATTAATTTCTTTGTGAATAGTATACTGGTTGTCTCGTTTAAATCAAAGTAATTCGATGGTTCTCTTAATCGATAGTATAAACTGGCATGTTTCAAGGGTTGAAGCATAGTGAAGAGACGTGTGGATCGTATCTCTGGTGTCTGTAGTAAATCTTCATTAATTTTGCCAATTTTAAATTTGATTGGTTGATTTTCTGTGATGGCATAACGTAGATTGTATTGGGGTGTTGTAGAAGCATCGAAGTTACTACTGCTGCCACCAACTACTCCACCGGTATTCAAGATATCAAGGTAACCGTTACTACCTTTAATAGGAGTAAATGTTGAATAAGCTTCAACTGTGAAATCATGAGATAGAAAAGTTGTAATAATCCAAATTAGATGTGAGAGTGTCAACCATTTCGGGATGAAGTGCACCGAATACATTATACCAATCTGAAATAAAATAAAACAAAATAGAAAGTGTGATCGCATTATACAGTCTAATTATTTAAAAAAAATTCACTTGTGAATAAAAGTACAGATCAAGGTCAATTATATTGTAACTGAACACCAGGTTAGAGGAACTAATGTCAGGAGTCTAGTCCACTATTTCATGCAGACAAACTTCTATCAGTCAACTTCACAAGGTGGCCACCATGTGGAGAGGTGGCTCACGGTGAATCACTGTTATAAGACAGTAGGAAGCATACACCAGGAAGCCTTGATTCGCTTAGATTTTCTGCTCACTGTCTCTTCCTAGTCAGAAAGTCGTTTCAGTATTCCTGAAGAAACTTATGTCCTTTCTGAGACTCGAGCCCCGTTAGAATGTTATAATAATAACTAACGAACTGTGTTTATTCCAAAGCATTCCTGAGTTTTATAAACTGAAGTACACAAGAAATGGCTGCAAAAGTCAGATGTAATATAGAATTAATCACTTCTCATAAGTGGTTACAACTAGCAAAAGTCCATTAAAATAACTTTAAATACTGATTACTGAACAACGTATATTTTCGTACATAAATTCTTGTTCATCAGAGTTTTACGATTATATTCCATAATAACTGAAGAAATTTTCAGTTTGTACGGATTCTGTTTACTTCGAGTTAGACCACGGATCGATATCAGTTAGAGAACCATTGAAATTCAGCAGGGAGTGCTGGGCAGCTGTTTCATCCTAGTACTTAGGACTTATCAGCAGTACGCACCAACCAATACGGTTCGAACCCAGGACCTTCCAGTTACAGGGAAAGCTCGTATACCATTCAGCCACTAGGAATCGATTCAATGGCCAGTCAGTGAATTCTAACTTCTCCCAATTCGTGATTTTAGCGCCAGCGCCACTGATGATGAGTTCAAGACTAGGATGAAACAGCTGGCCGGTACTCTCTGGCTCTAAATGGTTCTCTCTCAATCCGCAGTCTAATCTGAAATTAAAGAAGTATAATTGATAACACCAATTTCCTGGTAACATTGAATAAACTATAACGATAGATTGCTGTTCTAAAGCATCTGTAAGTAATAGTATTCATTGGTATAACACTGAACTCAATATCAGATAAACTAAGGAATTTATACATCCTACAGTAGGCCAGAGTAGCGATGGCAATTGCTTCTTTTGCACACAGAAAATCAGTTTTTTTTAGAGAATTTGGAGTGTATGATATCTGGATGCCTTTGGTAATTTATTCGTTATCCGATAGATGACAGAATAAGGATCTTCAAATCTAGCTTCGTAGCCAGTTTGAACGAAATGATGTAATATGGAACTCTAGGTGATGGTTTTAATTACACTTTTATTTAGCCACAACACTGGTAGATTCTCCTCAAAACAGAATCTTAAGTTCCTAAAGGAATGGTCAACATAACTGGCTCCACAGAAGTACTTGATAATGATAATCACTATTAGAGGTGCCTAGTCTTGGTACTTCGTCTCCCAGTTTCGAGATCACAACTGGTTTTGTGGAAAACGTCAGTCAATTTTCCTAACTTATCGGTTATTCTTTTTTGCTTAATACATCACCTGTGAATTGTAGTCGTATATATGGAGGCTTCTTGTTAGCAGTATCAGAAGAATTCCTTCCTACTCTGTAAGTGATATGTTTTACGACGGAACGTCTCAAGGTAGCTGTTTTTACTGATTGTATGGTATACAACGTTATGTTCACCATCAATCACATCTTCCACACCAATAGTTCCGACCCTACACAACAGTCTTGACCACATTTCTTCTATGCTAGAAAGGAACGTAGCTGTGAAAATGTGTATTTGTCCTTTTGAAGTAATTTTTCAATATTATTATTCTAATTATCCTTGAGCGTTGTGAGGGCCACTTTACGCGCACATTTGCTTGTTTGAACACTTCTCTTACATTTACTGAATCACTTATTTCTTCAGTACAGGCAGTTCTAGTGGTAAATATTTCCGGTTATAATAACTTACTCATAAGATTTTGGTTTATTTATTGTTAAGAAATACACCTAATGTTTTCTGTCAACTTTATATTTAAACGAATTAAGAAAATTATTACTGTAGTTTCCTGATAGTGAACATCCGAATGAGTGAAAGACTTTCATTTTCTACAGATGCTAACTTAACTCATAATGGACGCACATAAATTAGATGTTCGCTAGGACAGAAGTAAAAAGTTTCAAACACTCTTTGGTATTTTTACTATGAATGTTTCAACATACTCGACAGCCTTTTAGCCTCAGTTTCAAAATCTTCATTAGTACACACCCAAGGCCTGGTTATGACTCAAGGCTATCGACGCAGGGGAGGCAGAGCACGACCACTGACAACCCCATCCCACCACCACAAACACTTCAAGGCCTGAAGCGTTGCATCCCTTCCGGATTTAATGGAATGAAAGACAGTAGTCAGAGGCGAAGTATATTTCGAGATAAGAAAAAGTATTAATTTTATTCCTAAGAAATTCTGCAGAACAGATAAACTGGTAAATCCATTTCCAGATACAATTGAATAGTCTTAAACTAGGACGAAACAAAACGATCCAGTACTCCCTATATTTACAGTGATTCTCTAACTGACACCACTTCCAGTAAAACAATATTTGAAAATAAATCTGTTTTCATAGAAACCTCATGCAAGATGCACAAATACTTGTGTAGTGTCCATAATCTTTATCAGACCATTTTCTCCTAAATTAAGCAGACCATTAGGAGCGTTTTTCAATTGCAAAATTTCCCTATTACTTTGCATATTTTTCATTTTTTTCAGTTAGAGTTAATGTGATTATCTGAGAAATCAGCAATTCATACTTGGAATTTACTGATAATAACTAGACACTCCCAAGATTATTTGATTGTCCAATAGTGTACCAGTTCCGGGACACAATGCTTCTTAGCTTGAATTTTTTATTATACCCTGGATGTACAGTTCTACGGTTTATTAGAAGATTAGAGGCGATCGGCAAGAAGCTTTGGACCTAGGTTTAGTGCTAGTTAGCCTTCACTAGTCCGCAAGGTGTATCTGCAACCATGAAGAAACTCATGTCCTTGGTTGAGTTGGCAGAAGAAAATTTATCACTGATGATTACAAATCATTTACAAACCTTCTCTAAAGTGGCACGTTTTCGATTAAATCCTCAGATAAATTCTCAATGTACGAAATATAAATATGACAAGCCCGTGTGTGATCAGATTGTTCGAAATGTGTTGTGGGCACAGATACATTATTATTTTCAAGTATTGGTTTTTGTAGGGATTTTTTGTTTGATTGCATGTCAGCTCATGATTAAATCCTCCATGCAATCAAACATTATTATTTGTTTAATTCCACATAGCAACGAAGGTGATAATAATTTTCAACTTGATATGATGGTTTGAAGGTACGAATATAGATTACAAGGGGCTTAGAGACAAGATTTCATAGGATTAGAAAATCTATATTCGTATCTTCAAACTATCATATCAAGTTGAAAATTATTATCACCTTCGTTACAAATACATTACACGATTCAAACAAATTACGTCTTCCTATTGGTTTATGTAAATTCATAAAGGATAAACTAATTGTTTTAAATAATAATAACCTTATGTCATCATGTTTGCACTCACAACGTAATCGGATTATTCGCCTGATATTTCACCATACATAAATAAAACTAATTCTAATGCGATTTGTTTACTTTTTTGTAAGTTTTAGAGTCTTAAAAAAATAGCAGACAATATCAATTAGATTTAGAGATTTCCATATCCTTTCCCATAGAGATGATAGTTTATTGCACTCTTCTCTCTCTATCTCACCGCCATTTTTGCTTAATATTCAAAAGAAAAGCCGACTTTCCTTCGAATTTCTTCCTTTGTAAGAGAATTTATCAGATATGACATAGACATGCATATCGTGCATGATGAAAAGAAAGCAGAGAAAATACTATTCTCTATTCAAGATATTTTGTGACGTAACGCGAACTAACCATCTCAATCAACCTTGTTATTGCATACATAAATGCTACTTGAAATGTGAAGTAACTACTACTTAAAATAAATGAAGAGTTATCAACCAGTCTGGTGACTTACGATTACCACATATTTTATAACCGACTATAGATAGCATTTTATTTTATTCTGCTGGTAGAAGTTTGGCATCGTCAATGACTTAGTGGATCAATAGTGCAATAATGGCCAGTCATACTCAACTTTGTCTGGGGTTCGAATTCCTCTCCTGCCCAACTGAAACACTCCTAAATATCGGTAAGACGGCAGATAAAGAGGGAAGAAGTAACACCACTGTTACTGAAACTTCAAAACTCCAGGCCGAAGCTCAATGTTCTACTTGGAACCTAAAGCAATAATAATAGAAATATATATGTTTCTCTCTCTTCCTCTTGTTGTTTGTTGCAGTCTTTCCTATCTCCTGTATAGGCGTTGCGTCATTTCGATTGCAAAGGTTCGGTATGGAATCGATAAACAAAGATTCAGTGATGAACCTCTCTTACTAACTTTCTAATGCTTTTGTCCTGTCTCACCCATAACGTGTGATCACATGTAAAAGAATGCAATTCAGTGGCCTATCTTTCTTCTGGGGTTATTTGATTTAGCAGAGTTAATCATTCTAGGTCAAGCTAAATTTTTATGTTCCAATAATCTGTTTAAAGCCAATCTACTAATTTGACCTGAATCATTGACCTCACAGCCACTACATGTTATTTGAGAAACTATATCATTTTACTTAATTAGATATTTTGGGTTTGGCATGAAGATCGTAGTTTAGGGAGACAACAGTAGTTGAACAGTGATGATGGTATAATCGGTTAAAAATAGTAGGAGGAGAAAGTGGTTATTCATCATAAGTTTGGGAGAATATTCGAGAAGTTTTCTCAGTTGACATAACAATAAAAAGACACTATTGGACAAGCAAAATATAGGGAAGAAAGATTAGGAAATGTCATAAGAACTGTTTAATTAATTCAATGTAGTTTGTTTACTTATCAGTCTTATATCTCCCAATGTAATTTCAAAAGTATGTATATCCGTGTATGTAGAGTATTCAGCTGACGAGTTCTACCGAAATTCGATGAATTCATTAAATCCTGCTTTATTAACCTTTATTGCTTGTTTTAAATTCGTATCGGGAAATGAATGTTTTCATAAGAACTGTGCTTGCTGGCCATATAAGTGAAGGAAGTTACCTCTGTCAAATCTCCCCGTTGATGGTGATTGGCGCTGGTTTCTATTGCTGTTGCTGTTGTCGCTTGATTGGTTTGTGATCTTCATCACCTCCGTCATTTGTATGTTCACTTGAAATCTGTCCTGTCCTCTCTGGCAGCTTTTTTTAACAGTTTGTTGGTATCCTCCACTAATCCTTTCAGTTTGTGTGGTGTTAGACTCAAATCATTCACATGAAAAATCCAGATCTACAGTTTTCTGATCGGTCAATGCAGTGTCTTCTCTGTCTTCTCGCTCCCCAGTCACAATCTGAAGCACATCATCACAATTGGAAGTATGTTTGGTGATAATAGGCAGCCTTATTTTAGTCCTGTATTCACTCAGAACACCCCGCTGAGTTTTTCGTTGTGGATCAGCTGACACGTGCCACTGTCATATAGCGTCTGTGTGATCCACCGTTATTACAGTTCTAGTATGAACGCCGTGCACGAAATGAGGTGCGATTTCATCCTGATCTCATTTTTAAGTACTGTTTGAACAATGAGCTGATGGCACGTGAGGATTAATATTAGGGTTAGGATTATGGCCAGGATTGAGTTTAGGATCAAGATAAGTATAAGATTTGGGGTGTTTTATTGTTATCTATCTTTTTCTTGTTGATAAATAACTGAAAGGAGTGTTTCAATATTCATACAAACGACAATGTTTTACATAGCTGTGAAAATTGAAAAAACTGAAGCCCATCATTAAAATTGACAAGTATTTTTCAGATAAGTCAGGGTGAAATGTCGTCTTTGACGTGTTTCATTACTATAAAGTCAGTTTTTCTCATAGATAAAAGTTTTTGATGCATAATACACGGCAGGTCCTAAAATTTAACGAGTGGCATGTGTTCAAGGTCGTTGGGGCTTTAGCGCCCTATGATCATAATTCTTTATATGTGCCAAATCTACACGTAGCTATTCACCATTCAGTTTAAGTGATGGAAAAGCAATATGTAGACATTTATTTATGAGAATGATATTTTTAATATCATAAAGTCCATGAACTGTAAACGTTTTAGCCTTGAAAACGGGTGGAAACATAAAGCAAACATACATTTATAATGAATGTCCACAAGCAGGTGGTCTATATCGAAAGAAATTTCATGCTAGTTGACTTCAGAGAGCACCATAATCTACACATCCTACACTTTTGACGACAAATTCATCACACAAAAATTGACAGATTTTAGTTCAGTTTGGGCAGCATTTTCATGACTGTCTACTGACCCTCTCATATCACATTGTTTGCTCTCAACCTATCTGTCTGTGTGTCCATTACAATCGTGCACAACGTCATTTGCAAACTCGAATGTCTGAACTGGTGGATTGTTAAGAAAATTAATCTCAGAAAACGTTTGATCCTGTTCAAAGTGTACCTTGGAGATATGTAAATGACATATATTCAGTGTATGTGCGTGTTGAAATCTAAACATATTCCTCAGTTCTTCACACATACACACTCAGTAGATGCCATCGAATTCACTTTCGAGGAAGAAAATGAACAATATGAGTTGCCCTCACTTTATGAAGACTCATTAAATAGCAATAAGAGCAGCAACGAATACGATGAAAACCAAACAAATAATATGGAATTCAAAGCCTCAATTATACTGCTGCATAAAGAAGGAACATTGGAAGCCCTTCTCACGATTCCTAATGACACTGGAATTTGTGCACTACTAAAACCAGTCAATCAGAAAAAAACTTCGCTGACTTAAGCACCTTGATAGACCCAGTTAAGAGAAATAACATTTTCTAACAAATACTATTTGATGACTGTCAGTGAGATCAATTACATAGGTCAGATTAGTAGATTGAAGTCAGTTAGATTATCGAACCATAGAAATTAGTTGGATGCAGAACAAATGACGCTATTAAGTTAAATAACTCAGAAAGAAACCCGGTTTTTGCAACAGATTCACTTGTATATAGTCACACAATAGGATGACGGCGGGAAAGAGAGGAAGTTTAATCACCTAATCTTCTTTTGTCAAATAAATATCGAACACAAGAACCCGAAGTGATGCAACGAGTATACCAGCTGTTTAGAAAACTGTGATAAATAACAAGACGAGAGTCAGGGAAACAAATACATAGAGCACATGATGAAGTCGTGTCAGCACATTGATATTGTCGTGAGAAACCAAAAATTTTGCTCGTGACATCATCAAATTATCGATACTGTGTCACTCACTGTGTTATATCAGATAAATTTATCTAATAAGAGAAGTCCTCGCCTACGTGCCGCTGACCTCCCGTCACCTAGCATTTAGTTACGTTCCCTACAAAAATTAAAATAAACTGATAACTCGATGGTTATTTTGTCAAAAAATAAAAGCCAAGCTGGATGTTTCAATCTTCGAGCAGAATTTTCTATAGCAAATCTTGGAATAATCCTCAATCGTTTCGCAGAACTTGAGTTATTATTTAGACTGAGGGATACTGATGTAGTAAATGGGGCTTGAGTGCTTAGCGAGTAATCTAGAGACAGTTAGTTTGAATCCTGCTGTGTTTTTAATCCCAACTGTCCTGTCTTTTGCGCCTTAATACATATATATGCACTTTCATAATCATCAGATGGAATAATTGTCCTTCTAGATTATAACCAGTGTGTTATCCTGGTGAAATGACATGAAATTAGAGGAATCACATACAAAAACGCACACACACTTTCATTTCATGATATAATTATGTTGAAGACAGCTTCTAATCTGAGTCAAAAGTATGGTCATTGAGAATGTCAAGACATTTTCTTGTTTATATGTGACTTCATGGCAAAATTATTCATCGTGTACCTACTACTTGAGATTTTGTTTTGTGAGTAGATGCTTGACCCCATGTTGTTGTTGCTATTATTAAGGTTTCCAATGAATTAATAACACCTTAACAATTACATGCAGTGTTGGTCTAGAAGCAGGTTAGTAAGGTAGAAGGAGATATGAAATTTAAAAGCAGTTGATGCTATTGCATCTTTATAAAGTATTAACTAAAATTCTTTGCAACAAAGATCTTAAAACAGAAAATGAAGAACTGAAAAATCACAATGAACAAAGATTAAATATTAAACAAATCAGAGTAACTAAAAAACAGAAAATTATTTTTAAAATGACTGAAAGAAAAACTTAGTTGAAACTTGTAGCTTGATTGTCTCTTATCCCCATTTGTAGCTATTAAGAAAGGAATTTTAACGCTCTTTTTGTACCTGCTATACATTGAATGAATATGTATTTCTTTTCAATCGTAAACTTTTCTAGGATGTGATATAAATTCTTCAAATCGCCATGTATTGCATATTGTATTAACGAGTAAAGTGAAGACATTTTCAACTTTAAAGTGTAGAATTTGCTGAAAAGTAACGATACGTTTTAGAAAACTTAAAACTAATGGGTACACATAAATTCGAAATAGTAACTCATTTCTAGGCGATTAGTTTTTCATCACATCTACTAAAGATGAAATCTTCTCTGAATATGTAGAACACTGAACTGACTTATCATATACCACATCAGTTTTCATCATAAAGACTATTTCAACTTTATTACAGCTTTAAAGTTTCGGTAGCAGTAATGTCTCAAGCCTAGCTAACCCCCTCTTCACTGGTTTTGTTAACAGCTTAGCTAGGTAAGGGAGTGCTTCGGCCGGGAATATAACCTAGGACCATATACATGTTTGGTGGGGATTCTATCGCTATGCCATCAACAATCCCCTTCCATCTTTTGCATAGTGCATATTTACACACGAAGAGTATTTAGCCAGCTTCATTTGATGAAACATTTAGAGACATGTTTAAGCAATTTAAGCAATTCTGAGGAACCATACACCCACAGAAGACAATAATATATTGAACAGTTATAAACTGAAAAGTCAATTATTTCGTATTTTTCCTTATTTTTGCATGAAGATGTGAAAAGTATAATTATGAATCATTGTTGAAGCTATTTTCTCAGTACAATATAAATTACAGATTTGATCACGAACTGACACCAGTTAGAAAAGCGATGGAATAACAAGGAACTGCAAGAAGTTGTCATTTTGATGGGTTGAACATTGGATTGAGTCCCAATGACTTAATGGTCTACCTGCTCCTCTTTCAACCAGAAGATACTGATTTCGAAACCATGTCAGGGTGATTATTGCTGAAGAGTTTGAGACAAGCATAAAACAACTGCGTAGTACTCCTAAGTTTACTAGTAGTCAAAACTCTCACTTGATAGGTAGTAACTGGCGATAAGATTGAGGCTGCACATTTTGCCCTATTGGAGACTGATCGGTTAAAATGTACTTGCCTTTCCTAGTGAGTAACGATCGTGTTCTGACTGATACTTTAACACACTATTCATCTTTTCAAACGCCAAAGTGTTATCCACTAGATTACTTGAGCTATGAGAGTCACATTTTGCGCAACACGTATCGGTTATGATTTGTCTTCATTTCAAATTATTGTACCAAATTAACGGGAAAATTGAAGAGTGATTTAAAAGCAAACAGAAAATGTGACTAATTTTTCAATAAATTTCATTATCTTTTATTCCTTTTGTTTTTTGGACGGGATCCTAAAACCACTGGACATTTAACACAATAAACATGATGCATATAAATCTTTATAATCCACTGGGAAATCAAATTCTGTTTAAACCAAATATTAGCATCTAAAAAGCTACACTGTGGATGACAGGTAAACTTATTCGTCAAGTAAAAGTGTGCAGTCAGTAAGTGGTAGAATTAAAATTCAAGATTCGCGTTTCTTTCTGTTGATTATATAAATATATATGCTCCATTGCGTTTCGAGTGTAACATAGAGCTTCAGTCCATAAGTTGCGGTGTTGTTTACATGAGACGAGTTATCCAGCCCTAAACTAGGCCAGGTCTTACTACAGGCTAGGTGAGGTTAAGAAATGCGTCAACCAGGAATCGAATCTGGGACACCTGTGGCGTGATCGGCGGGTATTATACCACTGAAACATAGATGCAAGTGTATTCAGTTTTTATGGATTATTAAGTAGGTACTCAAAGGAACCCTACTGCATATAGTACCATGTTTTGATGCGACCAACTGAGTGCTCTATGCCGCCAGCCGTTTTCTACCCCGAGAGTGGGCTCTTACTCAAACATTTTGAAAAGAAATTTACCTTGTATACAACCATTTTATTTAGTGATTACTGAAAATATGACAATTGTATGCTCTGTGTAGATCTTGTGACCACATAAAAGCTCTCTTGTATATTATAGTATTATGAAAATTAGGTGAAATTATTTTCTGATTATGCCTCAGACAGTATGTGTATATGTCACGTCCTCATATCCCATGAAACGTCCCATGTGTTATCCTCAAAAAATATACAATACAATATAGTCTTAGAAACGTGACTGTGAAAACGTTGTATAATACCTCGAACAATTTTCTGTGAAATAAAAGTGTTTTCTCATGCGGAAAAATGTCTCACCCCTATACTTTATGAAGAAGTAAAATAAAAAAAGTTCACTGATATTGTTTATCAATAGAATTAAAGGGTACCAAAGAGTATAGGTAGTTTATTGCAAACTAGATGGTGTATTTCTATCTTATTTAAGCAATATAACAAAAAAAAGTCTTAAAAAATGCCAAGAAAAAACAAATTTAATCCATTTTTAAGACCTTGTCAGCTCAGTCGATAAATATTAGGTCCACATGAAAGGGATAACAAAATAAATGATAACCTCTAATAAAACACATGTCTTCGTTTGTGAGTTACTCTTTGCACCCCCACAAACAGTTCAATATTATTATCATCCACGTTTCGAAGTAATGGAGAAGATTTGTAGGTCAGGTGGATGCTGCTGACGCAGTTGTTTTCTATGAAGAGCTGGTTGATTTATTTGGGAAGCTTTCATTGTCCACCTTCTAGACAACATCTTCAGTACAGTTTTAAGTATAAAATGAACTTATTTTAATTCTCAATGAAGGAAGTAGTTGTATCCCCTGGCAACCAATGTTGTGACTGGTTGTTGATTCACGTCTCTACTGATCATATTTTTATTGACTTCGATTTCGAACTTTTTTTTCACGTGATGATTTACTTTTTAATAGCTGGTAAATTCGGCCTATAATGATAATGTGTTTGTTAATCGCTAGCAGATTCATTTAAGTAACAGGCTTCTAGGAATTCCCCGGGCTTATTTCGTGTTTTTTCTGACTAAAATTTCGACATTATCCCAATCAAACTGCAGTCCATAGTTATCTATATGCATTGGTATGAAAGAATATAAATCATGTCTTTTCACAGATGATTTATGTTCTTGGATTTGGATTCGAAGCAGACGCCTACTTTGACTGATGTAATTTTTGTTACAGTTCATAGAAGTTATTTTGTAAATGGTATTAATTTTATCTTCTTTTTCTGTTGGATGTTTAGGTTTGCACAATGTCGATGAATGAAGTGATTCTGTTGGCTGACCTGTATGTTATATCTATTTCAAATGGACTTAATATTCTAGCTGTTATTTCAGAGATACTTTTTTATTTGGTGAGATGAATTTTCTCGTGATCTTTGATGTTGACTTGTTGTTGGTGTTATGACTCAAGTTTAAACACTTTTTGGTGAAATTTTTAAGATATCCGTTCTTTTTGAAAACAGTCAGTGGACATTTTCCTCCCATTCTCTTCAACACAAGGACAGTCTTACAGTGTACTTTGATTGGACACTAGTAACTAGTGTGGTGTGTCTAGTCCTCTCTTTAGTGCAGACTGAATTCTATCAGTCAGGTTTGCAATGTGGCTGCCAAACCAGGTAGCTCACTATCACTTGCACATTGATTTGATGACATTAGATGGTTGGAGGCAATCAGCAGGAAGTCTTGGACCTAGGTTCCCGTGTTGGTTTACGAGCTAACTGGAATGATGGTCACTTTGCAAATCTGACGGAAAGAATTTGGTCTGCACCAAAAGAAAGAACTAGACACATCACACTAGTTACCAGTGACCAGTCGAAGTATCCAATACAGTCTTACAGGAGGTCAATCGCGAGCTTCAATAGCTAAGTGGTAACGTCTCTAACTGAAGGCAGCACAGCGTGACGTTGGTTTGAATCTCAGGAGAGATATGAGTTCCTTCAAGGTTGAATATACGCACTGCTGACTGCCGAGCGCCGACTAGCACGTTAACTAGATCCAAGGCTTCCTACCAGTTGCCTCCAAGCATTTAATATCATCAAAGTTTACAGTGTATTTGAACTCTTTTAAATTATATCCATAAACAGTTTCTTTTGTGGGTAATTGGATTATTACTATTATAATTGAGTAAAAGTGATCGATAAAGACGTAAATTAACAATCACGATAATGGTCTCCAGGAGATACAATCACAACTTCATTTATGGAGAATTTAAATAAGTCCATTTTATACTTAAACTTGCACTGAAGATGTCTAGAAGGTGGACAACGAAAGCTACACAATTAAATCAACCAGCTCTTCAGAGAACACAACTATTTCACTATTACCTAGCGATTTCATAAAATTCAAGACTGTGAAATATTCTTATATCATGAATTAAAGTCAGTGCCTGGGTGTAAAATATTCTTTTCAGTAAATTCTCCTCTTCAGGTTCTTACAGTCATAAAATGTTATATTTGTTATCGACACAATAATGATAATAGCCTCTTATGTTGGGGATATATTTTTACGGAGAATAACAGATTATTAGTTATACGTTAGTGTCAACGTGACGTGCTGTATCCATCAAGTGTGATGTGACTTAACTTTTAAAATAGTGTATCTGCCACGTATCTGGCTATTATTGTGACGATGATAAATAAAATACTGGAGCTGAAATTGGTTAGACAACCAATGTAAAAATCACCATGAAGTAGTAGTAGTTCTAGTTTATAACTCTTCATCAGTACACATCCACCGGGGTTTGAGCCAAGGACTTTCTCGTTACATCAATGCAGTGACATTACACTTCAGGCCATTGTTCGAGTGAAACCCGACTGAATGGTAAGCGGCGAGTCAGTCGTCAGTGCAAGATTGGTTGACATGGAGGTGGTCATGGGAAGAGGAGATAAAAACATGCAGGCGGACGTGGAGCCAAGTGAAAATGTTTGCGGCTGAAGCCATATGTTCCTCTATCAATGAAACGACATAATAAAATACTAATAATAATATTATACAATATTACCCTTTATGGCTTGTTGGCACTTTCCAAAGCCTTTACTAAATTACTCTTTAACTTTATGCCTTTCTATCATAAAATACAGATTTACTGTCTTCTATACCTCTGATTGTCACAAAAACAAACCTCATTTGTTTACATATCATATTATTATGATTATTATTAGTATTACTATTCTACGCACATAAAACATAAATGCGCGTACAAGAATAATTGACTAATGGTTTTAAAATTTTGAAAAAAATAAAATAAAAGAAGAGAAACGCACATACAAAATATACATATATTTTTCGTTGTAAAGACTAAAACTAAAATTTCTATCATGACAACGATGAGAATTTGAAAAATTATCTACACAGATGCATGTCACATATATACATATATGTATGTATACATCGACTGTCAAAATCATGATAACCGTTACCATTATAAAGCATTAGTCTTTTACTGTTGTTTATTGCTATCTCTCATCTACACACAGTACACCCAACCCGTTAACCTCTCCTAGTCAGCATAAATGTCAACTCCTTGTCAATTTATTTCCCTCATACAACATAAACAATTGCTAAACTTTGTTTTTTAAGAGGATATTCACATATATGCTAGTGGTTGGTGTAATCATCTCATTGGAAGCCTTACTCCTATCGCCGCCATCATCATCACCACCACTACTCACATCATCACTACATACATATCTGCTGAGAAATGATTAAACAGACATTTTCTGCTTCTTCTAAAAAAAGACATCAATATATGTTGCATAGATTCTTCTGTTTTTCTATCAAAATAAGAATCTTCAATCTGATCTCTTTTTTCTTTTTTTTGTAGTTAACATTGATTTCAGTGAATTATGAGTACATTTTGCATCAGTGAAATGTAAGGTAATTAGAAGTAGGATAATGTTATGATGTAGACTAACTTTGTGAACAAGCTCCACACCTCTTCAACTCACATTGATACCCTAAACAAACGAGGAATACGGTGCAGCAGTTTCGTCTTAGTTTAGGGACTACTATTCAACAGAACACATTCACTGGGATTCAAACCCGGGACTTTCTGGTGTATACTGTCGATGAGTTCCAAACTAGGACGAAACAGATGGAAAACAAATGAAATCCCTAAAAATCAACCCTTGAAAATTAATCTAATGCTGGCTAGTGGCAGGCTACATGATGGAGTTTCCTGGAGATTTAGTGAGTCCATCCTGTCGTAAGTGAGGACAATTGCGCGCCGATGATATTTACTGGTGCCAGTCAAGTTGAATACCACAACTTCGCAGAAATTAGAATTCATTAGCTATTGTATCGGGTACTAGTGGCTGAGTGGTCTACGAACCTACGTTGTAACTAAAACGTCTTGAATTCAAACCCTTGCAGTGGATGGATACTGATATCAGGACGAAATAGCTGTCCAATACTCGCGGCTGGCTTTCAGTGATTCTGTAACTGACATCACCCTGTGACCGGAATTCAAAATAATGTTGGAATAAATGAGAAATGATGATTCGATATTTCTGTATTTTTAATATTTTTATTGTGCATTGAGTTTCCATAGCAGTTTGGTTAGTTTTCTGGAGTAGGGTTCTAGCACCACGCCCAACCGTCCCCTTTAAACGAACTTGGGAGCCGATAGAAAAATAGCGATCTAGTGGACTAGGTGAGGATGTAAATGAAGAGTGAAACACAGGCGGAACGGACGAAGATGTCACGATGAGCCAGAATCGGAAAGCCAAGATACGCCTCAATCAACCAAGGTGAAACCAATTTCGATATATTCTGCACTAACTCACCCAGCCAGGTTAGAGAACAAGATTAGAGTTCTGTCCAACACAAATGTGAAGTCAGTCAGTCACTTCTTTTATACGGATCAGTAACTTTGCAAGCCTATCACCAAATACATTTCCAACAGACCAATTCAGACTTGTACCAACCACCAGCTGCCACTCCCGCTGCCTGGCTGGCTGGCTCTATACTGAAGATTAATTAGCCAGTCAGCTAGTCAGACGGCCGGCCAACCGGCCAGAAAGGAGGATTAGCAACAACAAACAGGGCTAGCTGACTGGCTGGGGACAAACCAACAGGCCACAGCCGACTGCTCAATAAACATGAGTGAGAAAGTGGAGATGAATCGGTGGGGCATACGTTGGGGAGACTATCGAATGAGACAGCCCTCAAAGTAGGTCATGGTCCAAGTGGAATCCTATTTAGAAGTGACGAGTGGGTGGTCATTGCAAGAGTAAAATGGATCAGATCGTGTAGGGAGAAGAATTAGGAACAGATGAGAAATTATGGTCGGTAGTGGAGCTAGACACCTGAAAAGGACAGCAGAAAATAGAATGAAGTCTAAATGTGTTCATGTAGCCCTATGTTCCACTTGGAACCCAAGGGGATAATAATAAATAATAATAATTTAAAATTTAACATTAAAACATAATTAGAGGTAGGTGGTGATTACATTTCATATCTCCTCCCCGCAAAACTGTTCTTGAACACTTGTCTATGACATAATAAGTGGAAGAAAATTAGACAATGAAGTGAAAACTTTCTTTATTCAAATTTTTTCTGTTTAACAGCGAATTTAACAAAATTCTCTCCGTTTTTATTCACTTGCCTTTATCAAAATACATTTAACATTGAATTTGAAAGAAAGAGAGATAAAACAGAATTTCTTTAAATCTTCACAAAAATCTTGTCCTCTACAAAAATTACATTTTGTCGACAGCGATTGTTAAAATAATTTGTAAGATTTGTTCAAATTTTTGAACGTATTTTTCTTTATAGAACACTGAGCTTGTATTATAGACTGTAGACTGTCCATGTTAAATTAGCCTTCAGAAAATTAAAGAAATCGGAAATAAAGAATTCTTACAACATTTTCTTGAGGGGTATATTAAAAATCCGTAACTATATAATAGTTATTACTATTCTTTAAGTTTCCGAGTGTAACACAAGACAACAACAGGATACCTCCATTTCCAACTCTTCTCTGAAATCTTCTTTTTCCGGCTCCATGATCTCCAGTATGTTGTCACCTTTGGAACTATGTCCAACTTGTCGTTTCTCATTTGGCTTACACTCTAGCCACGGCCTGACACGTGATGTCCATCAACGTTCTATCAGGAGTATATTTTGTCTATCTCTACTTTTCGGAAAATTTAATTGACAAAACGTTCTCTGTCTGCCATAGTTAGGTGCTGTGCCAACCCTTTCTTACTTTCCAACCCATCTTCAGTATAGTGCCAGTGAAAGCATCTGTCGATCACAGTGTAAAGTGGCCTATTATAAAAATGTTTAGTGACACGCTTTACAAGTCTCTGAACTACATAGAAGCACTGAATAACTTGACATAAGTTACAAAAATCTGAACCTTATTATTTATGCTAATTGCAGAAAATCTTCGAGCTGATTTCGTTATGCACACTAAACGTTATCGACTATTGTGCGTCTATTTTAGATCGAATCAATCTTACAATCAAGTTGATTTTAGTTGGTAATATAAACATATTTAGATAGGTAGATTTAATTTATACCAGTGTGTGATAAAAGTGAGGCCAACACTCAATCATAGAATGTTTGCCAGCTACATGGAGAATCCGGATTCACTTCTTGCCTGAAGTACCCCTAAAACTTCACATGGTTTATTAGTCGACATTAAGCCCAGAATGGAACAAACCAATCAATAACCTATTACGTAACAACTACATTTAAGCAAATGGTAATGGACTGGATACAGATTAAGAAGGCTACCAAGTGACATCGCATCCCAGGGCATCACTAGAATGGAAGCCGTTTTGGAAAGTATACGTTGAACGTCCCAGTGGAAGACGGGGGAGATCACGTGATGAAGAGATGAAGCCTTGTAAGTAGTCGTGGAGCCTGATAAAACAAAACTGCAGAGAACAGAATTTTGAGGCCCTACATTTTACCCGGAACCTTAGGGAATAATAATAACAGTAGTGAACAGTAGTAAGGATTTCACTAGACCAAAACAGCTGTTCAGTACTTTCTGGTTGGTTTTCCAGTGGTTCTCTAACTTATGTCAGCTCATGATGAAATCGTTTAATCAATCAAACAAAAACCTTACAAAAAACCGATTCCTGAAAAACAATTTTTGTTGTACATAAAAGTCACCGTAGTGACTCTCAAACGTTTCTGAAATTTTAAGCAGGCGTATAGTTGTCGATATACTTTCAATTAGTTAAGTCAAGAAATGAAACCAATAATTAGTAAAACAAATCGATATGAAGCAGATGCTCATAGAAGTCACTGGTTCACGATAGCGACATATCATGAATGGATGATCAAGGAGCTTAGCCTCGTAACCTCAAGTTTCAAGGTTCAGTCCCCTGTGGGAGGAGGTTGTCATGGCATGCACTTATGAGAAGTCGCAGAATATGAAGAGACAGATGTCTAGTTCTCCCTAGTCTTCAATGATCTCTAACTGACGTTGCCTCATGAATAAATCTCATAACTTAAACTGAACTAACGTGGGTATTATTTTAATAATAATATTAAAATTACAAAGTTGGGTGGCTAGAAATCAGTTAATCACCAATTATATCAACAATATTCTAGAAATTGTTTAAAAACAGTACAGAATCCTTAGCAGTATTCGTTTCAAAATGTGTTGCTCCTTATTAAAAGTCCTTAAATAAACTACTTGTCGACGGTATATCATATGCCTTAACAACCATTCTATCTGAAACAAGGCTTCATCGTTTACATCAGCTTTCCTTCATTTTATTCCTGAAATGAACAGCGGTCATTTCTTAGCCAATTAAAAAAATCGCATGAGTTGATGCTGTATTCCAACCATACAGTCAGAAGATTAAAACAACACGAAATGAATGAAGGTAGACATATTGTGCTGGATGAAAATAAAGGCAACTCAGTGGTTTAGGCAGGCCACTAGAAAAAAATGACTTTTAACAGACCGTATAATTTTGATTGGAGACTAGTAAATAGTGGGATTTGTCTAGTCCTTTCTTTGGTTCAGACTTAATTCTCTCAGTGAGGTTTTGCAATGTGGATACCATTCAAAGTAGTTTGTCACCACAGTGCACATTGATCCGATGATATTAGATGGTTGGAGGTAATCGTAAGGAAGCCTTGGATCTAGGTTTCGTGCTAGTTGGCACTCGTAATGGCGAGCTACCTAGAAAGGTGGCCACATTGCAAATGAGACTGATAGAATTCAGTCTGCAAAAAAACGACTAGACGCGTCACACTGGTTACTAGGGTCCAATCGAAGCATCCATTGACAGTCCTACAGGAGGTCAATCGCGAGACCGAATCGCTCAGTGGTAACGTCTCTGATTAAAAGGCGACAATGGGTGATGCGTTCTAGAATCGCAGTAGGAACAGTAGTTCCCTCAAAGTTGCACAAACGCCTTGCTGACTGGTTAGTGCCAATTAGCACGAAGCCTATGTCCAAGGCTTCCTTACGATTACCTCCAACCATCTAATATCATCAAGAGATTTTATTTACCCTTAATCATGAGCCACAATTTGTTATGTTGAAGCTGAAGAAGTAGAGACTTTCTGCTGCCACAACTCAATGCTCACTATCTCTAAGGTGTACTAAAACAGAACTGCCAACAGATCTCCTTTGTCCCTGGCTTAACCACTTGGCAGGCAATTGTTCGAAAATACTGTAATGAATCTGCCTGATTGTACTCCAATGTAACCGATTCACAGAAATATTCAAAACAGTAGATATGCAGAAAGGAGGAAGTCAAATTAGGTAGTTTATCCTTAATTATCGAAAGTGAAATTGTTTAAAAAAGGGTTCTGTATCTAAATTGACACAATTTTGCTAGAATAAATCTGTGAAACAATTGAGCAGTATTATACTTATAAACTCTGTTTACTGATGACAGTCTAAGTACAATGAATGCTTGGTTAAAGTTATGACTTTATATAAGCATACATTTGTTTTTACTAACCAGATGAGATAAAAGGTCGTATGTTGTCAAAGTATTCAGCACAGTCCTACAGGTGGTCAGTGACATGCCTGAATAACTCATTGACAACCTCTCTGACTGCATCACTAGGTGACTTCGATTCGAATTTTAAAAAACGGACTTGTATTTCTTCAAAATTTAGATACGCCTTACTGACTGGTGAGTGCCAACAAATAGAAATTGTAGGCGAGTCAATATTTCCTAGTGATTGCCTCTTACCATCCTATAACAATAATTCTGAGTACACCGTTGTAGCAAGCCACCATACAACATGGTGGTCACGTTACGAAATTGACTGATAGAATTTGAACTTCATTAAATAAAATAAATAAACACTAGCTACTAATAGTGTTCAATAGAAGGGACAAGTACTATCTGTCGATTGAGTTAGTTTAGCGATTGTTATTAAAATAGCTAAGTCACTGAAACGCATCGTAAACTGTAGTCATACACATATCTATGCACATATCTAACGTAGACTCAAATAACTGAAGAAATATCAGTGATGATTTTAACCCTCCCCTCGCACACACACACACACACACACACGAAGACTGTTATGTTTCAATGATTTTCTAAGTTGTCTTTTACGGTATGTCACTTCTTATAATGAATACGTTAGGTGACCGGTTGGGAAGATAGAAAATGTTCATAGCATTTATCTTTGGGTAATAATTTGAATATGTGGACATGTGTTTCATAAACGATGTTTCACTGACAGATTTAATTAGATCTGTCATACAGGTAGTAAATATCAGAAATAGAAGAGGCAGAATCACATATATCTGTCATTCACTATCTTTTTAGTCAAGTAAATGATGAGGTAACCACCATTACTTATGATATGAGTATAAGGGGTAGAAACTGTTAATCCTATAACTAATTTGGACAATATGAACTTTGATTTTATTTTTAAGATTTGTAACGAAAATACTAAAGAACAAAAAATAATTACTAAAATATTATTATGCCCTTAGATTCGAGTGAGACATACGGCTGGATTAAACAACATATCACCACTTTCTTCTACTTTCTGATATCCTCTTCAGCTGGCCCACGATTGCCCATAATCTCTCATCTATTCCTCCTCCAACTGACATGATCTCCTCCAAGTCACCCTTGAACTGACCACCCACTCGTTTCTTCTTACTGAGATTTCACTCGAGTGATGACCTGCCTTGAGCGCGGTGTTATTTGACAGTCTCCTGAACGTATACCCCACCGATTCATCTCCACTTTCTCATACATGTTTATTGAGCAATCGGTTCTCGCCTGTTGATTTGTTCCCAGCCAGCCAGCCAGCTAGCCAGAGTTTGCTGTTGCTAATTCTCCTTTCTGGCTGGCTGTCCATTTAATTTTCAGTGTGGACCAAACCAAGCAGAGGAGGTGGCAGCTGGTGGTTGACAAAAGTCTGAAGTGTTTGTTGGAAATTTTTTCGTGATATTCTTACCAAGTTTCTGATCTGTATAGAAGAAGTAACTGACTGAGTGAATTCACTTGTGCTCCATGTTGTCTGAGTTAGCGCAGAAGGTTTCCAAGTGATCCAGACAACAAAATGCCGTTTATAGTCCTGCACACCCAAGCTTGTTGGCTGCGTATACTGAATGATCTAGCCTGAGTGCTGGAGCACTAATCTGGAAACTGCTGATTTAACAGAATAAAATTTTCAAACGACGGAAGGTATTAAACCTCAGCCAGAAAATTTGTGTAATAAATTCGTAGAGAAATTCAATGTAAACTGGAACCTACTCAAATTATTTTAAGGTTATACATCAGAGGTAAGGCTGAGTTGTATTGGAGTGAAAGTGATTTTACTAAGAGCTGCTGCTGTAATTGGGGCCTTAATTTAGAAAGCTGAACCACTATGATGACTAATCACTTATTTCGCACATGGAATCCTGACGAAAAAGATCATGCAAATGCTTTCTGAATGACACGTACAGCTTCAGTCTTGAATATTTAATTCAATTTTAGATTTTCCCATCGATTGATTGGACGAACTGCTCGCTTTCAGGTTGACATGTCGGCTTCTTGTGCAGATGCTTTGAAAATGTCTGGGCATGTAATTAGAAGTTGATAGGTGTATGGTGACTATCAGTGGCATACAGCACACCGTGCATTTTGTTCTATTCGGGACTACTCGTCAGCTGGGTGTAGCCGCATTTCGCAGTGAGTGACGATGTCCCCAACAAGGGTGGAACTCATAGTTTCGACCGCCAAACCGTTATCCACTTGACCACTAGACGAACCACTCCGGTCCAGTGCGTCGACAGGAAAATCTAAAATTGAATTAAATAATTAATATGACCCATTGCACAAGAGGTGGCTTTCGTGGCCCAAGTGGTCTAGTGGATAACGCTTCGGCGTTTGAAACTATGGGCACTGGGTTCCAGCCTCGGTGGGAAGATCATCACTCACTGAGAAATGCAGGTATATCCAGCTGACGAGTTCAAAATTGGACGAAATGCATATTGTCCTGAATTCCGCTGCTAGTCACCACACACTAAACAACTTCAGCCTTGCAGCTTTGAATTTTCACAAGCTGTGGTATTTATTTTTCGATGTGGATTTCCTAGCTCATGCCCAACCTTCATGGTTTTCCAGAAATATTATCAGTCTGTAAATTTGGTCAGGTAAAAGAGTATTTTGGCTGGGAATCGAACCCTTGGTCATATGTATGGTTGGCGAGGATTTAACCACTGCAACTGGCAAGGCATGCAAATTTACTCTCACTTGTACTGAATATTTCCATCTTTAGAAATAAATGTGTACAGGATCGCTTCGAAAGAAAACATTTGAGAAAATTTCCCTGATTGTAGACTAGATTACTTGATAATACATTTCAAACTGTTTTAAATACTGCAGACTGACAAGTTTATTCCAGCCATCAGTATTACTCAGCTTTTCACGACTGACATTTATAATACTTTCCATGTGTCGAAAAAGAAATATTTTTGTTATCATTCCACAACGAAAAAAACTTCTAATTTGTGAGAAACTGTTCATCTGAACGACTACCATATTTTCATCTGTGAACGTCACAGTCAGTGTCTCTTGTCAAAAAATTTCACGTAAATGACATGCGAAAAGTTTTTTCTCTTTTTCAGACTAGTAAAATTCAAAATGGAGGAATATTTTAGATGATCCATTTGATTTGCTAGACTTCAGTACGAATCATAATGCGTTGAAGATCGTTGAAAACCAGGGGAAACAGTGCAATTGTTTCGTTCTGTCAAATGTCTTCAGGCGGTTCACACCCCCAAAATCTCCCCACATCAAGGATCATATTTGGAACCTTCATGTTAAGAGAGCAATTTCATCGACCATTCAACCACTTCGGATGGAATTCCATGACCCATGAATTCTCATTTTTGCCAAGTGCAAGCTATAGCGCCGTCTCTAGCCAGTGCGCTTGATCAGTATCCACTTCGCTCTGATATGAGTTAGGAGTAGCATCATGTCAAGAACTGACAAAGTTCGCGCTCAAATTGTGGAATGATCAGCGTGCTTCGTTTTGTTACCTGAAAGGACTAGGTGCAATCTCTGATAGGGTGGTGGATGAGTACTTACGAAGAGTCCTGCATAGGATGAAACAGCCGTCCAGCTCCTTTCTGGTAACTATATTTCTGGCGACTAGACCATTCTGGGATTATTATCCTTAGTTTTTAGTTAATTTCTGGCAAACTTTCTTTGAGCGAATTTCACATCTTAAATTGTAAAATATCTTCGATTTGGGTATTTTTAAATTCATAATAAAGGTTTTTTGTATTTTCTATAGTTTTGGTTTGTAAGGATTAGTTATGTTTTACGAGATGATCATGGATTGATATCAGTTAGAGAACCATTGAAATGGTATACGAGCTTGCCTTGTAACCGGAAGGTCCTGGGTTCGAATCCCAGTGGGTGCGTACTGCCAATGATTCCAAAACTAGGTTTTTGTATTTCCCAATGAATGAAAAACAAAACGATATTGTTTTATTGACGTTTCGGTATTTGATGCTAATACCTTTATCAAAGTATTATTAAACAGAAATTTACAAAATCTCAGCATATATACAACAAAGAGTTAAGGGGTGAGAAAATAAACTTAAGTTAAATAGTGAAATGTCAGTAAAACCAATATCGTTTTTCACTCATTGGGAAATACAAAAACCTTCATTATAATGAATATCATATACCCAGTGCCTAAATGTTTTTAAAACTGTTAAAAGTGAACTTGGTTTGGACATATATAATTTTTAAATTCAATTTGTTCTTCCATTAAAATTGTAACCTACTGTATTTTCTGAATAGCAGAGAAATACGTAAATTCACTCCCTACACAACAGGAAAATAAAGTGTTATTATTATATCTAAATAGTTTCTAAAGGTTACTAAAATATTTCTCATAGTCCGTGTTTTAAAGAATTTCAATTATCCTTTATATAGATGTAATAGCATCAATTGCTTTTATTTTTCATATCTCCTTCTACCTTACTAACCTACTTCTTGACCAACACAGCATGTAGTTGTTAAGGTGTTAATAATTCATGAGAAACCTTAATAATAGCAACAGCAACAACATGGGGTCAAGCATCTACTCACAAAACAAACCCTCAAGTAGTAGGCACACGATGAATAATTTTGCCATGAAGTCGCATATAAACAAGAAAATGTCTTGACATTCTCAACAACCATACTTTAGACCCAGATTAGAAGCTGTCTTCAACATAGTTATATCATGAAATGAAAGTGTGTGTGCGTTTTCGTATGTGATTCCTCTAATTTCATGTCAGTTCACCAGGATAACACACTGGTTATAATCTAGAAGGACAATTATTCCATCTGATGATTATGAAAGTGCATATATATGTATTAAGGCGCAAAAGACAGGACAGTTGGGATTAAAAACACAGCAAGATTAAAACTAACTGCCTCTAGAGTACTCGCTAAGCACTCAAGTCCCATTTACTACATCAGTATCCCTCAGTCTAAATAATAACTCAATTCCTGAAAAACCATTGAGGATTATTCCAAGATTTGCTATGGAAAATTCTGCTCGAAGATTGAAACATCCAGCTTGGCTTTTATTTTTTGACAAAATAACTATCGAGTTATCAGTTTATTTTAATTTTTGATAGGAACTTAATTAAATGCTAGGTGACGGGAGGTCAGCGGCACGTAGGCGAGGACTTATCTTATCAGATAAGTTTATCTGATATAACACACAGTGAGTGACACAGTATCGACAATTTGATGATGTTACGAGCACAATTTATGGCTGCTCACGACAATATCAATGTGCTGACACGACTTCATCATGTGCTCTATGTATTTGTTTCCCTGACTCTCGTCTTGTTATTTATCACAGTTTTCTAAACAGCTGGTATACTCGTTGCGTCATTTCGGGTTCTTGTGTTCGATATTTATTTGACAAAAGAAGATTAGGTGATTAAACTTGCTCTCTTTCCCTCCCTCATCCTATTGTGTGACTATATACAAGTGAATCTGTTGCAAAAACCGGGTTTCTTTCTGCGTTATTTAACTTAATAGCGTCATTTGTTCTGTATCCAACTAATTTCTATGGTTCGATAATCTAACTGACTCCAATCTACTAATCTGACCTATGTAATTGATCTCACTGACAGTCATCAAATAGTATTTGGTAGATAATATTATTTCTCTTAACTGGATCTATCAAGGTGCTTAAGTCAGCGAAGTTTGTTTCTGATTGACTGGTTTTAGTAGCACACAAATTCTAGTGTCATTAAAAATCGTGAGTAGGGCTTCCAATGTTCCTTCTTTATGCAGCAGTATAACGGAGGCTTTGATTTCCATATTATTTGTTCGATTTTCATCGTATTTATTGCTACTCGTATTGCTACTCTATAAGTCCTCATAGAGTCTAGTGAGGGCAACTCACATTGTTCATTTTCTTACTTGAAAGTGAATTGGATGGCATCTACTGAGTGTGTATGTGTGAAGAACTGAGGAATATGTTTAGGTTTCAACACACACAGACACTGAATGTGTGACATACGTATATCTCCAACTTAACCTAGAAGCAGGATTAAACGTTTTGAGAGCTTCACTTTCCTAACAATCCAGGCATTCATACATTCATGTTTGCAAATGACGTCGTGCAAAATCGAAATGGACACCCAGACAGATCGCTAGGGAGCAAACAGTATGATATGAGAGGGTCAATAGACATTCAAGACGAAAATTCTGCACAAACTGAAATGAAATGTGTCAATTAATTGTGCAATGAAGTTGTTGTCAAAAGTGTAAGTGTAAACTATGATACTCTCTGAAGTCAACTAGCACGAGACTTCGTTCGACATAGACCTACTGCTTGTAGACATTCATTACAAATATGTATTTGCTTTATTTTTCCGCCAGTTTTCAACGCTAAATGCTTTATCTTTCAGGGACTCTATGCTATTTAAATATGTGTATCTCATCAAAAAAATATGTCTTTTTCCGCAATTAAACTGAAAAATAAACAACCATATTTTTTTCAGTGTACCAAATAAATTTGAATTAAAAATTAATTTTAACAAAAACATGAAATTGATAAAAAACAATCTAGTCTCTAATAGCGTGATGACGTAATTTTCTAGTTATTTTTATGAAAAAATCTAAAACCCATTTCGAGTTGAAAAAAAACATTTTTGGCATACAACACGAAGCGGGTAAATAGTTTTCATGAATCAACAGTTTGATGAACTAGAGAAACACATTATTAGTTATTATTATTTCTTTAGGTCTCGAATGGAACATAGGGTTTTGACAGAACGTCTCCATTTCCTCCTGCTCTGTGCATTTGAATTTAGCTGTCTTCACGGTTGTCTATATGTTTTCATCTCCGCCTACTCACACGATCTCCTCCATGTTACCCTTGGACCAATTCCCAACTCACGGCTTCCTATTCACGTTTCATTCGAACAATGGTGTAGCTTAAGCCCAGTACCACTCCACTGTCTCCTCAGTGTTTGTCTGATCCCTCCACATTTTCCTCAATTTATTTTCAGGTTAAACCACGGATTGATATCAGTTAGAGCACCATTGTAAACCAACCAAGGAGTACTGGACAGATGCTTCGTTCTTGTTTGGGACACATCGGCATGGGCATCCATTGGGATTTGAACTCATGACCTTCTGGTTACACGGCAAACTAGCAAGACAAGCTCGTATACCATTCAGCCAATGGGACCCGATTCATTGGCTAGTGTATGAATTCTAACTTCTACCAATTCATGATTTTAGTGTAACCACCACTGCCGATCAGTCCTGAACAATGATGGTTCTCTAACTGATATCAATCCGTAGTCTCAATCGAAGCGAACAGAATCCCCACTGACGTGTTCTTGAAAATTCAACGTATTTGTTGGGTGTTAGGTTGTCAGTTGATTCATTATCTAAGTTCCATGTTCTTAATCCTCTTCTTAGCTGTCTGATATTCAGTAAAGAACCAGTGAGGGCAGCTGTTGACAAATGTTTGCAGCAGCAACCTATTGAAAACCGTCTTCATGGTGCCATAGCCACGTCTCTGAACCATATAAAGAAGCCGTGCCTGACTATTTGGATCCTGGCTGTCTCTGGCTTCTGTATCCATACTGAATACCTGTATTTAGAACCATACTATCTAGGTGAGTAAAATAGGGGATTTCTTCAATTTTCTCCTGTTGATAGTGATTGGTGCTCACTGTTGTTTTTATAGGTTGTCTTCATTACATCCAACGTATCTATGTTAACCTGGAGTCGTGTCATCATGACCTATTTCTTCTACCCAACTTGTTGATTTTCACCTGTAGAACTTCCAGTTTGGCTGGTATTTTACACAAATCGTCCACGAGGTTGAAATCTTCTAGAGTTTTGTTTTCTTCCTGTTTTCTTACTTCCAAAAATGTGTTGTACGATCAAAAATATAATCGGTAATACTAGGCAGGCAGACTTGCTTGAGTTCTGTCTTCACTTCGAAGGTATCAGTGAGTTTTTTTAACTGTGAATCACTTGACATGTAGTCTACTCATGTTGCTAGCTGCTGAATTATTTACTTCTTTTAAATTCACCTTGTTCAGGATGGTGTTTTGCATCCAGAAGATGATTTAGTCTCTCCAGGATGACGCAACTTATCGTTTTACTTGGTGTTGGCAAAAGAATGATTCCATGCACTTCTTTCCAAAGTCTTTGCTAGTCTAACAAAAAGCAGTCTGTTTTTCAATCAGTATATACCTTTCCTTCGTCGTCCGCCCCAAACCCATCGGTAATACTACACTGTGAGGAGGATATCCGCTGGAGTCTCTGAATCCGCTTTCACTGCTTTCATAGAAATTCCGCCAAGTGCTGCTGTCTTCCCAATTGACTTTCGGAAAATTTAGTTGACTAACTCACTAGTTATTGAAAGGTGAAAAAAAGAAAAATGCTGGCCGTAAGACTAACAACCGCAACCCGTAGAAAACCACAACTCTAGTCGCTAGAAAAACTTCAACACCTAGAAAGAACAAAACATGTAGTATATATGACAACACATTGAGTCTTCTTAGAAAAGCACACTAGTAAAAGCACCAAAATGTAAGCGGGGGAATTCAAAAATAATAATAGTGTTACTTACGTTAGAATTTTAACGGTATGATTTTTTATAATGCAGATTCAAAATACTGTCTGAGTTTTTGATTCACCAAATCATTCACGTATTAATCCTCAGTACAAATAATCTTCATTATTATCCATTCGTCATCAGATGAGTACTAAACTCGTAATAATCACAGTCAGTCATGTGGAGATGAATAAACGTATATTTAGTATTTGGTCATAACTATATCCACAGTGAAAAATGAGGTTTGCTTGATTCGAAGCTTATTTTACTCCGACTCAATGTTACAGTTTCTTCCAATTATTCAGAAGGGTAAAATTATTTAGAAATATTTTTTTTGTCTCCTGTTATTTCCGGTTCAATTAATTTGTTTATATCTGTAGTTTTACAATGGCAGTTAGTGATATTAGTTTAAGAGTATGTATGACATTATCAAGGATAATTAATATCAATCAATGAAGTGAAGAGAATTCATCATGTGGAATCCTTGATTAAATTAAACATGTTAATTATGCAGTTAAAAACAGAATTATTACTCATCCTTCGTGTTTCTGAAAACAACAGTGTATCATATATAACATGTGTTCGTGTCTATTTCTTGTTGTTCTTATTGGTTAATATCATAGAAATGGGATATGACACTTGGGAATCGATTGGATGCTATTTATCCCATTAGACAGAGAGGAGAATATTATTCACATTGGTCAGTGTTAGGATGACCAATCAAATTTGTGGAGAATTTATTTTGCTTGATACATTTTAAAACAAATACCGCATTCTACATTTTGTAGAGATAAAATTATTTGTGGCTTCAAAGTATTTTTTTGAAAATCTACATCTGGAAAGCAATATTTGTGGTTAATATCGTGGCTAGTATTGGATCTTGGGGTCAGAATTTCTTTCGAGTGTTGGTTACTAGGGATTTAACTGGTTACAGGTTTGATCGCGAAATGAAGTCAGTTAGAGAATCATAAAGAAACCAATGAGTACTGCATATCTGACTCTTCGTTGCTTCCGTGCCACAATCGAGCTACAAGGCGTGTTGTAGACCACTCACCCACTGGGACCTGATGCAACTCCTTCTAATCCATGGTCTATGGAGCGTATACCAGTCATTGTCGTCGGGAAGTATCTCTCCTTACACCAAATTTGGTGGACTCCAATGATTTGACTTTCTGTTGATGAAGAGTCTCAAACTAGGACGAAACAGCCGGTCAGTACTCCCTTGTAGGTTTCGATTCTTCTCTAAATAAAGTCAATGACCCCTGAAATCAGCCAAATACTTAAAGATTAACCCTTAAAAATTATTTTAGTACCCACCAGTGACTCACTACAGGATGACGTGGCCTGAGGTTCTAGCGATAAGTCATGAACAGTGAGATGTACTAAGTTGGACGTGAGGATGGATACCTGCCGACGACATTGGCTAGTGATCGCGCTATATATTATCGCGAATTGGCAGGGAGTGAAACTAACTATTGGATTAAGTCTATGCTCAAACTGCAATCACCGCTGCAAATTGTTGCGGTATGGTGGGCTAGTGAGATGATGAGAGCTCATTTACGACTGATAGGTATCCAGCTGTAGAAATTTTTCAGCTGATCATCTGAAGATGGTTTCCTGTGGATAGATCTTTTCAGAACTTAATTGAAGGTTGAAAATTATTAAACCCCTGAAAGATTCAATTTAAATCGAATTCATCCTGACAAACTACAAAAGCGTCATCAACGTACGTTTTGTACAGCAGCAACTTGTCTACTGTTGATTTTACGGTCCCATTCTCCAGGCTGGCCATGCGGCAGTCTGCTCAAAGTGGGCCAGGTCGAGAGCCCATGAGAATTCCATATTGCTGTCTGTAGAAAACATCATTGAATATAGATTGCACATTAAGTATGCACCTTAGTAACAGCTGTTGCAGATATGAGATTGGTATTCTGATGTTAATTTGGTTAACTGGTAAAGTTACGATGTAATGCTGACTTATCAGGTGAGATTTTATTCCAGAGACTTTCTAGGAGTATACGAAGAACGTTGTAAGCAGCAAACCTATGTTTGTCATTCTCTAGCCGACAAATGACTGGGACGCAAACGAAGGAAAGGCTAGATAGTTTTGCCACATCTATGTGCATTTATCAATTCAACTGCATCTGCCTGACAGTTATTTCAGGCACACCACTACTAGACAGCTTAGCTAACGTGTTTGAGAACATCTTTCATCGTGGTGGCTTGGCAAATGGCAGACAAAAACAATCCGTAGCTCAATTTTATCACATTTAGTTGATAGCGGTCATGTAATGGCAAAAGCGAGAGCTTGCAAGGAGATTCATCGTATCTCACCGAATCTTTCCAATAGACTTCATATTCGTCTACTGCACAGAGCTGAGGCGATAGGCATTAGAACCGTTAAACCTAAACTGTGCGTTCAAAAGTAGTTCATAAAGCCATTATCCCTTCCTTTGCCTATTAAGACATAACCAACTAATGACTTCTACACGACTTACTCAAATTTTCAACCTCTCTCTTATCATCCCTTAATCTTATCACATCTTCATTAAAAACGTACTTCATTTACTTCCCTAAAAATCTAGCATTACGTAATCGGTTCATTTGTTTTTCCTAGCCTTCATCGAATACATCTACCTGAACATTTGTTTGTTTAACGATGCTGTTTTTCGTTATTCTTGTTATCACAGATTGCTTCAATTTTCGATCCTTATTATTGATAAAACTACTATTTTTACGAGTTGACTACGTATTGATATCAGTCAGAGAACCATTGAGATCAATCACGGAGTACTGGACAGCTGATTCATCCTAGCTTTAGACTCCTTGCCAGTACGCATCCAGTGGCTTTCGAACCCACGACCTTCCACTTACAAGGTGAGCTCGTATACCATTCAGTTACAAGGACCCGATTCACTGGCCAGTACATGAATTCTAACTTCTACCGATTCGTGATGTTAAGCGCGACCACCAACCAATGTCATCAGTGGGAGATCCATCCTCACACTTGACTGGATGGACCTCACTGATCACCTGTCACTATTACTCAAAGAAACTCCGTCCTGTAGCATGTCACCAGCGAGCATCAGATTATTTTTCTATAGTTGGTTTTTAAGAACTAGTAGAAGATAGAATTCATGAACTGGCCATTGGATCACGTCCCAGTGGCTGAATGGTATGCCAGCTAGCTTGCATTGTAGCCGGAAGGTTCTTGCTTCAAACCCTCGTGACGGTGAGTGCGTACTACCGATGCGGATCCCGAACTAGGATGAAACAGCTGTCCAGTACTCCCTGGTTTACAATGGTGCTCTAACCGATATCAATTCGTGATCAACTCGTGAAAATAAAACTAATCCTTACAAATCAGCTTTAGGAAAAACCATTATTATTATCATTACTACTAATATTGTAACAACAGAAGACAAGGGCCAGGCAACAGATCGTTTTATTATGAAAATCAACACGTATTTATACATATTTCACATACATTATTATAGCTTATGCAAGTAGACAAGCGCAGTCATCTGATTGGTTGTTTATCAGAAGTTAGACAGACAAACGCAGGCTTCTGATTGGTTGTTTCGGGATTCCTCGACAAATAGAGATCTCTATCTGCGAATCATATTTTGCCACGTTAACTTTGCTGTGATTGGTTGTTGAATCAGCCTTGCTCATATTTTCTCACGGCCTGCTCTCACCACAATATGACTTACTGCACAATTTGTATTCACCATCTTGACTGTTTCATATTTGAATTTTTATTTCTAAATTTATGTATGTATATTAGAGTTAAGCCCAATGAAATCTAAATGAAAACAATATTATTCGGTTAAATATGTTTTTCTAAAAATAGAAAAACCAGGTGTAAATTGATGGATTCGATCAGTGCATAAAATTATAAAAGCAGCGTATGTTTACGTAATGAAATTCCTTATAACATTCATAGCTCAAAAATCCCCATTCAGTCATATGAAAAAGAGAAGACGTGTTGGTTTTGTCATTTCATGAGGAGGAGGGAGTTTGTAACCAGGTCAAATTCTGTTTAAATCCATCTTTGTTATTCAGACAATTAGGATTCCATTTTATATCAAGAACTGACATGATATCTGAAATCTTTTTGGATTATTTCAATACTGTCAAAATCAATTTTGTGGCCTAATTCTAACGTTTAGCATGTAGATCTATGTATGATGATTTTTCAAGCCTTTCTATTTCAACTGGATTTCTTGGTGGTTGAACAGATGCTCTGCAGTGTTCATTTCTTCTGATTAAGATGTCTCACCATATCTGTCCGATGTAAATGGTATTACATTCCAAGTATTCTATTTTATAGACACAAATAGGTAGAAAACCTTTAAGTAGCTGGTCTTTTCTATGGACCAGAGTGTCTGATGTTTTCAATAAAACTCTGATGCCATGCTTATCGAGTACTCTTCTGATATCATCTGACGTCTCTGATCGGTATGAACTGGAAACTGTTGAAGTCTAAATTTTCGGAATACGTTTTCGTTCATTTGTTTAGTGTCAGTGTTGATTTTGTTGATGAAGTTCTTTGGTTAGTTATTTTGCTTCTTTCCCATTCATTAACATCAAAAACTATGCTTGTCCAAGACGACTTGAAAAAAAAGTGATACTTTTTTTCAAACTACTAAAAGTCAACTCGCCTTGGACATATATAGTTTACACCTTATTTTATCTGTTAAACAGTGTTAATATTAACAAAAAACACACAAGCATAAAATGTATACATCTGTAGCTTATTATCTCACAAAAACATACACGATTTTCAATGAAATCTCAAGAGTGCTATAAACTGTTATAAACCCAACAAACTGCTACATTTAAAAAACAGCAATAAACGAAAGTAATTTATTGTCACAGAATCTACGTTTCATTTACTACTCTAAGGACAGAACTTGAACACTGTGATAAGACGTAATTCCACATAAGATAATTTTTTATAATGCAATAACACAAACGGCGATGATGGAATATTAATAAGTGGATGACATTTATACCAACAATTTGCTGCTGTTCATAATCATTTCAGAGTACTATTCACACATCTTTTTGCTTTATATGTATATTTTTCAACATTTCCCTTGTTGTTCATTAAGATTCGCCGTATGTATCCAGTATGGGCGTTGCATCATTTCAGTCCTGCATGTTGGGTTATTTAATCCAATTTGGATTGGACTGAAGTGCTTGATCTTGGGTTAACATGTCGACTCTTTGTGCAGGTGCTTCGACTAGTTGACTTCAGGTTACATGACAAGACATCGTTAAAGCATCTGCACAAGGAGCCTACATGTCAACTGAGACCAAGTACTTCGGCACAAGCAGTCGACAAGAAAATCGAAGTTGAATGAAACATTTAATAAAGCCAATTGTACAAGAGGTGGCTCTCGTGGCCCAAGTTGTCTGGTGGATAACGCTTTGGCGTTCTAAACTATATAGATTGGGTTAAGCCTCGTTGGGAGCATCGCAACTCACTAAGTCACTGGAAAATGCAGGCACATCCACCTGACGACTAGTCCCAAATAGGAATAAATGCGTATTGTCCTGGATTCCACTGCTAGTCACCATCAACCAGTTTACTTCAAGTTACGTGTCTGGTGTTGATTCGATGAACGAAGATTCGGTGAATAGCATCACACTCTCTCTCTATCTCGAACTATATTACTTTTTATGTGCGTGACTGCATTCAAGTGAATGCAAGGCAATGCTCAAGATTTTTTTTCCTGGTTACTCAATGCAGCATGATCAGTCATTCTGGGTCTACCTAACTGCCTATCTCTCAATAATCTAACGCACTCCAGTCTACTAGTCTGACCTATGAAACTGACCTCACAGTCAATGCATGCTATTTGGTAAATCACATTGTTTTTCTTGAATTGGATCCGTCTGGTCCTTAAACCGACAAAACTTTTCTCTCAGTGTTCCTCTTATATGTACAGTACTCTCAAATTTTTGTTTTTGTTTATTTTTTCATTAGTGCGAACATCATTTAAGCTGTGTAATAACTGTTAATTTTGCCTTTCCTGTCACTATACTAAATCAGGAGAACATTAGATTCAATACTGTATAAGATGCTAAAATTTCCAAACTGAATCGACAATACAGTTTGAAACAAACTCACTATTATTATTGTTATTATATTTAATATTCTCAATCGGTACTTAGAATATTTTTGACTTTATATAGTAAATTTGGACGAATTTCTCTGGTTTATTTTGTTTTAATTTTAAGTTTTATTTATATTTTGAGTAAATCAGATACAATCTTGTAAAAAAATCCTGGAATTACATTCTGTATTATAAGCTCTGTTTTTGGAATAAAGTAGATTATTATTATTATTTTTCTGGAAATACAATAAAAGCCCTAAAATGAAACTAATGATCACAAAGAATTCAACAATACCAGAATCATTCACCTGAGCTACAGATCCTATCCATTATTAAATTAATACAATGTAAAGCCATGACACAGAAATTCTGTAGACTGTAATTAACTTAAAAAAAATTCAATAGAAAGGAACACACCCTGTCAACTCTGGACAAATGTTACCGTCAACTACTCTTCACACCAGCGTCTTAGTAAATTTTTATGACGAAAATAAACGCAGTCTTTCATCCGTAGGTACGAATCCACTGGCAGACTGATTTTATGTATCCTTATTTCGCACATCAGTAACAATACGCACTGGCTGGTTATCTCTTCAAGCTGTTAGCAGTGAATAAATTCTGTCATTTAATTTCTCAATCTCCTAAATAATCCTTAAAGCAGACCACTGCGTAATACTCTCAGGGGATATTAGAAATTCAAAGGCAATCAACCGAAAGTTCTGTATAAAGTTTTCGTGTTTTCCTTCGATTATCATCAAGAAAAACCTGCAACATTTAGTAACGGATAACTCAGATTTAATCACGAGTTAACATCAGTAAGAGAAGCACTGAAAACTAAGGAGAACTCAACGGCCACTTCGTCCCGATTTGAGACTCTTCAGAAGTATACACAGGAAGGTACGAAATTAGGACCTCCTGGTTACAAGGCGAGCCCGTTGAACTATTTAGCTAATAAAACCTGATCCAATGGCTAACCCATGAATTCCAACTTCTCCGTTTTTAGGCACAGCTTATAGCACAATAAGCAGCCTGTGTCATCGGCGAATAACTGCATATGACTAAGTGTACTCTAGTGGTCATGACTTCTCACTAGAACTCCAGGTAACTTCTTGTACAGAGCCAATTACCAGTTAACACCAGGATAATTACCAAGTGAAGGCGTGCAAGAATATGACTAGAAGAAATAGGATATCAAGTCGTTATCAGACTTGTAATCAGTCAAATCCCTGCAAACTAACAATTAATAACTGGTGTTCATTCGGTGGCTCAATCTCCTATTACTAAATAGTACCATCAGAAAGTTTATCACAAAAGTGGCAAAAGCCGTGTACGATATTGTGCATATTTCTGTCTTCATATGAAGCTTTGGATTAAATCAACTGTTGTAGTATTTAGAAAAGTTATCCTACTTATATTATTACTTTTATTTTTCCCTCAAATTCCATATAGAACACAGGTATATAACAGAACAACTCCAGTTCATTTTTTTTTCTGCAGCCCTCATTAGCAGACTACACGACTGCAGAAAAGCTTTCATCTCCTCTTGACACGATCTCCTCAGTGTCACCCTCGGATCAATGCCTTACTCACTTACTCCCATGGAACCATGGCCTGGTCCTGGAATTCACTCAACGGTCTCCTCAGCATGTGTCAAACCCATCTCCATTTCCTTCGGATTATTTGCTGGCCAACAGGTTCTTGCTTGGCTAGTTGCCTTCAAGAGTTCCTTGTTTCTAACAGTTTCTAGCTGGCCATATGATTTTCAGGAAGCAATCGGTGAAGGGAGCAGCTATTAATGTAGGTCAGGTTCCCTATGCATCAACCATACTAGGTGGCTCTGCGTCACACTGCACTGTGAACTGTTGGTATTAAATAGTTGGAGGCAACTAGCCAGAAGAAGCTTTGGACCTAGGCTTCAGGCTAGTTGGCACTCGTCAGCACATAAAGTCACATGTGTCCTGCTTAATTAATCTTCGTTGCTTGTTTTAAATTCATATCAGGAAATAAGTCTTTCTACTCTTATCATATTCTAAATAGACGTGAAATAGTGTCCATGTTTGTACTACCAATCGTAACTTTTAATTAGTGGGCGATATATAATGATTTGTTTATTAGATATATCACTCACAGAGGTGAAATAGTACCACATTCACTGGGTGAAAAAGTTTCGGACACAACTCATCAACCATCTGAAACCGTCAGATTGAGAGCTACCTAGTGATATGGTAGCCACATTGCAAGATTGACTGATAGAATTCAGTCTGACCAAAGATAAGACTAGATACACAAATTACACTAGTCACTGAATAATGCCCAATCAAAAATATCCAATACAGTGAGTCCTACAGGAGGTCAATCGTGAGCCCAGATAGCTAGCTCAGTGGTAACGCCTCTGAATGCAGCGCTCACTAGGTGATGCAGATTTGAATCTCAGAAGGGACACGAGTTACTTAAAGGTTCCAGGTACGTCTTGCGGACTGGTGAGTGCCAACCAACAGGAAACGTAGGTAAAACGCTTCATGGGAATTGCTTCAAACCATCTAATACCAGATAAAAATTCTATTTACGAAATGTATTCACTCGGAGTGAAATAATGACATACTATTAAAGGACTGAAAATTAAACCCATGCTCAGAAGTGACAGCTTGTCGTTGTAGAAAAATTCAATCTTTTGCTTTCATATTAAACTAATTAGCAAAAGTAGCAATGAGTTGTCATCAAATAAATACGTCTTCTACTATATTCTCCACTACTGCTAACTAATAGTAATAATAATATGTAATTCTCTCTAATCACACCCTAAACGGATTTAATTTCACTTTCCACAATGAAATACGCATACACGCATCTGGATTATACCATGCTACAATTTTTGGATAGTCATTCTTACTTGCCTTATTCCCATTGACAATTGAATTATGTTGTCATGACAACATCTGTAATGAAAATGAAATGTTACTATAATTATTATTAATACTATTTGCTTACCCAATAAGATGGATGATAAAATCTGGATATATGTATTTTCTAAAATTATCCAGGACTCCATATATATAATATATACGTTTCTTTTTATTTAGTTATTTATTTATTCATTAATTATTACATCGTAAATTCTGAGTTTAGAAAAACCTGAAAATAAGTCATGACAACGGAATAATCCAAATTCAAGTGTCTTTACTTAAATAAGATTTCCTGAGTTAATAGAAGCTTCAACAATGACTGTAAGCTGATCATTAATATTTAAACTAATTACAGGAAATGATGCTGTTTCATGCTATATTGCACTACTGACGGAAATAAGCAGCTGAAAGCTGTTTACACCCAAAACAGTAGTAGTTTCAGGAGTGGTCATGAATTTCTGAACAGCTCCAAACAGATGCTAATTGGTGGATAATGACTAGCAGGGGAATCCAGGATGTGCATTTTGTCCTATATGGGTCTACTCGTCATCTGAATGTACCTGAATTCCTAGCGAGTGATGATGTTCCCACTGAATCTGGAACCCACTGCCCATAGTTTCAAACGCCAAAGCGTTATCCACTAGACCACTTGGGCCACGAGTCTCAAATAGGACGAAATGTGCATCCTGGATTCCATTGCTAGTCACCATACACCAATTAAATACTAATGATATGCGCAGACATCGCTGGAGCATCTGCGTAAGAAGCCGACATGTCAACCTGAGACCGAGAACTTTTGTCCAATCAATCGACAGGAAAATCTTAAATTCAATTAGATAAGCTCCAAACAGAAATTAAGTATTTGTTATCGCTTAAACACTGCGTTAACACTGATGTACACACATGAAGTCTATGAAATAGCGGAAGAATATCCTAAACTTTATATCCAAAGTGGCGCATATCATATTTGTAAAATATCCTAAAATTCCATTTTTTTTAACCTGCTGTAACATTCGCCAAAGCAGATCGGCTGTGAACCCTAACAGATCAATGGTATCGCCTCTGACTACAGCACTGAGTGGCACGAGTTAAAATCTCAGAGATGTCACGAGTACCTTCAAAAGTGGAGACACGCCTTGCTGACCAGTGAGTGCCAACAAGCAAGAAACTTAGGAGAGATGAGGCTTCCTCCGGATTACTTCCAACCGTCTAATAACAATTATTTCGCTTTGCAGAAAATGCAAGCTATCTCTTCAGGGCATCTAACAAAGATCGTGTACCAAAAATTTTTTATTTGAAGTTAATCACTGACAACAAGATGAGAACTATAAAAATTGGCAAATAATACTATTTGCCCAAAAGACTGTTACTATTGCCCAGCAGATAATACGTCAGTGTTTAAAACGACTGAGTCTCACTGCGAACACTAACATCACTCACAAGGAAAGCAGGTGAATCAGGAGAAGATTTGAGTCGATCAACCTTAAAGTTCAACGTTATACACTATTTATCAAATAATATTCATTGTCACACAACAAGAGAAATGTAAAATTTAATATTGACCCATTAAATTCACTTTTAAGATTTTGTCATAAACCAACATCATTTGGAGAGATAATTGAAAACCAAGGAGTACTAAACAAACACACACACACGGCATCGCCAAAGCTCGAATCTAAGACCTTCAAGTTACGAGATCAAGCTAGTTGGCTGTTTAGCCAATAAGTCTGAAATTCAATGACCTGCGAAATTCAACCTTATCAGCAATCAATGTAGCGCTGCCTTCACTAATATCAATTGTTAGCTCACTGATGATTACTGAATGAGTATCCTGAAGTTCCAGTGGGGTCCATCATGTGAATGCTCATCAAAGGCACTGTTGAAGACAAGGATATATTACGAGTTGACAAAATAAGAATTCATGGGTTATTAAAGTGTTATTAGTAACATTGAAAAAAAATATATCCCGTATTAAGACTGCTTTTATATCAATATAATTTTGAATTTTAATGCTTTAAAAGTGCAGCGAATATTTCCTCTTATCAAGATAGTAATTTCAGAATATTCAGAAAAGCGTTTAGAAATAAAGGGTGATTTTTAAATTTAAAGCGTAACCTATTCTTAGAGTAAGTATAGAGTCCAGAATAATGATTTTGTACAAATGTTAAAAAGTTACACATTGTGTATATCTGTGGTGAGAGCAGGCTGCTAGCCAATCGGTAGACATTAATCTACGTCAATGTCTAGGTCACTAATATTGGCCGTGAGAAAATATGAACAAGGCTGATTCAACAATCAATCACAGCAGACTTAACGCCGGCAAATTTGATTCGCAGATAGATGGCTCGTTTTCCGAGGTTACCCGAGGGGGTTTCATCATGATCTGATATTGGTTAGAGAACCATTGAAAAACCAGCTAGGAAGTACTGGACACCTGTTATATTCTAGTGAAATCCACTAACTAATCAAACAAAATTCCTACAAAATCAATAGATGAAAATATCTCAGTATTTTAAAGTAGTATGTGATCATAAAAATGCGTATTTATCACACAAATAGGCCAAATGTGTTCGCAACATGTTTTCAGTTGGCTAAATATGAGGCTGAACACATGAAGATTTACGTTTTATTAGACCATGAGTGGTTTAATCAGCGTCTTTGAAGCGTTTATACTATGAGCTGGCGTGTAAAAGTAGATCCAGTTCCTACATCTCAATGAAATGAACCAATAAAAAGTACGAAAACAACAATTTCCAAAAAGGAGATCATCTTTCGCGTGATATACATTATCATAGACGTCATCAATAAGTTGTCGTTGAACCATTATTTTCCTGTTACCCATGTGATAGTCTAATATCTCCTGTAGTTAAATAATGTCTTCATCGAACAAACTACTTATTTACGCAATACAGTATGTATCAGTTGTTAGATTTTCGTCACAAACTAACATCATTCGGAGAGATTATTGAGAACTAGACATCATGGAAGAGCTGTTTCGTCTCATTTTTGAACTCTTCACCATGCACAACCATCACACTATCAGAAGTCGAATCCAGGACGTCCAGAATACTAGAAAATGCCCGTTGATCATGCAGCCAATTGTTTAGAAATTCAGTGACCCGTGAATTCTTACGTTGTCAACTTGTGATATAGGGCTGTCCTCACCAATTCCTTCAGTAGGCAACTATTTTACCTAAATATAGCGGAGACTACTTTTAACTGGAGTTTTATGAAACCCATCCATTAGTCATCAATGAGCTGGTGACTGATGTTCAGGATTAGACCACGGACTTATTTCAGTTAAAAACCCGAATTGAGACGAATCAGCTAGTTTTTAATAGTTCTCTAAATGATAACCATCCATGGTCTAATCCTGAAACAAATGGAATCCCTACAGACTAACTTTTGAAAGTTAATCTGATACTGACTAGTAAGTGGCTACAGCGTGAAGTTGCCTGGAGTTCTAATGAGAAGTCCTGACCGGTGGGATCCATCCAGTCGACAGTGAGGATGGAGTTCTCATCGGTGACTTTGGTTGATGGTTACGCTAAACTCACGAATTAGTAGAAGATAGAATTCATGAACTGGCCATTGAATCGGGAACCAGTGGCTGAATAGTATACGATCTAGCTTACCTTGTAATTAGAAGATCTTGGGTTCAAAAGCCAGTGACTGCCAACTGCCCATCAGTCTGAAACTAGGATGAAACAGCTGTCCAGTACTCCCTGGTTGGTTTTCAATGGTTGTCTAACTGATATCACTCCATGATCCAACCTGAAACAAATAGAATGCCTACAAACTGATTCTTGAAAAGATTAGTTAATTTCGGTTGTTCGGTTTTCGTCACGAATCAACATTCATTGGAGAGATCATTGAAAGACACCAAAGAGCTCTGGACAGTTGTTTCGCCCCACAATTATGACTCTTCTGTAGTCCATACCCACTATCCCGCCAAGGATGTATAAGGGAATCAATCCTAAATTCTCACATAGCCTACAATCCTAATATAGTTTGTTGATTACTACCAGTTTGATTCATGCCAGTTTTCATTACCATTGGTTGTAATCAAATGTAAAGTATTTGGCATTGTAGTCGTAAGGATATGTGTATATACATTTATTCAACATACACAGACAGAAACAACGAATAGAGTCATTGGAAGCAAATACCTTGCATGTTTGCTTTCATATACTGAGCTGAATATAAATGAACTAACTGATAAGTTGGCAGATGAGAGTGGAAAAAAACCGGATTCATTCTTTGTTTTCATTGATTCTTCCTCTAAACTACATTTCTATGTACAATGAACGCTACTATGCTGGTTATTGTTAACTTGCTTTAAATAAATAAAATATAATAGTAAAATAATTCAAGGCAGTGAAAAATGATTCCAGATGAACATAGAGAAGACAGAAGTGATGAAGATAATCAACCTATTGACAGCAAACGCAAGAATAACCAGCACCAGTCATCATCAGCGGTGGAGATTTAACAGAGGTCACCTCCTTCACTTATCTAGCTAGGAAGTATCGTTTCAACTGAAGGAATTCGGAACGGATAGATATGTCATAGTCAGTGAGAATTGGAAAGGTAAGATACAACTTCATCAAGCAACCTGAAACCAGTTTCAAGATCTTCTGCACTCAGCATAAGGAATAAGCTCCGGACTTTCAACACTAATATCGCGTCGGTCACTGCTTGCATACGGATCAGAAACTTGACCAGCATGTCACAAAAAGGATTTTCAACCGCCCGGTGCAGATTTTCATCAACAGTTACCTTCGATGCATACTGAGGACCAAATAACTGGCCAGAAAGAATTAGTATCAAGAAACTCTGTTTGGCTGAGAACAAACCAAAAAACGAGAGCCGATTCCTCAACAGATATGCAGGAGAAAATGAAGATGAATCGGTGGGTTATACATCGAGGAGACAGTCATATGACATTGCCCTTAATGCACACCATTGCTCGAGTGGAATCCAGATGAGTAGCGATGAGTTGGGCATCCTAGGGTGAAATGAATGAGATCGTTGGACGAAGAGATGAGAAATTATGATCACTCGTGGAGTTAGCCAGTTGAAGAAGACAGCAGAAAATAGAAGAAATTGAAGAGGTGTTATTGAATCCAGTCGTATGTTCCACTCAGAACCCAAGGGAAAAATAATAATACAATAAAGTATTATATACTTTCTCTAAACGTTTGAATTTTCAAATATTAGTTTGCAGGACTTTGTTCAGTTTGAAGTTTGATCATGGACTGATGTCAGTTAGAGAACCATTGAAAACTACCAGGGGTACTAAGCAGTTGTTTCATCCTTGTTCAAGACTCTTCATCATTATGCATCCACGACTTCACTGCTATGGAATGATGTCAGGATCTTCCGGCTACAAGACGAGACCATGGGTTATTCAGCCACTGAGATGGAATCAACTAATCTATGAATTCTAGTTTCTGCCAGTTTGCAACGTTTTACACTGTCACTTGAAAACATCATTCATGAGTGGCTGTCCTTACACCAAACTTGGTAAGCCATAATGGTTACGAATACTCACAAAGAATTCAAAGCAACTTCGTCTTGAATTTTACTCACTGTCGAGTATCTGGCGCTTGCAGAAGTTAGAATTTATAGTCCAATTGGATCCATTCAAGTGTCTGAATGGTCATTGAGCTGGCTCTGTATTATAAAGATAAAGATACTGGGGTCGATCGCAGATAGGGTCATCAGTATGAACCACTGAACAGTCCTCAACCAAAACGAAATGGCCGTCCAGCACCTTAATCAGGTTTCAATGGTTCTCTTATTTGTGTCAGCTTGAAAAAACACAAATAGTCGACGTCTTGTTTTTATTTTGGCTTAAACAACTGTTTGCTCAATGATGACAATAACCACATTAATATCAACAACAAAATAAGGGCGGTATTAGTAATAATAATCATAGTTCAATTCCTAATAGTACTTTTGATGCACATATGGAATTGTCAGCATTTAATCTGATCTTGAGTATTCAGCGAAGTTTGTTCACAATGCCCATGGCAACGCAGCGTCAAGTCTCTGATCTGTATTGCAAGTAGCACTGACTTTATTTTGGAGCTGAAAATCTTGATCTTATTTTATATGTTGAGTGCTGTTAATCTCCCCACAGACTTGAGAGTAATGAAAGCTTGTCTTACTTTCCCGATTCTGGCTTTGATATCCTCGTCAGTTCCATCCACCTGTAGTTGAAACAGTGCTTCCTAGGTAGGTAGGTAAAGGAGGTTGCTTTTTTTGCATTTCTCCCATGTATGCTAGCTGGTTGTTGTCTGTTGTTCTTGCTGCTTTTGCTGTGGGCCAGGAATCTTCATCACCTCTGTTTTCTCTATGCTCACCTGAATTCCTATCTTTGGTGTTTCTTCTGCCAAATTATTGCTTCTCACTTGCATTTCTTCCAGTTTGTAGGAAATCAAACATATATCACTGGAGAAATTCAGATCCTCCAAGATTTTGTGTGGGTCCATTTAATGCCTGTTTCTTCACTGCCTGCGGTCTATTGCATTGTCCAGGCTACCGTAATCAGGAAAATCACTAGAGATAACAGGCAGCCTAGTCTGTCAAATAAGAATAGAAGTATAGATATAAAATCTAAGTGAAAATATTACGGATAATAAATTAATGGAACGAAGAAAAAAATGTTCCGTTTATATGTAGGATTTCTCAGTAAATCATTATTGTAATGCATTAAACTTTCCTCATCACGTTAAATGTATGCCAAATAAGGCATTGTAGAGTTCTACACTTAGTTATTTTTTATAGTTGCTTCTGGTTCTGCCTGAGGAGATGTTAGCGGAGAGTTGTGCATAGGTAGGATGCTCAGGGTCTGACAAGATGATACTTGTCAATTTCGTGCATGAGTCCTTGTGTCTATCCAAAACAGTATTAACATGTTGGTTTAGCGATACCCCACCCTTCTGACTTCTATTTATGTATATCTCTTTTTTTTAGAAGACAGACTTAGGTGCTTACTAAGTTACCTAGTTATTTAGTCAGTTAATTCAATTTCGACTTTCTTGTTGACTGATTGAACAGGAGTGCCAGGCCTGCAATAACATGTCGACTCGAAATAATCTACTCGATAACACTATGGTGGTTGAGATTAGGGGTAGAGGGTTTGAGCCCTACTGGGGACGCCATCATCAACTGTTGGGCGCAGGTGCACCCAGAAGACGAGTCCTAAAGAGAAAGAGATGCCCATCCTGAATTCCACTGCTAGTCACCATCCACCAATTTACTTTAATTAGTTAGTTAGTTAGTTAGTTAATTAGTTAGTTAGTTAGTTAGTTAGTAAGTTAGTTAAAACGTTCTCAGAGAGCAATATATCCTTCTTCTGTAAAACAACTACTAGTTTTTTTGTTCTAATTTACCCACAAATCGTTGTACCATCACACAAACATACAAACACACATAAACATGTACCTCTAAAACTTCTTTAATATGCATTTTTGTATAACAAGCCAGACAATGCTCTTTTTTCTATTACTTTTTGACTAGAATGGCTCCATACACTTTGAGAAAATAAAGTTTCTCTGTCTGTTAACATACATGTCTTGCGTGACTGTATGCTTGTGTGTGTGAGAGACAGAGAGAGTCACAGTATACCTGGTTACTTACTATATCACCTAAACAACTATGTTCCCTGTTTCCCATATTGCCGTTAAGATGCAATAACCAATTAAAGGGGTGACAACGTGCATAATCAACTTACTCAAATTGTAAATACCTTCAATTTACCTAAATGCTTTTTTATTTAAAAAAATAATTAATATTTAAAATATACAGTTATTACAAAACAATTTTAATCCCTAAAGATTAGACAATTATTACATAATTCATTTCAAGTAATAATGATTAAATTTTAGAATTTTCTTCAGCATAACGATAAAAGGAAATCTTCTGGTGAGGAAAGCTGTTCCAAAGTAATAATAAGTGGATCAATAGCAATTACTATTATTATAATAATAACCATTACTATTACTATTATTATAATTATAACAGCAACAACAACAGCAGACAACAATCAGCCAGCATAAATGGGGGAGCCTGAAAGAAACAGCCTTCTTTACCTACCTGGGGAGCATCGTTTCAACTACAGGAGGAACTGATGAGGATAACAAAGCCAGAATCGGAAAAGTAAGTCAAGCTTTCATTACTCTCAAGTCTGTGTGGAAGTCAACAGCACTCAGAATCAAAAATAAGATCAGGATTTTCAACTCCATAATAAAGTCAGTGCTACTATTATACGATCAGAGACTTGGCGAATCATAAAGGGCACCTCAAACAAACTTCAGACCTTCATCAACAGTTGTCTTCGCTCAATACTCAAGATCAGATGGCCGGCGAGAAAAGATCAGCAACAAGGATCTCTGGGAGCGAACCAATCAGGAACCGATTGTGCAACAAATATGCAGGAAGAAATGGAGATAAATCGGCCATACGCTGAGGAAACCATCAAGTGACATCACTAAACAAGCTGTTGCTCGAGTGGAGCCCGAAAGGCAAACGGCAAGTTGGTCGTCAGTACGAGGGTGACTTGGAGGAGGTCATGTGAGGAGGAGACGAAAGCATGTGAGCAGACTTGGAGCGGGGTGAAAAAGTTGGCAGAAAACAGAAGGCAATGGAAGTGCGCATCTGAAGCCGTATGTTCCTCTAGGAATTAAAGGATATTATAACAATATAATAATAACTCCTTTAGGTTCTATGTGGAACATAAGGCTTCAGTAGCGTATCAACAATTCATCCTGTTCTCTGCAGTCTGATGTAGTCGGCTACATCGTCTCCTCACACGATCTTTTCCATGTTACCATAGGACCGATGCTCAACCCGTAATTTCCCATTAGCGCTGCACTCAAAAGGTTGCCTTAGGTTCACTGTAACTAGACAGTCTCCATTGTGTGTCCGATCCATCCCCATCTTCTTTTGGTAATTATCTGGGGTAGTGAGTTGGCAGTTGGCAGTTCCTTGATCCTAATGCTTACTGACAATATGATCATGCGTATGGAGAGAAACCAAATGCAGATGATAGTCTAAAGTCTGTTCAAAATTTCTTCGTTTAGGTGTAAATCGAGTTACTGAACCATATGGAAGAACTAACTGACATGACAATATACTTGAAAATCCTGATTTTATGCATACTACAGTAGGTTTCCACACTTATTTAGGAGTAATAGAGGTCTGTCTTGATTTTCCAATCAAAAATAACTTGGACGTCTTCAATTCCATAGCCTCTTCTTGAAACAATGCTAGCTCGAAAAGTGAAATCGGTCACTACTGGGGACTGATGCTTGTCGTTGGTCAATGAGTATCTCCATTATCACTGTCTTCTCGGTGTTCACTTGAAGTCATGTCTTTGCTGCCTATTTGCCTCATCTTCCAGCATGTGGGTTTTTGCCTGCAGATCTCCAAAATTTCGCGACAATAAACACACATCGTGAGCGAATTTCAGATCTTCTACAGTATTCATATCATCCCAGCGTATTCCTGTTTTCTTGTTCCCGCACGATGTATGTCCCAGCATCCGGTTAACCAGAGTCATGAATATCACGGATGATAATAGGCAGCCTTGTCTTATTCTTGTCTCGGCTTCAAAAGTTTCATTATACTTTCCATAGTGATTGAGTAGAAATGTGTCATCGTCGTATAGCTGTTGAATGAGCTTAACAAATGTTTATAGCAGTGCATAGTATTGAAGTGATTTCCGAATCACTAAGCCGTCAGTTCTGTTGAAGGCTGTTTTCAGGGTCTATCAAGATGGGGTAGGGGTTTAGCTGGCATTCTGTGCTAAGCTTGTTGATGATGAGCAGCATGGCGATTTGATCTTCGCATGATTGGCTTTTTCTGAATCCACGTTTTTAGGGGAGGAGTTTTGAACCCAGAACACCTTTTAGTCCCTCCAAGTTGGCATGACCTAATATTCTATTTTGTGTAAACAGCGGCATGACTTTCTGAAGAGGCTCAAGACCCAGTTCTCTGACGGTTTGAAAATGCAGTCCATCTTCCAACTAGTAGGTTGCCATTCCTTCTAAGAGTTCTAGTGTTCTTCTTCTTAAGTCTCCCGATTATGCTATGAAACATCTCCACATTAGATATGATAGCTGAATCTTCTTTAGTTCCGTTTCTCAGTCTTTGACTGTTCAACTCGACTTGTGGTCTATCTCCATCTCCTTTAAAAGCTTTCAATTCGACCTTCAAGGTTCCCTACACTGGATATGATGGTCAGAGGCCATATCAATCCTACTTTTCGATTTTATTTCCAGCAGGCTACATCTCTAGTCCCTTAAGCAATGTTGAGACTAAGTCTCTCCGATTTTTGGTGTATCCACCAGGTGAAATTCATATTGCCTTGTGTATATCACCAAATCACTGGGTGCAAAAATGTCTGAGAAGAGTTCTCCGTTCTCCCTGATTTCATCAAGAGCTTCTCTATCTGTGACGAATTCTAACTCGATTTCTAAAACAACCTAACAGGATTCTGCAATGAAAATAATATCTTACGCATAATTCGGAAAAGTACTCCAAGTAACGTTTATAAGTAGAAAAGGAAACTGATGTTTTCACCAATTGATTGTAAGACTACATGAATCGGTCTTGATTAGGCTGACTCCCTTGCGTCAGTGACACAGAGGTAGTGTGCTCTCCAACCATTCAGGTGGTCCATGGTTCGATCCCTGACCACAGACGCACTCCTTTACCTCGCTTAACTGGCAATAAGACTTTTAAAGAGGGAAGGCTTGTCATGAAGCTACCAACCCATACTTTAAAAGTATTTACCACTGCTACAGAAACTTCAAGCCTCTAGTGTGAAGCCCTATTTTCCACTGGGGACGTAAAGGAATAAAAAAAAGGCTGACTCCTATTTATGTTTGTATGTTATTGATAGTGGAAATCTAGGCAGCAGTCGCGTTAATAACAGCTGCTAACGAACTACTAATCCGTTGCTAGTCCAGCTAAGATATGATACCCAGCTGTTAAGTGTGACATCATTTCATTGAAATCACTGTGGAGAAGGAATATCAACAAAGATATATGACAACTAACTAACCAAGTAACTCTCGCACAAGCTGTGAAGTGCTAATCTGTAGGGACTTGGTTAGTTTCCAGTTTAATCGGTCAGCCGTTTCTTCCATATTGGTGACTCTTCATCAGGACTCGCACATCACGTCACTGCTAGAGATCAAACTAAGGACCTGTGGGTTACGAGGCAAGTGCACCGACAATTCAGCCGACAGGATAGAATCCAATAGCCCAAGAATTCTTACTTCTGTCAATTCGTGAATCTTGGACGTGAGTATTTGTCTGCATACCTTGTGGATACCAGTCTGTGACCAGACCTGCAATATGTCGAAAGAAAAAGGAGATACATAGAACACACACTGGGGAGACCGCTGAGTGACATAACATACTAAGCCCTTGAGTGAGACGCCACTGGAAAACGATAAGTTAGGCGGCCGAGACGACGTGTGTGGAACCTAAGGGAATAAAGATAATTACATGCTTAGATAATACAAAAATGCTAAAGTTTATCATCACAAAATAACGTCCAGCTGTTAGATCTTTGCTTGTCAATCTCAATCATTACCAAATAATAATAATAAGGAAAGCAGCAGGGTGTTAACGTATGCTGAGATAAGCAACTACTTCGAAACAAACACACACTCTGTTAATAACATTAATAATGTTTTGTACAAAAGCCGCCATTTCGATAAGACAATAACAAAAATACAGCACTTCAAACGATAATTATATAACAACCTCTTTTATGTAATACATCACATTAAAAGGTTATATTATTCACCTTGGACATTATTTTGTGTATAAGATTAAGTATCATCTTTGCTAATCTTTTTAATTTCATTGATTATATTGTGTCAGTGTATAAATGGATAGAAATTGGTGCATTATTTAACCAAATAACTGAACTCGGAACATAAAACATCAGTAATAACAACTCTGATAGTCTCATTCTTAACGATTCTCTTCTCCAAATTGAGTTTTCTCTTCAGAATCTACTCTGCAGGCAAACTGCTTCCTGTTTATGGAACAACAAATTCCTTGGTACTATCAAAAGTTGACAGATATATTCCTCCCTTGCTAATTTTAATGGTGTACACAGACTGCATTGGTTACACCGGTAGAACAGAAAGTAAGGAGAATCTCAGATTCTTTGAACATGTAACATTTCAATTTCGTTCAGATTATAAAAATATAACTTCCACATATGTCTACTTCTCATTCGGTGTCGAAATTTTCTAGAACTAAAAGACAGATTCAGCGAAGAAATTTTCTTTATCAACGAAATCATCTTCAGAGGCTGTACAGTCGCATTTATACTTACAAAAATGTATAGTGGTCTATTATTGAGTAATAGGGGTGGGGGTGACATAATTGATATAGTTGTTCATAAGTGGCTTTAGAAGTGAAAATTAAAAGTTTTAATCACATAGTACTCAACGGAACAAAGATAGAAGTTTGAAAAGGTTAAAATTACTCTTGATTGAGAATACATGTAGTTGAGTGTCAATTTAACAAGTGTGAAAATGTACAAAAGGAACATATGGGAGTGATAATAGTGAATTAAATATAAAGGCAACAGCAGACTAACAGTAAAATTAAAAATTAAGAACAAAAGAAAAAATCAAAATGTTTTTACAAGGAACGATTAGTGAAGAGGCTAAGACCAAGGTAGAATAAGAGACTGGACAAACCTTTTCTGTATACAACTCTCAGGGTTGTATTGATGAATTGCCAGCGCCTCCGCCATACACAAAAGCCGAAACCTGATGCCCTTTCTACCATTTGGCTTCACTTGTAGATGATGTTGAAAGACGACTCTGGTGTAGCTACGTGGCCTGAGTTCACCAAATGCTCGAGAATTGAGCTTGTAATTGTCTTGCATTATCCCTTTGCTAACCATGCTGAATAATAGTTAGAGATGCGTTAGGAAAGTGTTCGCTTTGTGCGGGCGGCCAATATAATTAGCTTCACACGAGCGGGTGAATTTATAAACACACACTGAGGTGGCCCGTCCAAAGCGACAGTTTATCTTTCACACATCCGTGAACCAAGGTTGAGCAGGATAATATGGGATAATTTTTATTCTGTTGGTGTTTGTCAACTGAATACAACCTGAAACGATTTTAGTATCAGTAAATAAAGATATGAACAATTTAAGTAAGTGAATACACCAAGGGGTTGTTCGCATTTGTAGGAAACTAACAGGAATATTCTTATTGACGCTTGCAATTGTTCCAATTATAAGTGCTTCCATTCATGTAATACTAAAGCTTGTGATTCTGCGAATATACTTAAATAAAATGTATGGACATTTCATCACTATAGAGTGCCTCATATCCTTATTAATTCCACTCAACTACTACATGACAATGTCTCATGTCAAGTTCTTCACAACGGAAATTTCAGGGATGCCTAATATCACCGGTAGTATTCCTAAATGTGATGGACTGTCACGTAGCACACCGTACGTGAAAGATAGCAGACATGAATACATGTTGAGCCGATAAGAAGACATTAGAAGACTTGAACTTCTTAGACTATTCATGTCTAAGGTCATAGGAGAAAACTGACAAGTCCGTAGAGGAATCAGGTAATGAAGAGGGGACTTCAAGTAAACGGAGATAAGACAGAAGTGATGAAGACGCTCAATCAACCACATTAATGACAAGTTACCTTCAATCAGAGGTATGCAAAGGATGCCGTCTGTCTCACTTGCCACCTCGACAGCATCGCTCCAAACATATGCGGCGCAGATGAGGATATCAAAGCCAGACAATATGGGACCAGGAAGGTATGACAGGCATTTATTAATCTAAAATTGGTAGGCAGACCAATAGCACTCTAGAAGAGGAACTAACTCCGAGTTTCCACTACTATTGTCTGATCCTCGCGAGTACATCCCTAGAAGCATTTCCGAAACGCTACTGCAGCAACAGGCAACATTTAGTGCAGCAAACTAACCAAGATACCACTTCCCAGCAAATATGTCAACGAAAATGGAGGAAGTTTGGACACGTATTGAGAAGACCACTGAGTAATAACACATGGCAGCAGTCGGTCTACAGGTACCCGAATTGAAAACGACAAGACGGATGTCAGTCCGGGTGTGACATGAGGGAATTCATATGAAGAGGATATGAAAGCTTGCAGGTTGTGCTGTCGCCAGCTGAAAATACGTCAGATAACAGAATACAATAGCGTTTTGCTCCTGGAGCCCTACACCTCATTCGGAATGGAATGTCTGAGGAGGACCATAAAGAAACGTTTCTTAGTTGTTTCCACAAAACAAAACTTTGCATGCATTACATACATCCACTAAACAGACGTTTTGGTGATGACTTCACCTCTCAGCTTTAAAAAACCATCATTTATATTCGTCTAAACCTGTGGATTTTTCACGCGCTTAACTAAATCTATACCAATAATAATAATAATATTAATTTCTTTATTCTGGACAGTATTTACAAAATGTACAGAATTTTCAAAAGAGTTTATTGTATAGTATTTTCCCTTCGTATTATATATATTCAAGTAAAATATTCGTTGAAAATATATCCTGTGACACAATGGTCTCTTAGCTCAAAAACACAAAACCAAGAAATCCACGATATTTAGTTGAAAACCAATTGTAAAATGTTCAAAAGTACATTTTGAGACCAGTGTCTACTGCCCCTTGGCCTTCATTATACAGCTATGTACTAACGTTGACAGGACAATGCTGCATCACCACTGTTTGAGAACATAAATTTGATATATCTTTTGAAAATGTTTTCTCATTTCCGTGTCAGAAATTTTGTGTGATATTCTGCGAAGCTGAAAATAGTAACAGGTGGTCATACTCAAATACCACTTACATTTATCCAAAATATTTTTTGGATATTTGTGACCAAAGAACTACTCTTTTGAAATGTAAAAAAAGAAGAGAAGTGACTTCCAAAACTATCAAACAATTGGCGACAGCAAAATTAAAGCTAGGTTGAAATTAGTTGGATACCATAGAAATTTATTTTCTGCATTAACCTAGATTCTGGCCTATTTTATACGCTACATTTCTATTTTACTAACTAATGACAACTTTGATTTGATACGGCTGTTATCCTTGGCTCGAAACCCAGGATGTAGGCGTACGGCTGAATAAGTTTCCTAAACTAGAACGATACAACAATCGAGTGCTCCTTGATTTTCCAATAGTTCTCTAACTCAAGTGTTGATTTGTAGGGATTTTACTGATTTTTTACAGGATCTAATCATCAGTTGACGTTGGTTAGAGAACCGCTGGAAAACCTGGGGGTAATGGACAGCTGTTTCGCCCTAGTTTGAGGCTCTTCATCAGTGCACATCCACCGGAGTTCGAAGTCAGGGCCTTATGGATACAAGGCGAGCTAGCTCGTAGACCATTAGGCCACTGCTTGTACCTAACCCAGTAGCCGGAACATGAATTCCAACTTCTATCAATTCGCGAAATAGCGCGATCACTAGCCAATGTCTTCGGTGAGTGTTTGTCCTGACACCCGACCTGCTCAACCTTACTGGTCACGACTTCCAATAGAAACCTACTACCTAGATACTCTAAATGATGTAATGTGGTGATAAACTTGGAGCGAATTATATTCCCACAAACCAACTACTAAAAATTAGTCTAATGCCTCCTGGTGACTAACTGCAGAACTAACTTACCTGGAGTTCTAGTGGGAACACGTGACCAGTGGAGTTTTCACCAGATCGGGATAGAAGTCAAATACTCACTGATGAAATTAGCTTCTGATCAGGCTAAAATCACGAACTGTTTGAGACTGCCCACTGGACTGGGCTGCGGTGGCTTGAAAGTCAACGAGTTCGCCTTGTAACCGGGCAGGGGTTCCTGGGTTACTAAAATGATCACAATAATTTATGATTAATTTGTCGAGTTAAATATTATACAGACAGATATACTCATCTCGCTCCATAAAGAATTCCAATCAGAAAGGAGAGTTCTAAAATAGCTGTGAAGCCATCGCTTACTCACTTTTATCTTCCATAAACGGGCTAATCGAATTTCATGTTATCTTATAAATGCAAATAAAAAATGATGCCAACAAGTTTTCAACAGCTTACTTTATTCCATTACCTTTTAACTCATATTCCTTTTAATCTGATAAATATTTACGTCTCCAGGGTTTTTTCAACCGTTAAATTCCGGAATCTTAAAAGTTGTAACAATTGAATAGGGAAGACAGAAATGTTATTCTATGTCAATCAAGGTAAAACCGTTGTAGTAATACGTGTGTGTGTGTGTGTGCTAATTTCGTTAATAACGTTAAATAAACGAGGAGGAGGAGAAAGAAGACGAATAAGAAGAAAAAGCCTGTTATTTAATCGACTATAAAAATGTCTACTGATAAAACACATTAACTTAAAATGGTATATCTTGTTATTATTGTTGTTATTCATATTAACACTTAATAATCTGGATTATGTCCAAAATAGACGCATATAACCCAGACAGTAATTGTAAACTCAGTGAATATGAATATTCTCAATCTAGCATCAATCATCATTCGGTAAATAGATGTTAAAGAATGCCTGAAATTGAATTGTAGAATGTTAAATCTAAACATATGTAAAGCTGCTATATGCTGATGATGACACCACTAGTCAAATGATTCATAGAGGAAAACTTAGTGATGTCCTTCAAATGAGGAGATGAGTAAGACCAGGCTGATCACTATCACTAACGATGATAATTCTCTTTGCCATGAACTGAATCACACGTCTTCCATGGTATATATATATGTTGGAACAATAAGAATACTCTTGAAGAATACGTCTTCGCTGATGATTTATTAATTGTGATGTCACAATAACTGAAAGTTCCAGGGAATAAAACCAACAAGTTGGTAGAGAAGGCAGGCAGCGAAGACAGATGTTTAAATAAACAAAGAAAATACAATCAATACAGGCACCTTCAATAGAAACCATAAGCGCCAATCACTATGAAAGGGTGAAATTTGAAGAGAGATACTTCTTTCACTCACTTCACCTAGGTGACATCGTTTCAACTACATTTGTCAGCACAGACGAATATGTCAAAGATAGCCAGGATCGGAAAAGTAAGACAGACATCACTTACTCCTAAATCAGCATGAACTTCTATTGCACAAATCACAAAGAACAAGATTTGCGTTTCAAACACCACTGTCAGTTCTTTTGTATAGTTTAGCGACTTAGATATGATAGAGAAGATTTGTAGCTCAGGTGGATAATTTTGATGTGGTTTTGTTCTCTGAGCTGGATAGTTAGTTTGCGAAGCTTTCATCACCTTACTGGGTGACATCTTCAGCGCATACTTCAAATTGAAGTGAGCTTTTAGGTTTCTCCACGAGTTTATTAATCATTCCTCCTGGTGACCTTGGACGTGATTGGTTGTTTATGTATGTTTTCACACCTTCTAGGTTACTTGTGTTGGAACTGATTGTTTCTGTGACTTGAACTTTGGCCAATCGTGTGTGAAGTTTCTTTCTTATTGGTTGATAAATTTTGTCTATCTCGATGTGTCTATTGATTGATGATTCACTGGAATGCCAAGCTTCTAAAAATTCTCTAGCATTCTTGTTATTTCCTTTGTCTAATATTTGAACGTTGTCCCAGTCGAATTGATGTCCGTGGTTGTCTGTGTGTAGTGAAATGAGGGAGTGTATATCATGTCTTTTGACGGCTAGCTTATGTTCGTGGATACGAAGACGAAGGGGACGTCCACTTTGGCCAATGTAGTGTTTTTCACAGTTGTTACAGTTTATTTTGTAGATGATGTTGGTTTTGTCTTCTTTTGCTGTTGAGTCTTTTGGTTGACATAGAATTGAGTGCAGCGACTTTGTTGGTTTGTGTACGACGTCAATTCCTAAAGGTTTGAAGAGTCTTTTAGTGATTTCTGAGATATCCTTTATATATGGTAAGGCGATTTTCTTTGTGTTTTCCTTGGTGGCTTTTGTTTTGGTAGGTTGGCTTGGGGGTATATGTCTCTTGATGAAATTCCGGGGATATCCATTCTTTTGGAAGACGTCCATGAGATACTTTTCTTCAATTTTTCTTAAGGTGGGAGTGCTGCAGTGAGTCCTTGCTCTCTTGAATAGTGTTTGTATGCAGTTCCTTTTGTGTGCTATTGGGTTGTTGCTGTTGTAATTCAGTATTTGGTCTGTGTGAGTTGATTTCCTATAAACTTGAGTTTCTAATTCTCCTGTAGTTGTTCGCCTGACTAAGACGTCCAAAAATGGTATTTTGTTCTCGGATTCCTCTTCTCTTGTGAATTTGATGTCGTTGAAGACGTTGTTTATTAAGTTGTGAGTTTTGTCTAATTCGTTTCTTTTGATTATTACAAATGTGTCGTCGACGTAGCGTATCCAAATCTTGGGTTTGATCTTTGGTAGAATTATGTTTTCGAGTCTTTGCATCACTGCTTCTGCAATCAAACCTGATATTGGCGATCCCATGGGTGTTCCTTTGACTTGTTCATATATTTGGCCGTTGAATTGGAAGTATGTTGTTAGGCATAGATTTATGCATTCCATCCAGCTTGTGTGTTGCATTTTTGATTGTTGTGGAAGTTGTTCGTCGTTGCTAAGTAATTGCTCCATGGTTTCTTTTGCTAGTTTTTGTCCGATAGAGGTATATAATGCTGTCACGTCGAAGGATACCATTATTTCTTGTTCATCTATTTGGATGTCTCTGATTTTCTCTAGGAATTGGATAGCAGAGTTGATGGAGTGATCACAGGATTCCGTTAGGTGTTTTAGTTTTCTGTATAATTCCTTGGACAAATTATATGTTGGAGTTCCTGGGAGTGATACAATTGGTCGTAACGGGATATTTGCCTTGTGTATTTTGGGTCTGCCGTAGAATCGAGGTAGGACTGGTCCATTGGATTTCATTCGCCATTGGTCTTGTTTTGTGATCTGTCCAGTTTTGCTGAGCTTGTTTAAGGTCCTTTGGATGCGGTTGTCCAATGTTTGTATGGGATTTGTTGGGAGTTGTTGATATACATCTTCATCTTTGAGTAGTTCTTCAGCTTTCTTGGTGTATTCTTCTCTGTCCATGACTACTGTTGTTCTTCCTTTGTCGGCTGGTAAAATGACGATGTCCTTCCTATTTTTCAGCTTTTTGAGGGCCTTTAGTTCTTGAGAGTTGAGTTGTGTGTGTTGTCTTTTCTGTTTGACCATTGGTACAATTGTTTGGCGTATCTCTTCCTGTGTTTCCTCGTTCAAGTTTGATGATTTGAGTAATGATTCAAGGGCAGCGAAGAAATCAGTTTTTGAAGCATCTCCGGTGTTGTAGTTTAATCCTTTTTGTAGTAGTTGTTGTTGTAGACACATCGAGATAGACAAAATTTATCAACCAATAAGAAAGAAACTTCACACACGATTGGCCAAAGTTCAAGTCACAGAAACAATCAGTTCCAACACAAGTAACCTAGAAGGTGTGAAAACATACATAAACAACCAATCACGTCCAAGGTCACCAGGAGGAATGATTAATAAACTCGTGGAGAAACCTAAAAGCTCACTTCAATTTGAAGTATGCGCTGAAGATGTCACCCAGTAAGGTGATGAAAGCTTCGCAAACTAACTATCCAGCTCAGAGAACAAAACCACATCAAAAGTTTAGCGACTTGACAATCAGGTCACTTGAATCAGGTTTCAGGGTTTTATCAACAGCTGGTTTCGCCAGCTCGATGATGATTACCAGTAAGAAACTATGAGAAGAAACCATTCAGCAGCCTATTAATCAACAAATATCCTGAAGAAAACAGAGATGACTCAGAAATTCTCTGAGGACACCACTGGGTGACCGTCTCTCAAGTGTCACCCTAATGGGAAGCGATGAGTCTGACGTTGGTCCGAGGGTGATATGGGGCAAAAGGCGTGCAAAGGAAGAGATAAAAAGATGCCAGCTATCGTGCGCGTAAGTGGGGACGACAGCAGAGAACATGATAGAATAGAAATGTGATGTTGAAACCCTATATTCTATTCGGAACCTAAAGGATTAGTAATAATAGTAACAATATTCGATAACGATAATCCTGAATTTTAGTAGGGTTATTACAGCAAATCAGAGCAGTTTGAATACTTTCAAAGGAAAGAAAATACATATATAAACTTGAAAAAATGAAAATTAATTGAGCAAATAAATAAACGAATAGGAAATTCATTTTACAGATGGAATATTAGCAAAATGCTATTGAATATCAAACGAACGAAAGCTTAAAGCAAATTAACTAATAGCTTCTTCAATGAAAAGAAACGGAAAATAAGAGAAAAATCTTTGTTGAGCAGGATGGCACTAGCAAAAATATGAGCTACAAGTACTAGACAGCAGTTTCGTCTGGGTTTGGGACTCTTCACAGTACGCACCTACCGGGATTCAAACCCACGACCTTCTGGTTTCAAGGCGAACTCTTGTAACCTTGTAACCAGAAGGTTCTAATTTCGAACCCTGGTGGTGGGTGCGTACTGATGAAGAGTCCCAAACTGGGAAGAAACAGCTGTCCAGTACCCCTGCAGGTTTTCCAATCAAACAAATATCCTCACAAAATACCATTACTTGAAGAATATGACTATTCACATTGCTGCTTTTATATAAAACAATCGTCTAACTTGGAATAATTAAAGTACCAATTGTGTGATATCCTAACCTCGTTTGAGTGAAAATGTTTTAATTCTCTCTGAGCCTACAGAAAACTTCTGATAGCTCAACTTTACAAAATTTCTCCTTTTGAAATTATGTAAAATTAGTATTAACACCTACTTATCAAATCAAACAGCTACATTTTATAAGTTTTTCTTACTCCATACAGAATAATTCCCAATATTGTGACTGATTAAACTACAAGGGATGCATTCACTACAGATCAGATCAGAGGAAAGCCGGAGACATTACATAGTATCACCGAGGAAACCTGCGTGGAAGAATATTGGAACTCTCTAATGTTCAAGGAAACGTGTACAGCTGTTTTAGAAAGAAAGAAGAAACAAGAGAAGGAATGGCTGTCAACAAATACCTGGAAGGTATTTGAGACGACAAGAGGAGGGTGATGAAAGAGAAGATCACTCAATGCAAAGATGCACGACAGAATGAGAAACTGAATCCAACGTTCGCTGAATGGATTGAATAATTGACGAAGAATGCTAGAGAAGACAAAAAGAATCAATAGAGGTTACCTCCTTCACTTAGCCAGCTAGGAAGCATCGTTTCAACTACAGGCACTTGGAACGGATAAAAATGTTGAATTCAGCCAGACAGCCAGAATCGGAAAAGCAATATTCGCCTTCATCAATCTGAAATCAGTCTGGAAACTCTCTGGACTAACTCACCACACCAATGTGAAGTCATTCAGTGCTTCTATATGGGTCAGAAACATGGCTGACGTGTCAGGAAATTATTTCCAACAGGTTCTGACTCTCATCAACACTACACACTTTGCTGGCTGGCTGCAAACTGAAGACCAAATTAACGAGACCATGCGAGGAAGAGAGAGTTTTAGCAATTGTGGAACAAGTTGAAGAGGATGGTAGAAAGTGGAAGAAAGATGAGATGTGTTGTTGAATTCAGCCTTATGTTCTACTCGGGACCCAAGGGAATATTAATAATACTGTGACAGTCCATTTTGATTAAATCAAGTCTGTCTGATAGTTAGTGACAGTCGACAGCAAGCCCTGGACATAGATTTTTCATATTAGCTCCCGTCAGCTTATCTCACAAACAACCTCTAAGAAACTGATATCCCATCAGAGTTTCGAGTCTACACTAACCTGAGCAGCAGTCACATATATTGCTCATGAACTATTTGATGAACATCTGACTTCCTGTAGAACTGTCACATAAATACTGAATTGTTAACTGATTTAAATTATCAAAAGAATAAATACTGAACAAAGAGTACTCTTTTCCATAAATTCATCATCAGGCTCTGCATTTATACATACATTATAGTGAATGAATGAATTAGTGTTGTGAACGAGATTAATGTTGTTTAAATAACATCAAATCAATAATATTGATAGATTACAGCTAAATCGCATCAACATAGAATAAGCTGAATGTCAGAAACATTAGGAAAGATAATAGTACAAATTCATGAGTTTATTGCTTTTACTAAAGGCCAGGGCAATAGTAGGGGCTGAAATTGCTTCTTTTGGACACAGAGTGCTGGTTGTTTGAGGCGAATCGCAATAGCCTCTGCTATTTGGAGCCTGCGGTGCTTCGATGTTTTTGGTAATTTATTTGGCACCCGGTATAATATAGAGAAGGATTCATCTACGCTGGCTTTGTGTCCTGTGTGCACCAGATGTTCCAATATCGAGCTGTTAATAGTTTTCACTACACCTTTACTTAGCCATGCTGAAAGATGTTCTCGAGTACGAAAAATCAAGTTCCTTATCTCAACGGCCAATATAACTGGCTCCACAATTAGAAGTGCCTAGTCTAGTTACTTCATCTTTCAGTCGAGGAATCACCATCGGTCGTGTACAGAATAAGACGTGTAGTTCACCAGCAGTAGCAGTTCTTTGAACTGATTTTCTTAATTTCTTCGCAACTATCTCACTTGGTATCGCCCATGATCTAAATTACACTATAAGTTGACTAGCTTGTTAAATGCATTGTAAAACTTGACTGACAGAATTAAATCAGTATCAAAGATGAAACACACTGAAACGTTTATCCTCTACAGTGACTAATCAATTTATAGTTGTGCACGTATGTTGAAGTGGAGTTAACAGCCATAAACCCTATGGTATGAATATATATATATATATATATATATATATATATATATATTTCATCCTAAGTAAAACAAATACATTTTGAAGTCAATAATAGAATTCCCCAATACATGAATACAGGAAAGAAATGAGGAAGACATTGTTTTGTTAACAAGATGAATAAAGAGAAAGAAAATTGAATTGAGCACCTACACTGATTCACTCAATCTCTGTTCAGCTGAGTATAAATCGTTTAAACAAAAGAAATGTCAATCAAAATACATTGGAAAAAAAATTCTTTAGTGTACTTAACTCCTCAAATGGTTTGATGAGTACCATACTTATGGTGTATGCACATAAGAAGATAAATTCAAAACAAATAGCTGGTCTGTTTATAAATAGTGATAAATGATTCATATTTCAATAGACATGTACACACTTCATATCAAATATTTTCTCAACTAACTGAATAAATAAACAAATATGAGAAATTCTTTGTAGCTATCTTGATAGATTTGAATCATTTTGAGAATTATTGAAAACTGTGGATATTGGGCGTATTGTTCGTCCCAAATTAGGGCTCTTCAACAGTACAGACTGGACCCAGAACCATCAGAATATAAGGTGAGCACGCTGATTCTATCATGAATGTTGCTTCACTAAGACATAGATCGATACGTTAGTGGCTCAGAGTAACTTCTTTAGTAAGTTTACTAGAAAATGGTCCATTAAAGAATCTAATCAGGAAATTTGCATATTACTGCAAATATATGGATGATACACCCAACCTTCACGAAAGCAATATGGACAGGAATGCAATAACATCTCAGTTCAATAGAATTCATTCAGATATCAAATTCACATGCTAGGAAGACACCCAGAGTAAAAACGCTTTCTTAGACATCCTACTAACAAGAAGAGCAGACGGTAGAATAAAAAGAATTTGGATACGAAAAGTACTTTAACAAGTCAATGTACACATTCAAGTATTAGTTTGTAGGAATTCGATTGATTGGTCAGAGGATTTCATCATGAGCTGGCAGTGGTTAGAGAACCATTGGAAAACCTGGAAGTACTGGACTGGGTTCGAACCCCGGTGGGGGCCTACTGCTGTAGAGTCCCAAACTAGGACGAAACAGCTGTCCAGTGCTTCCAGGTTTTCCAGTGGTTCTCTAACCAATGTCAGCTCATGTTGAGATCCTGTAATCAATGTAAACATTTTCACAGCTTTATTCCTCTATGGATGTCCCGCCAACGACAGTGGTTGGTGGCCGCGCTAAATCACGAATTGAGAGAATTTAGAATTCATGGACTGGCTATTGAATCGGATTGGGTCCCAGTGACTGAGTGGTATACGAGCTACCTTGTATTGTAACCGGTGAGTTCTGAGTTCGAACCCTGTCAGTGGAAGGGTACTGCCGAGAGTTCTCAAAGTAGGATGAAACAACTGTCCAGTACTCCCTGTTTGGATTTCAGTGGTTCCCTAACTGATATCAATCCGTAGTTACACTCGTAAAAACATGTCTAATTTTTAAATTTATTCAGAAGCTGAAAACCTTTGGAGTACACAGTAGTAACGTTCAGAGAAGAAAATACTATGTTTTAATTTTTGTATTGATTCACTCAGATTTGGCTCTAAAATTGGTTCCTGCATAACAAGCAGTTGTCTGTTTGGTGAATTTACATTTTTCGGTATCGCTTTTTCTAAACGAAAATGTAACTAACATCTGTAATTCATAAATTTTCAATGTGTTCTCTACCGTTTTAAGGCTAAAATATACACCCTTCTTGTTTTGTTGTGTATTTCATTCGATATTGGATATTGTTATAGCGTGTCTGTTAGTTAGTAAAGACTAAGAGGGATTTCACATGTTGCCATTGGATACATTTCTGCAAAGCGAATACAAACAGCTACACTTGAGGCTATGTAATACTTCGAGGATTATATTTCTGATGTTATAAAGAAAAGATTTGAAGATGTTGAAATAAATATCCTGAAAGCTGCAAAACAATCGAATCTCAATTTAAGTTTCCGGATTCGCCAAAGAAATACGTTTTTAACTATTCTAATGTATCTTTGTTGAATATTCAAATGCGAACCCTATCTCTTGGTCTGAAGTTCTCTACTTTTTCGTCCAGAGTTAACGAATTAGACACAAAAGTTCAGTTTGAAAATCTCATGAATCAAACACATGACTTGAGTCTAACGTCTAGCGAAGACGTTGAACAATTTAAATCTGCATTACTTCATTGTTATTACCACTACCAAAGAACACAAGGCATACAAAGACAAATGTCATCAAAAGAACACAAAAGACAACTTAATGAATTGCTTAACAACAGAAACATAATACTGATTCGTCCAGACAAAGAATCAGGTATTGTTATTCTTAATCGTGATGACTATGTCAATAAATTATGTACCATCCTGAATGATGAAGAAAATTTCAAAATTCACCTGACGAAGAAGACAAGACAGAGAAAATTGAGAATTATTATCAAAAACTTTGACGAAATTGAAGCAAGAATGCATCATTACTCCATAGATGTGCGTCCATGGCACAGCGGTTAGGAGTCTCGCCGACCATGCACACGATCCGGGGTTCGAGCCCATTCATTCCTTATGCTCCGGAATTTGTAAAATCTGCTCTGCAGAGACAATCGATAGGTAACCTTCGATCATATCGCCTTAACAATGGTTATCCTACAAGGTTCATTGAACGTAACATCAAGAAAGAATCCGCCCCTGGACAAATCATAGTGCTAAAGAAAAAACTGTTTATGAGTCTTGCATTCAAAAAGGACAGCATTTCGGAATGGATTAAAAACCGTTTATCTAAATGTATTAAACGTACTTTTCCTGCAGCTGACTTGCATCTAGTTTTTACCAGCCAAAATATAATTAGACAATGCGTCAAGGATAGATTACCGCTTCTGTCCACATCTATGTGTATTTACTCTTTTACCTGCTCTTGTGGAGCTGATTATATGGGACGTTGTAAGTGTAATCTCCGAAAACATGTAGCTGAACACTATCAGGTTTGGTTAATGAAAGGCGAACGAAGAACTACGATGTCATCTGTTTGTAATCACGTATTAAAGTCTGATCATTTAGCCCCACGTGATTCATTTTTCAAAGTTATCTATGTGGCAAAATCGAATCGATCCAAAAGTTAACGTTTTCTTCATTTATGCATAGCCGAAGTTTTAGCTATACATGACATTAATCCACTTATAAAACAATCTTTAATAATTCTGTAATTTATCCACTTCAAATCTATGCCTTATAACATTTTAATTATCGTTATTCTTATCACATGTAATATGTATACTGACTGAGCAATTATTTAGTGCCCCTTAATAAACTTTTTCTGTAGTATAAATACGACTGTACAGCTTGAAAATGAGGTCGTTGAAAAGAAATTTCTTCACTGAAGAAAAAATTGTGTTTTTACTTATGAATATAATATCTATTCTTCGGTTTTTCATATCTAAGCATTATTCACTAAGTCTTCATAAATTAGTAGAAAATGATTTCAAGTCAGACGAAGGTGATTTAAGCAATTTCACTGTGTCCTATGTTGCCACAATTGAGCAAAAATTAACGAAACAAACTATGCAACAACTATGCTATGCTGATGAACCATAAAAGCATAATATTCCTGCTGGAACTTCCTGGAACTTGAAGAGTTATATCCTATAATATATTTTCAGTTCAGTAATCAGATATATGAGCAGAGATAAGAAACACTGATGGCATCGGCCATTTTGGGATTCATTTTCGAGGCAGTTATGCAAAGATCAAAAGTGATAACTCTATTCATAATCAAACCAAACATCTGAATACGTTGTCCTAATGACACCTATATGACAACTGAAAGGAAATGAGTTAGAATACACTCAGATATTAATCGACAGTATATTTGAAGACATTAAGTTCACAAGCGAAGAAGATTCAGACAACCGAAATCGACTCTTTTAGATGTCTCAACAAAAAAGAAAACCAAAAAATCTTGAAACATAAATATACACAAATTCAACACCCACAGACCAAATACACAACCATAAAAGCAATAATCAAATACACACACACACACAAAAGAAACTGTGTGCAAACATTGCTTAAAGAAGGATTAAAAAACTCTGCAGCACTTCAATCCTGAAGAGAAGTGAACAAAACGGTGCATTAATTGCTTTCAAGAACAATAAATAATCTTATCGTGGAAAATAACTATCGGAACGGTGATTTCATTCTCAAAAGCTATGCAACCGCATTTATATACATTAGTTTACATGGCTACAATTATTATTTATTAAATTTCACGTAGCAACGAAGGAGATGATAATTTTCAACTTGATATGAAAGTTTGAAGGTAGGAATATAGATTACAAGGGACTTAGAGACAAGATTGCAGAGGGTTAGAAAACAGTTACAAGGTGTGCAAAATTAATATTTGATAACTAGAGAAACAGTTTTAAAGGCGAATAAACGGTGATAATTATTTTCAACTTGATTTGAATTACAAAAGGCCTAGAAACAGAAAACTGCACAGGATTGGAATATAAATATAAAATGGTTATTCTGAACAGATTATAAGTGTGATCAGAATGAGCATGAAAACAAACTTAAAATAACTGATTTTATGAGTGAAAAAAATGGGATGAATTGAATGAAGGCAAAGAGAGAAAATTACTCACACAGGGAACAAAACAAAAGAAACTGAAGGATAAAGGAACATACCGAACTAGGTCCATGGTAGTTTTAGAGGCTGGACTAGTTTCTTTTGAACACATAGCTCTGGCTTTTCGATGCATATGGCGAGAGATTCCGCAGTACAAAGATTCTGTGACAGGTATTGACTAGGTGTTCAGTTATGGCACTTCTGACTGAACCAATGCCTCCTCTTTGCGGGCATGCTGGATGATGTTCTCTAACACGTTTTGATATGACTCGCATAGAGCGACCCATGTACCTAGCTCCGCAAGAGCTGGTGAGCTGAAAAATACACAGTGAAGTGGTCATATGCAGAAGTCTGTCCTTCCTGTTGCTCTGAAGTAGTGGGTGGCTAGAGAATATCACTCTTACAGTTGCTGCCGGAAACATCTTGGTTAGGGAATTGGAATTAAATAAATAATAATTGTATCCATGTAAACCAATCTATATAAATGCGATCGCACAGCTTTTGAGAAAGAAATAGCCTAAAAAATACTCAAATAATTTCATCAAGAAATGCCTAAGCTCAAATCTAAATACCAGCAAGAAGTCATTCTCAAAATCCACAAGAAAATTCATCCTACCGTATATAAAAAGTATCTCTGAAATGATGACTACAATACTAAGATCATTTGAAATAGATGTAGCACACAAACAGTCACAATCACTTCACACCAAAGGATCCAACAGTAAAAGAGGATAAGAACAATGCGATTCCTGAAATAAATTGCATAAACTGCGATAAACAATGCATCAGCCAAAATAAAGGAATGTCATTTTTGACTCATAATCCAACAATTTAATTTAGTCGGCTGTGAAAAGGCACGACATCTATTTTCGCGTACTTATGCATGCAAACAGTTACGACCTCCAGTTTGATTGGGAGAATGTAGAAAGTTTAAACGATGGGAAACAGGAAACATTTCATGGAATTTTTCAATGGCCCTGTACAAGTACTCAGATAAATCAATCAGTGATTTACAATCACTACTATAGATCAAAATTTATCAAATTTCCAAATCAGTTTCAATCATCAATAAAGATATAAATGGTTGTCAGGAGATATAATTTTGTCATCATTCATGTGTAGTTTTCGGATAAGTTCACTTTATATGTTAAAGCTTGAGCTGTAGTGATGTTGTCTAGCTGAAGGACTACAAAAACCTCACAACCACTACTGTCTACTGGCCAGCTCAGAGTACACAGCCAAATCAAAATGATCCACTTGCTTATATTCTTTTGGATTAGAAATGTACCAATCCGTTATTAATCATTTTCTTGGGGCGGGAGGATATTCTATAAACAAAGTGGAATACAGTACACCGACTAATCTACAAGTGGATAAATTCTAAAATTTTCACCGCAAAATTTCATTTCACTTATATCTCTACTTCACTGATAATATGGCAGAAATATATTTTTTGTTTCTCAATGTCAAATCTGTCCATTTTGTTTCTTACATATGGTAAAGTAACACTGTCTAGAGTTTTAAAGTATGCAGAATGACTCATTACTTTCATATCTATGTGTATATATACGTATATTTAACTTTATCAGACTTATTAAGTGAGTACTCTTGATAATTTTTAAAACAGTACTAAAACTGACAAAATGGTGGTAGTGGTGGTGATTTGTTTTAGTCTTTATAAGGTGGATACCACAATACTTATAGGTATATGTACATATATATATATATATATACATATATATATATATATATATATTTGTATATATGAGGGTATCTTTATTTAAGTCTAAAGAAAATGTGATGTCTTTCAGGAAAAGGGAAAAGAAACCCATCTTCCTTCACAAAAAGTAAGTTAAACAGGAATAGAGTACTTATGTACAAATGAAAATAATAAAATACCATATACATGAAAGAGTGCTATTCATATGTATACATATATAAACTATTTTTAATACAGAGAAGTTAAGAATGTTAGCTTTTTTTTTATTTCTCTTTTATCAATAAAAGAAACCATTGAAGAACCTGGGAGTACTGGACAACTATTTATTCCTAATTTGGGACTCTTCATCACTAGACACATTCACTTTCAAGGCTACAACCCAGGACCTTCTGGTTACAAAGGTAAGTTAGCTCGTAGACTATTAGGCCCCTGCAACATGATGCTCACTAGAGACTAGCGCTTAACAGGCAGTTAACCTGAGCTTCTAGGGGGAAGCCGTGACCAGTCGAGTGCACCAGGTTGAAGGTTGAGCAGTAACTCATCGAAGAAGATATTGTGAAGAGGTCGTGCTATATCACGAATTGGCAGTAGTTGGAATTATTGGACTGGCCACTGGATCAGGTCGCACCTTGTAACCAGAAGGTTCTAGGTACGAAACCTGGCGGTAGGTGCATTCTGATGAAGAGTCACAGATTGAGATGAAACAACTGTTGAGTTACCCCCGGGTTGGTTTTCCATGATGATGAAATCCTGTAAGCAATTAAATGAAATCCCGACAAAATTAACCCTTGAAAATAAAGGGAAGACTAACATATACACTGTAATATGCTTTGTCAGCCAACTAATTTTCATATTTAACAGTAAAACAGAAATATTAACACATATGAGTGTGCAGGGATTTGATTAGTAATATGCCTGATCATGAATCGTTATGAAAGTAAAAAAGCTATTAAGAAACCGAGGAGTTCTGGACTCTTTGACAGCATCCAACCCACCAGAATTTGAACTTAGCAGCTTCCAGTCACCAAGCAACCCCGTCAAACATCCAACCGGGAGCTGTAGTGACAAGTTATGAGGGATGAAGTTCACCAAGTCAGGTAGGAAGACTTTAAGTCACCTGTGACAGTGGCTGGCTGAAGCACTACACATTGTAAATTGACAGAAGTTAGAATCCTTAGGCTAGCCATATGAACAGTTGATAAACTCTTCTAGTAAGCAGAAGGCTCTAGGTTTGCGCCCCGGTGGGTTCATACTGCTGAAGAGTTCGAAACCAGAGTGTAACATGTGTCCAGTACTACCCATAGGTTTTCTAGTGGTTCTCCAAATTCATAAAAGAATTCTATTTTATAAATTTTTGCAGACATAGCACAAACAATGGTGCAGAATAACATGTATCCATCCTCCTAGGTAAGTTCTCATGAGCTGAGTACAACCCATAATCTTTAATAAGTTTGAGTACAATTTTAACATACATCTGTTTATCAACAGTCATATTGTAAGAGCCTCAGAGTGAAGTAAAACATCAGGATGATGTTGAAAAATTTGATGTTAAGGAGGTTAAAAAAATGTACTTCCTGGATTCCACTGCTTGTAACACGCTGGCGGCCTGCTTAAATCTTGGGCTACCAAATACCTTAAACATTACAAATCATATTGCATCTAATTTCTCATTTCCAATTCATTTTAAATTACTAAATCTTATTCAGTTATGACCTCTAATCGGATTATTTATTCTCGCGACTATTTATTATCCTTAAAACATACTGATCTGCAATTCCATAAAAAAGACAAAAAAAAGCATCATGTCGGGTGGCAAAGAGCCTTAAAAAATACCCCTGTTCAATTCATGACTGTTTCTGCAATTATGAGTACCAATTATCGCTCCCTGGCAGCTAAAATTAACTGTCTTCAATCACTTTTGTCTTCCATTATATATCGTAATACTGGGATCATATCACTTCAAGAAACATGCCTACATGATATATATGATAACAATCTAGTGTATCTAAATGACGTCAAATTATTCAGACAAGATCGGTGTAGTTCCAGGAAGAAACGCGGTGGCGGTGTCGCCATCTTCATCAATTCACAATGGTGTACGTCTAATAATGTATGTTTCAAATTCTCCAGTGACAATATTGACTGCCTCACCGTTAAGTGTCGACCTAAACATTTGTCAAAATATAAATACATTTACATCTCGAACATTTATATTGATCCTGGATGCAATTCCACAGAACTGTCTTTATTTGCGGATGAATTTACCTCCCTTGCTGCCACCTCCTTCGGAAATTCCTTGTTTATAGTTACTGGAGATTTTAATTCTAGTGATCACAGCTTCCTAATTTCACTTGGACACGATAACATTGTCAACTTCCCGACTAGAATGGATAACACTCTTGATCTTGTGTTTAAAAATGACACAGGAATATTTGAAGCTCAAAAAAGAGCCCCACTACCCAATTCTGATCACTGTATCATAAGAATATTGCCCAGATTTTATTCCCATGACAACATACTGAATCTAAGGACCATGTTAAAAGACACAAACTGGGACTTATTTACTGAACAAACTCTCGATAACACAATTACTAACATAACATATTATCTTAATTTCTGTCTTCATGTTTGTTGTCCAAAAGAGAGAATCTTCTTAAAATTTGACCGCTTCTCCTCTTCTCAACTGAAAAAGCTCCGCCGTGAAAAAGAAAGGTTGTTCAAAATGAAAAACAAATCTGGTGTTAAGAGAATGAACACTTTGATTAAGCTTGAATTACAAAGATTGAATGCTCTCTATAACCAGAAGTTTCTTTCATGTAAATCCCCATCAAATATGTGGAAGTTATTAAAGGAAATCATAGGTGATAAGCAAATAATGAATAATATTTCTGTAGATGTTGGCATGCCTAATAAATCCTTCATATGTATCCCTGCAGATGTTATGACTCTTTCTCAAATAGCGTAAATAATCCCTGCTTCTCATGCTTTAATATGAAGAATGTCCTCAAGTGTCTGCAATCTCTCAAACCTACTCAGTCCCTTGGTCCTGATGGTGTTCCTGCTGTTATCCTTAAGAAGTGTGCTGACATCTTGTGTTCTCCACTAACTGACATTTTCAACGAATCGTTTTCCAAAAGTATTATACCTGACTCATGGAAAAATATCAAGATTGTTCCAGTGCTTAAGTCAACAAGTGGACCTAATGTTAAGTTTAGACCCATTGCTATTACCTCACCTTTTTTGAAAGTTATGGAAAGACTTATTTCACTTTTTTTTTATTTACAGCTTGATTCCACACTGTATTTTCGGTACAAGTATGGGATTTTCAGCATGGATATCGGTAGCCCAAATTTTGCAGGCCGACCATAGATATCAGGTGTGCGTCGGTGCGGGCTCGAACCCCGGACCATGTGCATGGTCGGCGAGAGTCCTAACCACTGTACCTATAAACACATCTTGCTAGTTGCTAGAAAGATGTTTCGCTTAACGTTCTACATTAGGAAATTTAGGCAGTCTGGCATAAAGCAGTCTTTGCTTTCTCAATTTGTAAATTCTTGTATTCTACCCATTCCCCTTTACTGCTCCCCATTAATCTTTCCTGGACTACTTAAGAAAGACTTTGCTTTGCTGAGAAGGGCACTAAAAGCCGTTAGTAGGGCAAGTGGGATATCGTTAAACCAACTGGTCAACACTATTGTGGATAGACATATAATGTCATGTAAGAAACTAGCGAATACAATATTGTTGGACTCCGAGCATCTTCTCTATACGCAGCTGTCTCCTTGCATTTCATCTGGTAGAACTAGGAGTCTATATGCTAGGACTACCAAATACAAAAACTCCACAATACCATATCTGGTACAGCTGTTATGTGATGAGAAATCCGTTAACTATGACACCATGAACTTACTTCGGCCCTCTAACAAAAAGTCGCATTAGTTTTTGTTTTCCTTTCCTCGTTACTATTACACTGTTGTTCTCATCTTCTATTCACACACCAATTTTATATTTCATATACTGTGGTGCATTGTTTAAAATGTAAACGCAACGTTGTTCTTTTATCTATTTATTTATTTATTTTTAATTTTTGATTACAGCTTGATTCCACACTGTATTTTCGGTACAAGTGTGGAATTTTCAGCGTGGATATCGGTAGCCCAAAATTCGCAGGCCGACCATAGATATCAGGTGTGCGTCGGCGTGGGCTCGAACCCCGGACCATGTGCATGGTCAGCGAGAGTTCTAACCACTGTGCCATCGACGCACAGTGGGTGTTGCTTTTTGATTTTGAAATCTTATAAAATTTATGAGGTAATTAGATGCAATATATTGTAATGCAAGGTGAGAATTCCATACATGTACTACAAATACTGTTTGGAATAAAGCTGTTAATATTATTATTATCATCCCTTTAATTACTTCAAGTTTATCCGCAGATATCACTGAAGCATTTGCAATTTGTAGTACCTGACATACCAACAAACCCGACATTTAGATCCATTCAACTGAAAGGGAAAATCAAAACTGAGTTAAAACCAAATAATTCGACTGGACACTGGTCAGTAACTAGTGTGATGTGTCTAGTACTGTCTTTGGCACAGACTGAATTCTTTTAGTCAGGTTCGCAATGTGGCCACCATTCTAGGGAGGTCGCCGTCACGGTGCACATTGGTTTGATGATTTAAGATGGTTTTAAGCTATCGGTAGGAAGCCTTGGACCTGGGTTTCACGCTAGTTGGCACTCAGTAATCACAAGATGTTTTTGGACTCTTGAAGGAATTCCTGGCCCTTCTGAGATTCGGTCAGCACCGAAGAAAAGACTAGACACATTACACTAGTTATCAGTGTCCAATCGGAGTATACAATATAGTTCTATAGGAGGTCAATCATGAGGCACGGAACAGCTCAATGGTAACGTATTTGACTGCAGCACTGGATGACATCGGTTCGAATCTCAGAAGGGACATGAGTTCCTTTAAGATCTCAGATACGCTGTGCTGAATGGTGAGTGCCGACTGCCACGAAACGTAGGTTCAAGGCTTCCTAACGATTGCCTCCAACTGTCTAATATCATCAAAACCAAATAATTTTTGGCTTTATGCTCAAGTTAAATCCTTGTGTACATCAAGTACTCTATAGCGATGAGAACACAAAAACTCAATGTTCAACTTCGATGAAACTCATAGAATTATGTTTAACAACCTACTTCTAATTCAATAATCACATATACGAAGAGATAAAAGGAACACCAATGGGGCCGCCAATATAAAAAAATTATAGCTGAAGACGCTATGCAAACACCGAATTTTGTAGCTCTAACCATAAAATTAATTAATAACGTATGTGAAGACATCAAATTCACCAAGAGAGGAGAAGAATTAGACAACACACAATTCCTTTCTCATATGTCTTAATCAAGAAAACTAACACAGGAAAATTTAGAAACACAAATATGTAGAAAATCAATGCACACAAACCAAATATTCAACTGTAATGGTAATAATTCAAACTGTGTGCAGACATTGTTTAAAAGAGTTTAAACACTCACCGCAGCACTTCTGCGTTGAAGAGAATGGAGGAATAATAACAATAATAATTTGCTTTATTGCAAAAACAGTACTTGTGATACAGAATGGAATTTTCAGCATTAATCACAATATTGCATCTAATATCCTCAAATTATAAATAAAATTAATCACACAAATAATCCTCCAAATTTACAATAAAGGTAGTGTCAAAAACATGCAGCATATAAAATGGAAATAACAATGATAATGATAACAGCTAAGGTAATAATAATAATAGTACAAGTAAAAATTGCCGTGGGCTTGTTACACACAGTATTGTCGATGCGGTATAGAAACCTTAGCATGTTTAAAAATATTGAATACACTGTTTTCTTTAAATGATATGGTGAGGGGAAAAACAAAGATTACAGCAGTCATAGAGATAAGTTGATGTTTGCAATTATGAGAGTAAAACAAAGAAGCAACAGGACCATAAATATAATAGAAATAATAAAAGTAGAACTTGAAGGTATACACGGATGGATGGATGGAGAAAATTGTTCATTTACTAGATGAAAAAAGGTTAGTTAGTTAATTGTTGCCTGACACTATTTTCATCACATAAAATACGTGCCAAGTATGGTATCATAGAATTCTTATGCTTAGACGTGCGAGCATACAGTTTTCTGAAGTTACTCCTTGTTCTACCTGAGGAGATGCAAGGTGAAAGCTGAGAGTAAAGTAGATGCTCTAAGTCAGACAAAATCCCTTTAGCGAATTAATTGCACGAATTCAAGTGCCTGTCGACAACAGCGTTAGCTATGTGGTCCAGTGAGACGACTCACCCTACTGAAAGTCTTCAGCATTCTACGAATTGTGACATAGTCCAAACCAGGAAAGAATAAGGGTGAACAATGAAGAAGAATAGGTAGGATGCAAGAGTTGACAAACTGTAAGATGAGGGGTTGAGTTATACCTGAGTGTCTTAACTTCTTAATGTAAAATGTAAGGCGGAATATTTTACTGGAGATTGCTAAGACATGAGAAGACCAGGAGAGATCAGAAGAGAGAATAAGTCCAAGATACTTAATTTCTGATTTGATTCCTATATCATCGTCGTCAATCGTACAACTTTCATGAGAATCGATGACTTCTTTTAACTGTCGTTTACATCTTAAGCTGAAATCAACAGTTCCACACTTTGAAGGATTCAGTTTAAGACCGTTAGACTCAGACCATTTACTGACTGCCGATAGAAAGCTATTTATTTTGGTACAATCTAGCTGGGAGTTAAAAGCCATTGAAACTGTTAAATCATCAGCGTACTTCACAAAGTTAATTTCATCAGAGTGAGGCAAGTCATGCAAGAAGAAAGAAAAAAGAAAAGGAGAAAGGACAGCGCCTTGAGGGACACCAGCTTCAGTAGGCAATGAAGTGGAAGACTCTCCTTTATATACGGTGTACTGCTTTCTTTCTGAGAAATAGGAATGTAACCAGTTAACAGCCCAACATTCTGTTTGACTTGCAGCAAGTTTATTTAATGAGATGTCCCTAGGGACCGAGTCGAAAGCAGATGTATAGTCTAGGAAGGCGCAACGAACAAATTTAGCCCCCTTGTCTAGACTGGAAGCAATGTTATGATATAAGAAGGCACCTGCATCTAAAATGCTTCTACTGAGCTTATAGGCAAATTGTTTAGGGTCATTAAAGTATTTAAGCGAAGGTACAAGACTAAGTAAAAGTAATTTCTTGAATTGAATTTTTGATTTTCCCGTCGATTGATTGGATCGAAGTGCTCGGTCTCAGGTTGACATGTCGGCTTCTTGTGCAGATGCTTCGATGATGTCTGGGCATTTAATTAGTACACAATTGGTGGATGGTGGCTAGCAGTGGAATCCAGGATGCTCATTTCGTCCTATTTGGGACTCGTCAGCTGGATGTACCTGCATTTCTCAGTGAGTAATGATGTTCCCACTGAGACTCGAACCATAGTTTTCGAAAAAAAGAGGTAATAGCAATGAGTCTAAATTAAACACATGCTCCAGTAGATGATTTAGGTACGGGTACAACTTTAATGTTCTTTTCAAACGTCAGGCACAATATTACTGGAAAAAGATTTGTTAAATAGATCAGTGAGAGGGTGACACAGAATATCAGACCATTTAAAAAAACAATACTCGGTACATAGTCTGAAACTAAGCTCTGGGAAGCGTTTAGAGACTTGAGGCACTTTTGAACATCATTTGTATTGAAACCTGGAAATGGGTTATTAGTAACACTAGTGACTCTGAAAAGCATGGCATTCGAGGGGGAGTGAATAAAAGATTTATTAAGAGAATATGGAATATTGTTTATCTGCTCACAACCAGTGATTTCCTTAAATAGTTTCCACATATTAGAAGGATATTTGTAGGATATGAATTTCTGGTTATATATTACATTCAACCTCTGCATTTCAGACTTAATTAAGAAGTTAGTTCTTTTTACACCACTTTTATCTTTCATCTTATACAGTTTTTCCTTCTCTCTACGAAGCTTTTTAAGTTAAGGAGAGGAGAAACGATCAAATTTGACGAATAGTGTTTCTTTTGGACAGCAGATTTCAAAACAGAATATCAGATAGGATGTCAGATTAGAGATATTGTCATCAAGTGAATCATCATTAAACAGATCCCATCTTGTGTCACTGAGCGTGTTTCTAAGATGATGTGTGTTCTCATTTGAGTAACTTCTGTGAATAACTTTCTCAGACAAGTTTGAGAAGGCTTTACTGTGTAGCTTTCCGTAAATTTTGGGTAAGAGTCGTACAGTACAGTGATCAGAATTGAAGAGTGGGGCTCTTTTACAAGCTTCGTATATTCCAGAATCATTTATAAATACTAAATCAAGTGAAATATTTTGTCGAGTTGGGAAGTCAGCAACATTTTCATGGCCCAGCAATCTAATAAAACTGCAGTCGCTGGAGTTGAAGTCGCCAGTCACTACAGATAAGGAGTTACCAAACGAAGCAGCAGCAAAAATAGTGAATTCATCAGCGAAGATCGATAGTTCTGAGGGACTGCAACAAGGTGTGATATAGATATTTGTGACAAAAATGAAGCTATACTTAGATAAGTGTTTAGGTCGACATTTTACAGTTATACAGTCAATATTGTCATTTGAGAATTTGAAGCAGACGTTGTTGGCAGTAGACCACTGAGAATCAATAAAAGTAGCAACACCACCACCTCTCTTCTTCTTTGAACTGCATCGGTCTTGTCTGCAGATTGTGAAACCACTTAAGGAGACTAAATTATCGTCATATGAATCATGGAGCCAAGTCTCTTGAAGAGTGATTACACCAGTATTACAATATACATTTGAGTATAATAGAGAATGCAAGTAGTTAATCTTGTTCGATAATGACCTGCGATTTGTGGTCATAATCATAGGAACAGTCATCTGATGCATTGGAGTAGACTTTAACGATCTTTCCCACCCATCATGATGCTTTTCTTAAGGTTATTATATACTCATAAATCATCAGGTTGAAAACACTTTAAATAATCGCGAGAGTAAGTAATGCGACTTGGATACATAATTGAATAGTTAAAACAAAATAAATCCGAGGAAATAGATGCAATATGTAGGATGGAAATTTTGGTAGCCCAAGATTTAAGCAGGCCGGCTTTATAAAGAATGCATATCCTCAAAATTTCATCAAAAAGTGTTTAAACTCGAGTCATAACACTAACAACAAACCAACATAAAAGAACACAAGAAAAATCATCCTACCGCATATGTAAAAAATAAATCCGAAATAACCGCCAGAATATTAAGACCGTTTGAAATAGATATAGGATACAAGCCAGCCAGCACAATCACTTCATTCATTGACATTGTGCAAAGCGAAAGACCCGTTCAAAAGAAAAAGAAGAAAAAATTAATACGATTTACAAATCATATCGTATGAACAGTAACACACATTATATCGGTCAAAGTGGGCGTCTCCTTCGAATCCGAATCCAAGAGAATAAATTGGCTGTAAAAACACATGATATATATTCTTTCATATCAGTGCATATGGATAATTATCGCCACCAATTTTATTGGGATAATGTAAAAATCTTAAATAACAAAACTTCACTGACGAAAACACTATTCCAGGATGAGGATGCAAGCTATGGAAGGTTGGGGAAAGTTACAGGACAAACAATTTAATCATCCATGGACTTGACTGAAATATTTGGATGACAATTGACTAAGCCATGCTTAGCAACCTAAGCAGTGTAAACTTGGGGAAATGATGTGGCAACCATTTATGGTATGTTGACAGCTCAATCGTCATCATTGTTGTAATTTCTATCTAGTAGGTGTGCCATTCTGCAGTTATCGACAGAGTTCTTGACAGTCCTTCCTCTAAGAAAATTAAGTAATTCTCAGGAAGGCAGTGATGAACTCGCTGAGTTGTGCTATCTACTTGACTGTCTTCACAATAGCAGATAAATTTACAGATCCACACTGAAGTATCAGGGATAGAAATGGGATTGCACAACAGGGGGAAATTTAAAGATACCATTGCGAAAAAAAAAACACTTTTTTAATTGGCTCAAGTGGTTTAGTAGATGATAACGCTTTGGCGCTTGAAACTATGAGCATTGGGTTCGAGCCTCAAAGGGAACGTCATCACTCACTGCAGAATGCAGGTACATCCAATTGACGAGTCCCAAACAGGATGACATGCATGTTTTCCTGAACTACACTGCTAGGCACCATCCGCCAATTTACTTCAAAGAAAACATTTTGAAGATATTTTTCCGAGTTTCGATGATAGGAATTCAGTGACTGCATTCTCTTCTTATACATATTTCTCCTGGACTGTCTACAGGTATTTCTATCAACCTGCTCCTAACTCAGAAATTCTCACATACTTAACTACGTATTTGTTCGCAAAGAATGGTTACTCAATTCAATTCTCCTTACTTCATCGTTCAAAGTATCTAATGTACAAGTTTTTCCAAATGAAAGTGTCACAGTACTGACAAGATTCCGTTTGTATGCGAGTAGAACAAACAACCCTGGCGTGTCCACATTATATTTATGTACTCAATAAACAATAACTAAATAAATTATCACACCTACAAGCATAAATGATAGACAAAATATAAGAATAGAAGTTGTAAATTATCAGCACATACATTTGATTATCACTTGTTAATTGTCTCATACAGTGTATGATTATTAACTTCCGGGATAGATTAAATTACTAAACTGCAGGCGACTCAATTCAACCTTAGATTCATTCAATAAATATAAACTAGGTGGAGTGTAGTTAATTGATTAATACTTGTCAATAAGACAAGTAAACACTGCCTCTTAATGTTTAAATAAATTTACTCCAACTAATTTCACTTTTGCTATGGCAATGTGTGCTACTAACAAGACTTATCAGTAGTAGATAAAGAGGCATTCATCAGCAGAACAAAATACCAAATAATAAATAATTTTTCCTTCACGTTCCCAGTGGAACATAGGGATTCAAGCTAGTGGCTTGAATTTTCTGTAGCAGTATTTATTTTTACATGATGGGGTTGCTAGCTTCATGCCCAACCTTTCCTCTTTACCAGCTTTATTTCTGGCTTAGCGAGGTAAAGGAGTGCATCGGCCGGGGATCGAACCCCAGACCATGAGCATGGTTGGCGAGCATACTAACCGCTGTGCCACCGACGCAGCGCTCCCAAGCTGGGAGTCGAATCCAGGCCGCCTGGGTGAAAGCCAGGAATCCTAACCGGTAGAGCAATAGCGGAGAGATAAATCTTGACGTCAAAAAGTGGAAAATGAACAAGTAATTTGGCAAAACAATGTGGGACACGAAAAGAAGAGGAAAAAGAAGAATATATATACATTCCGAACACGCCAGTGTAGACTCTTATCGCCAGCTACCTTCTCTCGGTGCTGAAAATCACACTGCCCGCCGAAAATGTTGATCAAGGAGAACTTCTAGTAGGCGGCGAACGATCAAAGAATTTATTGTTCAGCAAATATTTAGAAAGAAATGGAGATGAACTGACCATACACTGTGGAGACAGCTAAGTGACACCACGTGCCAGGTTGATCATCAAATTTTGAAAGGCGAAAGATTTATCCATCAATGATGAGACACCAGATCTTACTTGGTTTACCATGGATAGCAGTGGAATATATGACGCGCACGCCAACCCACTTGAGATACATCAACTTGATGAGCCCCAGTGATCGCGTATAGACTCACACTCAAGCGCAACATCAATGGTTTCAAATTTTAAGTTGTAATCCACTAGACCAATACAGTATAAGAGTCATATCTGCTCCAGTCATGTCATTTTACCTGAATAAATCAAAACCAAAGGTCACTTTGTAGGGGATAATATGGTATCATCACCTATTTCGTTGGCTTCTCGTCATCTGCGTAAAGTCTACATGAATCATTAAGTTTATGTGCAGAATAGTTTTGATATACTTGGAAATTTTCAAGTATTGGTTTTGTTGATTGGTTACGGGATTTTATCATGAGCTCAAATCTGTTAGAGAACAATTGGAAAACTGGCAGGGAGTACTGGACAGCTGTTTCTTCCCAGACTGTGACTCTTCAGTACGCACTTACCTCCAGTGTCCGTATCCAAGACCTTCTGGTTACCAGGTGAGGTGGGACCCAATCTAATTTCCAGACCATAAATTGTAACTTCTGCCAATTCATGACATAGCGCGATCACTTCACAAAGTCGTCTTCGATGATTTTCTACCTCACCTTGCAAATGTTACATAGTGTCAGTTGACTGGAGACTACAAACTCAATAAACAGTGCTCATCAATCCCACTCACACAGCTTAAGGGAAATTAAATTGTATTTCCCTCTTGATAATTTTAAAGGATTTCATAGTATTAACCTCAACAAAATGTCTGACAATAACACTATCGGAAGCGTTTGTCCTTCTGAGACGTTAACGTTTTGATAAATGGTCAGAGAATTAGATGTGTACTCTTCTTTTTGTTCTCCCAGAGTAAATGTTACACAGATACCTGTAAATTGTTATTCACTGTTAGAGTTATTATAAGAAGGGTATCTGTCAACATTTGACCAAACAGAAGAGAAAACTACTGGATGAATGGGGACCAACTTGGCTGCAGTATGGGTTCTGGCCAGTGCGGTATTCAGTCTTCTGCTGACTATTCGTGCAATTTTATCCTCTTCAAAGTCGAGTTGTTTGAAAAAAAGCCTTTCTCACTCTGTGACTTACTTGGAATTTGAACCTTCACATTTCATTTTAAATCAAATAATAATTATGATGATTGTTCCCTTGGGTTCCAAGTGTGACAAAGGGCTTCATCTGCACGTCACCACTTGTTTCTGTCTGCTGCTGTACTTTTCACCTGCATTCATGTTAATCCATAGTCTTTCAACTTCTCTTCACACGATGTCATCCATGTAACCCTTGGACGTCCCACTCGCCGCCTTCCTTTCAGCCTGGTTCCACTCGAGGACTTCATGCAAGATTTCACCCAGTGGTCTCCTCAACGAGTGTCCGATCCATCTCCACTTCCTCCTGAATATTTGTTGGGTGATTGCTTCTTGTTTTGTTTGCTTGTTTCCACAGTTTCTTCTTGATGATTCTTTCCGGCTCGGCCCGGCCATCTGATCTTCAGTATAGATCCAGCGAAGACAGTTGTTGATAAAGGTCTGCAACAGGCTGTTGGAAATATTCTTTGTGACTCGCCCGCCAAGTTTCTGATCCGTATAGAAGAACTGACTTTACGTTTGTATTGAAAATCCAAATTTTGTTGTTGATGAGGATTTGGTTGATTTTATCGCGAACCTTTCGTTGTCCACCTTATAGACAACATCTTCAGTGCAGGCTTAAGTATAAAATTAACATATTTTAATTCATTGACTTCGAATACGGATTTCTTGTCATGTGATTTACTTTTTAACAGTTGGTAAATTTCGTCAATAAAAATGTGTTTGTTAATCGCTAGCTGATTTCCTTGAGTACCAGGCTTCTAGGAACTCCCTAGTATTGATTTGGTGTTTCCACTGTTTCGAAAATTTTTATTTTTCTCCCAGTCATCAGACTGATGTCCATCATTGTCTACATGCATGTCCTTTTACAGCAAATTTATGTTCTTGGATTCGAATTCGAAGAAGACGCCCACTTTGACCGATGCAAATTCTTAACAGTTCATACAAATATTCTTTGTGACCCGCTCGCCATGTTTCTGATCCGTTCCGTATAGAAGAACTGACTGACTTGACGTTGTTTGTATTGAAAATCCGAATGAATTTTGTTGTTGATGCTGAGTGACGAAGATTTTCAGATTGATTTCAGGTTGATGAATGTGTTTCTCGCCTTCCTGATTCTCGCTCGATTTGACATCTTCATCCGCTCCCCCTGTAGTTGAGACAGTGCTCCCTAGACAAGTGAATGGAGTAACGTCTTTCAAATCCCTCCCGTTGATGGTGTTTGACGCAGGATGTTGCTGCTGTTGTTGTTGGTAAGTTGACTGGTTATTTTCACAACCTCCGTCTTTTCTATGTTCACCTGGAGTCCTGTCTTCACCAGCTGCTTCTTTGACCAGTTTGTCGGTTTTCGCTTGTAAGTCTTCGATTGTGTGTGACATCAAACATAAGTCATCCGCGAAATCCAGGTCTTCTAGGTCCTTCGGGTCGGTCCAGGATACTCCTGTCTTCTCGTTTCCCACTCACTGTCTGACGCATAATTCAGTCCACCACAATTAGGAATATCATTGGTGATAATAATCACCCATGTCTGACTCACGTGTTTACTCCAAGCGCCTCGCTGAATTTTCCGCTGTGGATCACTTGACATGTATCATTGTCACACAGCTGTTGAATATGGTTGATGAATATTTTGGGCGCTGCACGCCATAGTACTCGAGTGATTTCCAAATTACTTCACGGTCAACGCTGCCGAAGGCCTTCTCAAAGTCTATAAAGCTGAGATACAGGTTTGATTGCCATTCCATGCTTTGTTCTGTGATGATGATGCGTAGAGTTGCAATTTGGTCAGTACATGATTTGCCTGCCTTTCCTGAATCCAGCTTGTTCTGGTCGGAGTTCTCTATCCAGTGTGTCCTTAATTCTCCCCGGGATGATGTGACTCAGGATTTTACTTGGCGTCGACAGGAGCATGATTCCTCGCCAGTTCTAGCAGAATGAGGCGTAAGTCGCCCTTCTTTGGTAGTTTCACGAGGTAACCTTTCCTCCAGTCAGTTGGCATCTTTCCCTCCTTCCATCTATTATGTGCTTAAGAAATAATATGAAAAATAAAATCTGTAATACAATTCATTTTAGAATTTTATTATCTATATATATTTACTAAAACTGGTGGAATAAATATTCATTAAAAGTGGGATATAAGTGCATAGGTTGTCTAAAATTATGATCTTAACCAACAACCCATGTGGGAGGTTCAGGTTCAATTCCTATCGAATCCCCTCTTAAATATCACCCCACCTAGCCAGCAGTAAACTCAGAAAAGAAGGAAAGAAGGTTGAGAGTAAGGCTACTAACATCGCTCCTCAAAAATGATACCACCTCCATTGCTGAAATTTCAAAGCACAAGTTTGAATCCACATTTTCAACGGAAAAAAGTAGCATGGTAGAAAGGACTTAATTATAATACCTTTAGTCTGAACAGTGTTTATATGATGTTCAGAATTTTCAGAGGAGTTTACTGCATAACATTTCCTCTTGATTCAAGATCTCCAAATAAAGTGCTAACTGACAGCAAATCGCTTGAAACAATTCTGTATGGTTTGAAGTGTAAACCAATGCATTAATTATGATATCTATTTCTTGTGTCCTTCGAGAACTCCAAGACATTTGGATGGAAGGTGATTTTAAAACATTCAGAAGTACGAGTTAAGAGTTAGAGGACCATTCAGATCTACGATAGAGTACTGGACAATTGTAGTTGTCTGTAGAACGCCTCCTCCTTCTCTTGTTCTGAGACGTTTGTAGGCGCATAACATTGAATGACTGTAACTTTCCTTCCTTTTGAGTTGAACCTGGCTGTCATTATCCTGGAGGAGATTGGTTCCCACTGCATGAGAGCTTTGGCTGCTGTTGGTGAAATCATGATGCCACTCCCTCAGTGTGCTCGTGGTTGTCCTCTGGGTGGCCGGAAAAGATTACTGTCTCTCCAGTAGGTAGTTGGCACCTTCCAGTTCCGTTCCATCTGCTTTCGCAGATTCCCTACACTTCTATTCTGTACCTTCTCATTTCAGCGGCTATCTGGGCAGTCTTTCCAGTTTCGTACGTTGTACGAACATTCCAGGTAGCCATCCTTACTTTTGCTTTCATCGAAAGAAGGCACATCGGCTGACTGGCTTCCCGAAGGCTAGCTTTCACCAGCCTGCGTCATTTCACTTCCCCGATTCCAGCGAAAAGTAAGGCTATTGCTTATGTTTTCAGAATTTTCAACATATATATTCGTTGAAGTTTCTGTAGCGATTTGGTTGCTTTACAGGGGTAGAGTTGCAAGCAAAACGTCCCAAACCTCCCTCTTTCCCGGGCTTGAGACCGGCGAGAAAACTAGTAAGTTAGTAGCCTAGGAAGCTAGTATCTGACGAGGTTATATAATATATATAATATTTGGTATTCTACACTGAAGTCTGCCGAGTAACATTTCACGTTAAACATACTCAACGAGTATTTGAAGTAAAAGCGTGAACCTCAGTGAAGCAAAGACTACTGTAGACTTTATTCACCAGTGTATTGAAACAAACCGGTATCCAAAATCTTATTGAAAATCACTACGTCGTAACAGGGTTCAGCCTGATGGTAAGACACTGAAACGTCATGCACATAATCACATTGACTCAAGGCTGATATGTATTTCTGAGTCATCAAAGAGTGTCACAGAAAAGTTTTATGTTGTGGACGAACTACCAGAACACTTAAAGAAATCTTTTTTCGACTATGTGGATGAAATGGCGAGTATAAGAAAAGAAAAGAAACATACGAGGCTGTTACGTGGTCTTGAGAACAATGCACCTGAAACAAGATTTCCTCCGAACCCAAGTCCGTGTGTGTATAACTTTTCGGATACAGCCCTTGATGAAGTGAATCTGCAATTTATATCGCTTTTCCCTAAGTTTTATGATAGCCATGTAAGAATTAATAAAATGGATACACAAGTTCAGTTTGAAAGTCTCTATACTCAAACCGATCGCCTAATAGGCTCATCAGCGGAAGATGTTGAAAGACTTAAGTCAACTCTGGTCGAGTGTTGTTGCAATTTGGATAATTTTATGACCAAATGACATAGAAAATCCCAAGATATTCTCCGAAAATATGATAACATAGTAGTAATAAGACCAGATTAGTGTTTAGGAGTGGTTGTCATCAGCAAAACGGATCACTTCCATAAAATGAATACTGATCTTAATGGCTATTCTTTGCTCTTTTTTTCTAAATGCCTAAATGAATGTTCTTGGCATATGGAAGTATTCTAGAACAGTCTTCACTAACAATATTTGTGTTTTTTAACTACTATCGATTTGTTAAGACTGACTGGATCATAGTTCAGAAAAGATACAAAAGATATATTAGGCATAAAAATGTAATACTAAATAGAATACAAAACAAAGTTAAGGTAATCTCCACAACAGATTGCGGACAGTTGAAATTTTATTTGCCCAAAGTAAGGGTAGCTTCTGGATTAACGTCTGTGAGATATATAAGTTAGCCTTTTCTAAATGTGAATTCTGATTGCTTCAGTGGTATACAACAGATGAAGTCCTGAAGTAAAATTACGATTTTGAACAAAGCAAGAACTACAGATGACTTGAAATTGAATCGGGTCCCAGTGGCTGAATGATAAACGAGCTAGCTCGCCTTTTAACCGGAAGGTCCTGGTCTAATTTATTATCGCGGTGCGTGCGTACTGACAATGATTCCTAAACTAGGATGAAACAGCTGTCCAGTACCCCGTGGTGTATCTCGATAGTTCCTTAACTGATATAATTCCATGGTCAAACTCGTGAAAACAAATGAAAATCCTTACAAACAAACTCTTGAAAATTCAGAAGTACATTCTGAGACCCAAAATGATAGGTCAGGAATAGTTATCCCATGTACTAGAGATACACTGCCATCCATAACCAGCGTTTTCTTCTCAAGTTTAGTGGAAACATACAAATCAGCAGCCTATAAACCCTTTTCGAATATGAACAAAGCAAGAACTACAGTTTGTGCAGAATAAAGTGGTACCATCATCGGTTACTTCGTTCGCTTCTCATCAGCTGCTTACAGCCCAAAGACAAAACTAAGTATATCTACAGAAACAATTTGAACATACTTGCAAAGTGTTCATTTTAAACAAAAATCAATCGATCAGTATACGCATTCACTAAACAATACATATATATATATATGAAGTAATCGCTGAAGATGTCACCCAGTAAGGTGATGAAAGCTTCGCAAACTAACCATCCAGCTCAGAGAACAAAACCACATCAAAATATATATATATATTATACACAATGGAAACCCTTAGGATTCCACATTCGGAAGAATGAGAGGCGAAATTATCCAGTTACCAGAGTAAAGAAAGACTGATAACTGTTTACTTCTGAACACATAAATCAGGTTTCAGGCGCTTGATGGAAATGGCTCCAGCAAACTTGAGAAAATTCGAACTCTTTTGCCTATTGATAATTTAAAACGATGTTTCGACGTCCACTTGATGACCCATGTCAAGATGATGCATGGTGATGACACTGCTTAACGCATTTTTTACCTTAAGAGATAAGCGTTTTGTTACATGTTCAGAAAATCGTAGATATGGCCTTCTTTCTGTCCTTCCAATGTAACCGCTCCCATAGACACTTGTAAATTTGCATAAACAGTTGGAGTCAACATGAGTAGGATATCTATCGATTTTCGATTGCCCCAAAATCACGTTGTTCGATAGATGAGGACGAGCTTAGCTGCAGAATAGGCTATGGCTAGTGATGTACTCAGCCTTCTGTTGATCTTTGCTGCAGTGTTTTCACCTTTATAATCAAGCTGAACATAGATTTGCCTTTTCTCCACTGTGATTTGTTCTACATCTGTGACTTCAGATATTCCATACTTGTCGATGAAATTGTGAGGGTACCCATCGCTCTTCAAAATCTTCTCAAGAAACTCAAATTCTTCCTCTAATTTATCTGTAGAGCATATTTTCTATAGTACAAAGTCTTGACTAGGCCACGTTTAAAGCTATGTGGACAAAAGCTATTGAAATGTAAGTATTGTCCTTTCCATGTGGGCTTCCGATTAATTGACTTCTGAAGACTACCGTCCTCTAGGCGTTCCATGGCGATGTCGAAGAAATGAAACTTTGCGTCACTTTCATGTTCCATAGTGAACTCAATATTGGTGTGTGTGCGCCATTGAATAATCTTAGTAAGTGTGAAGCATGACTTTTACTTTTGCACACTATAAATGTGTCATCAAAATAACGACAGTAGGAAGATGTTTCGTCGATTGCATGCTTCAGCTTTGTTCTTTCAAGGTTAGACATGAATATATCTCCTAAAACAGGGCTACGTAGACTGTCTATAGCCACACCATCTATTTGGCGGTAAAAAGTGTTGTCGAATCGGACTCTCACATCTATGGTACACATCAGCAGTATGCGTTGAATTCTAACCGTGAGACTGATAGGGGATCTGATTGCTGACAAATGGTCTCAATAGTTTTGTTGATTGGAATCATTGTGAACAACGAGGTTGCATCAAATGACACCATGGACTTATTTAAAACGTTCATGTTGTTCACATTTTCAGAGAAATGAAATGAGTTTTTCATTGTTTGCACGGCTAGCCGTTTGACGAATAGGTTCCAACATCTCCGCAAGCCAACGTGCAACCTTATTTGTTGGGGCGAGTTGATCATCAAAAGTATAGGTCCCAGGGGGACTGGTTTTTTGTGTATTTTCGGAAGGTCATACATGTGTCGGAAGCGTGACCCTCTGGGTTTCAAATCATTTTACGTATTGTTGTCAATGACTTTCTTCCTTAGAAGATCTCTCAGTGCGCTTTTCTTACGTTTTTCAACTGCATCTGTCTTATCTTTCTGGCAATTATCAATTTTAAACCTCTACAGGTCTTTTAATTCAGCTTTCATCTTTGTGAATACTCGTAAATGTTTTGGTAGCTCAAGTTTTTAATCAGGTTTCCGTATTCTGGTGTGTTCACTAATCCATACTTCATTTTTCTGCAATTTCTGTGAATAAAATAAAATTATAAACTCGAATTGAAAAAATTTGTAAAATAAAAGCTATTAGTCCTCCATACATTAATTCATATTATTCTCAAGTGAATAAATTTCATAAGTGTTACTTAATCTAATGATTGAGTGAAAATATATATTCTTTTATTCTACAGAAGCAAGAAAAAATGAGCATTTCTCTCTCTATGCTTTTAGATTTCCAAATTGTTGACGATACAATGGTTTTCCGAGTAGGTGTAATGCATATTAAATAACAAGTTGAATATCAATGGTAGGCAGCAAATGATATTTATGAATTATACAAAAATAAATTTTTATGCTTTAAATGAAGTATTATAATTTGTTCAAGTGAACTTTTTTTAAAACATTATTCGGCTGGTAATGTCTGGCAGTGTAGAATTCAGACCTCGCGTAACGCTTGTATCTTACATTAAGCAATCACGAGTAGATTTCACTGCCATTTGTTTACTTTGTCCTATTTTCTGAGGTCCTGTTTAGCAAGTAACACATAGTTCCCCATAATCTCTTATCCCCTTTGAACAACCAAGTCGTCGTTTCCTTTTCTGGTTCAACTCAACTTGAGAAGAAAACGCTGGTTATGGATGGCAGTGTATCTCTAGTACATGGGATAACTATTCCTGACCTATCATTTTGGGTCTCAGAATGTACTTCTGAATTTTCAAGAGTTTGTTTGTAAGGATTTTCATTTGTTTTCACGAGTTTGACCATGGAATTATATCAGTTAAGGAACTATCGAGATACACCACGGGGTACTGGACAGCTGTTTCATCCTAGTTTAGGAATCATTGTCAGTACGCACGCACCGCGATAATAAATTAGACCAGGACCTTCCGGTTAAAAGGCGAGCTAGCTCGTTTATCATTCAGCCACTGGGACCCGATTCAATTTCAAGTCATCTGTAGTTCTTGCTTTGTTCAAAATCGTAATTTTACTTCAGGACTTCATCTGTTGTATACCACTGAAGCAATCAGAATTCACATTTAGAAAAGGCTACAGTTTGTGCAGAATAAAGTGGTACCATCATCGGTTACTTCGTTCGCTTCTCATCAGCTGCTTACAGCCCAAAGACAAAACTAAGTATATCTACAGAAACAATTTGAACATACTTGCAAAGTGTTCATTTTAAACAAAAATCAATCGATCAGTATACGCATTCACTAAACAATACATATATATATATATATATATATATATATATATAAACATGCAATATTAAACACTATTCCGAACGACAATAATCATACACAATGGAAATTTTCAGCATTCCATATTCAGAAGAATGAGAGGTGAAATTATCCAGTTACCAGAGTAAAGAAAGACTGATAACTGTTTACTTCTGAACACATAAATCAGGTTTCAGGCGCTTGATGGAAATGGCTCCAGCAAACTTGAGAAAATTCGAACTCTTTTGCCTATTGATAATTTAAAACGATGTTTCGACGTCCACTTGATGACCCATGTCAAGATGATGCATGGTGATGACACTGCTTAACGCATTTTTTACCTTAAGAGATAAGCGTTTTGTTACATGTTCAGAAAATCGTAGATATGGCCTTCTTTCTGTCCTTCCAATGTAACTACTTCCGCAGATACACATAAATTTGTATAAGCATTTGGAGTTAACATGAGAAGGATGTCTTTTGATTTTTGACTGCACCAAATGGCAAGTTGTTCGATACACTTTGTGCGTTTGGAAAGAAACAGTTATCAGTCTTTCTTTGCCAAACTGGTAAGTCGATATTTTCATCTCTCTTTCATTTGAATATGTAATGCCAAACATTTCCTTTGTATATGATCACTATTGTTCGGAACAGTGTTTAATATTACATATATATATATATATATATATATATATATATATATTATTACTGTATGTATATATTGATCGATTGATTTTTTGTTTAAAATGAACTCTGTGCAAGTATGCTAAAATTTGTTTTTGTAGACGTATTTATTAATGTCTTTGGGTTGTAAGCAGCTGATGAGAAGCCAACTAAATGACCGATGATGGTAGCACTTTATTCTACAAAAACTGTAGTTCTTGCTTTGTTCACATAAGGATTAAATCAGAAGAAAGATAAAAAACAGGTTAAGAGAAAAAGGTTAAGAATTGCACGACTATATGAAATATATTTACAATTACATTAATAATGCAGACAGATTGTTCAGGTGGGATTTTCCGATCAGTTATATCTCTAAATCATTTCAGATAAAAGTGACAATAAGGCTAAATTTCGGTGCCTATTTCAACACTCAACCGTGACAGATATTATTGCCTGCAAGGTGTTTGAAAATTCCTAATACTGCTGTAAGCATTTATACAGAGGAAGGACTTATTTCCTTCCCGCCATCAATGTATGCGTTAATTGTATTACTGAATAATATTTCAGTAGTATCCCCCCCCCAAACACACACACTTTCCTCAGCAAAACCACTTAATCAGAATTTTTTAGATGATTTTACCAAAATCTTTAAATTAAATACAATAATTCGCTGTCAGCTTCTGTGGTTGGATCTCACTTAATGGAAGAATGAACAAGGTGGTTCACTAGCAATATTAAATAAATTAAACACTTTAGTGAACTGTTGGCTTGTTATGTTATGTATTCTAATGAAAGCAGAATGCAAAGACTAATAAGCCGGGAATGTCATCTGATAATGAACATGATCAAATGCATTCTGCTGTAATCTGTTGGAACAATTTCCTTTCTCAAGTAATTTAAGCCTCAAATAGGAAATACATGTATAAAGCCTAGGCACTGTGGTGATAAGTAATTCCATATTAGTTTGTTTATTAGATACATCACACAGTGAATCAGTATTATTTACTGGATGACGTTTCGTACAAAATTTATTGTACATAATCACATCAATTGTGATCACACGACTTTGAAACTTCAGTTTTATGGTTTTCTTTGTCTTCTCCTATTTCTCATAAGGGTAGCAGAATTTTCCAGATGTCCGTTTGGGACAGGTGTTGAATGATACCTGCAACACGTGTTTCCAGTTGAATGGATAAACAAAGCTTCTGTTATCGATCTCTCCCACCACCCTGTGACATTAGATTTTAAAACTGTCATCCTATCCCATCCTGATGTATGGTATAGATCCCTTTTAGCTGGTGTCGTCATTAATATTATTATCACTATTATTATTATCATTATTATTATTGTTATTATTATTATTATCACTATCGCTACTATCATTATTTATTTTATTTTTACATTTCCTTACATATTACCTAACTAATTTATCCGGATAACTATTAAATTTCAAGGCTTCTTTTATGTGTATCACTTCCTGTCTTAGATTTTCCTTGGTGCTACTTAGTTTTTGTGCTCTGTCATTTAAACACTTCACCAATCCTTTTTATACTGACATAGGATGGAATGATCGGGAGTCCAAATATCTGTTTGATTTCATGTAAACACTAGTGTTTAACTTCCCACCTTCTGTTCATTTTCCGCAGCAATCTAACACTGGAAGCTTACCTTCGTGACTTTCCAATTCATAAGTGAATACAAATGCCTCTACCTTCGAGTTAATGTATTCGAAAAATCGATCTATATCTTGTGTTCTAAGTACAGTGAATTTGCCGTCTACATACCTCCACCATACTTTTGTGGTGGGTGGGGCTGAACGTTTTAATCGCTATGCTTTCCCACCTCGCCATGAATATATCTGCTACAACTGGGGATATTAGTGATCCTATTGCATCTCTCTCAGTTTGTTTGTATATTTTCATTTGGAATTTAAAAACTGTGGAAGTCAAGCATAGCTCGACTCCCAGATAGGAAAGCTTTCAAGCAGACTATTTAGGAGAAAACTCGGTAGAGGAAATAGGTTTTAGGAAAAATCAGGAATAAAACAGTTGTATAACGTTATTTATGTATGCATGCATGTATATGTTATTGAGAAGATATCATATTACCAGTATAAAAAGACAGAGAACTCATTTCTCTACCAACACTGCTGTTTTCTCTGACGTAAACTGTTATTGGCCAATTCTGTTGGCTCTTTGTGAAATATTTCTGTCAAGTTACATTATGATTGTGAAAAAAATAAATAAACTGAAATCTTATTATCATATAGCGCTTGTAGAATTTCCGTTATTGTATCTGAACTTTTTGAAATGTTCTCTCAAGAAAGAAACTTATGCCTTTCTTGCTACAAAGCACAAGATTAGATAATGGTGTCATTATACATTTGTTATTACACCGCATATATATCTGACATATTCCTAATTGTGGTGAACAGTATCATGAGGTTCACCATGAGGAGAGAGAGAGAGAAGACAAGAATACACTGGGTTGACATGAATATTCCAGAAAATTTGAACTTCAGGAAGCTAAAGAATCTAAGAATTTCTCAGAGAGAAAATACATACTTTAAGACAAAATTAGTGAAATGAAAATACAACTATAAGAAATACCTGAGAACCAAGTGAAATATATCATAGCATGGTTGAATCAAAACCCTGTCGGCAAGAATCGAACACATCAGCTACATTTCCCTCTGAAACTTAAAGTTCAAATAGTTCCCATGACATAATTTTGGATTCATTCATTAATGTATGCGTAGTACTTGGGCACTGTGGTTGAATGTTATTCCACAGTGATGCGGTATTAACAACTGGATGACAAGGTTTCGAGCATAAATTATTGCCACTCATAATCATATCAATTTAGTCACTAGGAGTTTCACAATTTGTCTGTTTCTGTCTCTGCCTCTCCAACTTCCCTTTGCTGTCTGTTGCCAATTTCTCCAAATCTCCGGTATAAGCATTGCGTCAATTCATATTCCACATGTACGGTGTTGAATCGATAAGCAAAGCTTCAACTGCTACCTTCGCTCTATATTGAAGATCACACGGCTCGAAAGAATTAGTGACGAGAAACTATGGGAAGAAACTCATCAAAAACCAACTGTTGAACAAATTTGTAAGAGAAAATGGTGATCCACCTAGCATACAGCGCTTGTGACTGTGTCACCAGTGTGTCTAAAAACTCTAGATCGTTTTCTCAGAAAAGAAACTTACACTGCTTATTTTTTAAACCGTAAAGCATAAGATACTCTTATTAAACTATCAGTATACTATATATCTACCCCTTATTCCTGGTTGTTATGGATGGGATCATGCTTTGACCAGTAAGGAGCATCAAGACAGGCATATTTCTTACCGACTGGAAGACTCGAGAAGATTTGAAATTTGTGGACGATTCACATCTGATGTCACAAAACTCAAAGATCTACAGGTGAAATCTAACAAATTGACAGAGGAAGCAGCAAAGAAAACAGGAATTCGAGTGAACCTTGGGGAGGACAGATGTGATGAGGATAACCATTGAAAAATAACAACCATAAGCACCAATCCCCAGCGGTGGAAATATTTGAAAAAGGTCACTTCTTTTCATTTCTTAAGCAGTATCCTTTGATCTCAGGCGGCAGCATAGATGAAGATGCCACAGCCCGCCTGGATAAGTGAGGTAAGGTAGACCTTTATTAATCTGAAATCAGTGCAGAAATCTATCGCACTAAGCGGTAGAAAGAAGATTCGATTTTCCAAAGCCAGTATTAAATCAGTCACTTCTTCTGTATAATTCAGAAACTTGACGAACGTGTTATTAGCTTTTGATTGGACACTAGAAACGTCACACTAGTTATTAGTGTCCAATCAAAATACCCACTACAGTCCTATAGGAGGTCAATCGCGAGCCCGAATAGCTCAGTGATAACGTCTCTGACTGCAGCACTCACTGGGTAGCGCGGGTTCGAATCTCAGAAGGGACATGAGTTCTTTCAATGTTGCAGATACGCCTTGCTGATGAGTGCCAATTAGCACGAAACCTAGGTCCGAGGCTTCCAGCCGATTGCTTCCAACCATCTAATGTTTTATTAAGTGTATTTGAGACGGGCTTCAGATTTTTATCCACAGTTCCATTGCTTCATACGGCAAATTGGATGGACGACTGGCCATAGAGTAGTAGTAGCACGAAGCTTTGTAGTGCAAAGAACTCATGAAGAAGCTATTTTTATTTTTTATATTATTATTCTTTTGGGTTCCGAGTGGAACATAGGCCTTCAACAACACATCTCCACTTTCTTTTATTTTCCACTGTCCTCTTCAGCTGACTAGCTCCATGACTGCCCACAATCTCTCATCTACTCCATCAATTCACCACACTATCTCCTCACTGTCACCCTCACACCAACGACCAGCTCATTACTTCCCATTAGGATTCCACTCGGGCGACGACCTGTATTGAGTGCGATGTCATTCGACGACCTTATGTCGCCTAAATGATAGGCAGAACGAAGTGGAGATGCACCGGACATAGGTGTAAGAGACTGCTGAATAAAATCGATAACCAAGCACCCTGCCGAACTGAACCCAAATGGGAATCGAGGAGTTGGGGTTTTATCCAAGTGTGACATGGCGAAGAACGTCTGAGAAGGAGACGAAAGCCTATTGAAAACCTCAGTCTTTTAAATCCAACTAATCTCAATGAATTATAGTATAGTACCCGTTTTTTGACAAGTTTACACACTATTCCCACTGCTCTTTGAATTAATTTTAGATATCTGGAGGTGATCGTCAGGAAATCTCATTCCTGAAGTTAATATCTTTTGGCACTCGTAATCATAGCGTATCTGAAACTGTGAGAGACTTGATGCCTCTTCTTAGGTTCAAGCAGGCATCAGTCAGTGTTCTAGTCAGAAAAGTGACTAGTGAACAATCCGAAGCCCTGTGACTCGAACAGTGGTCATTGATTGACGTTACCAATTAATTCAAATAAGCATCAAAACCTAAGTCAAGTACCTTCTGCCGAATCATCTCCAACTGTTTAACATTAATACAAGAAAGCACAGATTCTGGGAGACGTTGAGTTTTCGTCAAGTCTTGTAACTCCATCTCTACATAAGTGACCTTTTTCTTCCCCATCCATGCATACCATTAATATAACTTTATTCCAATTTTGTCTAAGTAAAAATAGCGTCTTAATGTAGAAAATAAATAAGGTATAAGCTATTCTAACTTTCAAACGATAAGATTTCTGTTTTTTTTTAAGTGACGGCTGATTAAAGGAAGTCATTTCCGTTGTCATTAAAAACAGTCAGCGTCTTCTGCAAATATAAAAACATCATGCATAACATACGGTAAAAATCAAACAAAACTGAGTTCAGTCTACCAAATATAAAAGAATGACTGATGTCGGCTGTCAACAGCAGTTCAAAAACACTCAGTATTCCTAAGCTTTTTAAACAGCCTTTAAGGTATTTACAAAACGACAACATAAAAGTAATGCTTAGTCAAAATGGGAAATATCCACGTATTTACGCATATCTATAAAACAAAGCAGGTGATCAAATCCTCTACCTAATCCAATCCCTGAAAGTGACACTCGATAATTAATCTGATGTTCACTATACAAGTAGTAACCTGGAGTACTAGCAGGAAGTAGTAACCAGCGGGGTCCACCAAGTTAGGTAAAAGAACAGTCACTCGCAGATGACACTGATTGGCTGCTTCCCTTTATTATTTTGCGGATTTAAAGAAGTGGGAATCCATGGGCTAGCGAATAGATGAGGCCCAAACTGCTGAGTGGTCTTTAGGCTCGCTTTGTAGCCGGAAAGTCCTGGGCTCAATGGACGCCGGGTTCATACTGATGAAGAATCACAGACAAGAATGAAACTGATGAATATTCCTCCCTGGTTTTCCAGTGGTTCTCTAAATTATGTTAGCTTGCGATGAAATCTATAAAATAAAGACCAGTTAATTTTGAAATGAAATAATACAGTTATACCTTCCACGTCCAAGAAGTCTTTGTACTTTTGCATGCATTTCGTATTTATTTCCTATTTATAGCTCGCATAAATGTTATCTTACATTTCGGTCGCACAAAGCGTACATTTTCCAGACGCACCTCCGAATATTATCCAGGGTATGGTTAGCAAGAAGACATTGTATAATAATTACTGGCCCAACTGTCGAGTGAATAGCTGCTGAACTAAGGCTACACGGCTCTACCAATTTCATGTTCTAAAGTTATCTACAAGGTGAGATAGGATGAAACGAGAAGTGTGAGGTTTCAGTATTTATGAAAGGCAAGCCTCTGTCGATTCATTAATGTCACAATGAACTCCGTGTACTGAAAATGTTTGTCCAGTCTCATAGTTTGTCATGGTTTTAACCTCTTCCCTAAATGTTTGCTTTTATTTTAAGCAATTCAATTCACTATTATCACTCTCATATGTTCTTTTTGTAAATTTTCTCACCCTCTTCTCACTTGACAAGTTGACACTAAACTTACTCACTTCTCATTCAGCAACAGTGTTAACCTTATCGAATTTCTAACCTTTTCCTCCACTATGTCACTGACTAATACGTAACTCTTCAATTATATATTAGGAACCGTTTCTGAGTAATTATATCGCTTATGTCAACCCAAGACTACTCAATAATAGATCATTATACATTTTCTGATTAATATGGCCTCTGAAGATGACTTCGTCGGTAGAGAAAATTTTCTCAAAGTCTGAACTGCAACTGATGGCAGTTAGGCAACCACTGAAAACTAGGGAATACTGGAATGCTGTTTCATCCTGGTTTGAGATACTTCATCAATACACTCTCATGGCCCCACTAAGGTTCAAATTAAAGACCTCTCTTCTGCAAGGCTAGCTCATAAATCATCCAGCCACTTGGAGACGATCCATGAATTCTGACTTCTACCAATGCATAATTTTAGTGCGACCATCAGCTAATTCCTTCGTCATGTACTTATCGTCACTCCCGAACTGATAAACACCTCTGACCACGATTTCTCACTGGATCTCCGAGCAAATTCAACCTGTAGTCAGTCACTAACGCGCAACTGAAATTAATCCGAGATCAAACTTGAAAAAAATCAAATTCGTAGAAAGTAACACGTGAAAATGTTTGTCGGTGAACTATCTTTTAAATATTTTTCAAAATATAGTTATTTTTAAGAAGACAGTTACAGCGAAGAAAATTTTCTTTTCGACGAAGTCATCATCAAGGCTGTACATTCGTGTATTTATATCAAATGGATGGGGAAGTTCCAGAATAATTTCCGGTTAAGGGTCAAATTAATAAAAAAATTGAAATTAGGAATTAGAATGCCATAATAAACAGGGGGATGGATAAAACAATCAAAGTAGCATCATAATAACTAAGAAGATTGACATTGTCCAATCGGGGATTAAATATGTAGAAATAGTAAAATGATAAAATAAACATGAAGTTCGAGTATGAAAATATGGTAGTGTAAACAGGGATTAAGAAAAACTAAAAATAACATGAATAAGCAGGAAGTCTAGATAAGAAAGGCGATGGGATGGTCATTACTAAAAAATTACCTGTTTATGATGGTCATGGCAGGGACAGGGGTTGGACGCATTTCTTTTGTATACAAAGCGTGTGTTTGAGGTTTTGTATAGCTACCGCCTCGACTATGCCCAGATGTCTTGATTTCACTCCTTTTGATAGGTTTGATTGAATCTTGTATATTACTTTGAAGGATTTTTCAAAAGGCACTGAATGTCCTGAATTAATCAGATTTTCTGTCATTGAACTGTTTACACACTTTTGGTCTCCTTTTACTAACCCGGATGGATAGTGTTCACGAGCGCGTTTTTCAATTCGGCGCATGGTACGGCCAACGTACTCAGCTCCACAAGAGCAAGTAAACTGGTATATATGCAAGTAAACTTGTATATTTTTCACGCAATGGTACTGGCGTATTGTTTAAATCAAGGAAAGTAGAAGAGTGATTTCAGACGGCCCTACGGTTACACACAAGCTTTCGTCTCCTCCCTACATGATCTCCTTCATGTCAACCAAGGGAAACTCCCCACTTGTAGTTTTACATTCGGGTTGCACTTGAACACTGCCTTGTCAAGCGATTTAGCTTAGTGGCCCCCTTCGCGTATGTTCAACCCATTTCCATTTTCTTTAATTATTTTGTTGGGTAGTAGTTTACTGGTCGGTTCATTTTCAGAAATCCTTTACACCAGTCAACTAAGCTTATGTGATTTTTAGTATTCACCGAGAAAAGGAGGGAGCTGTTGATAAAAGTCTGAAGTAGCCTATTGGAAATGCTATTCGAGTACATTTAGAAGTAGTGATTTGACATTGGTTTTGAAAATTCTAATTTTGTTCCTTATGCCGAACGTAGAGTATTTCGACATTGATTTCACAGTAGTGAATGCCTGTATTATTTCCATTATGTGTAAAATTTATTCTGATAACGTCTCACAGTGTTATACAGGATTATATATACTGATGACCACGTTTCGAGCACAACTTATTACTGCTCATAATCACATCGAAGTACTCACTAAACCTTCTAACTTCATTTATATAATTCCAATATTTATCATCGCTTGAATTGACTGGTAGTAGTATTTTCCATATTTCCAGTATGAGTGATGAGTCGTTGCATCCCATTACACGTGTTGGGTGTATACTCGATGAACCAGCCAGGATTCAGTAATCAGCTTCTATCTCTCTCCACCCACCCATATTACTTCTTAGAATTTTAACCCTCTCCCACAACCCTTTGTGTGTTCGTGTGTTAATGCATGTAGTGTAATGCAGTGCTGAGCTTTTTTCTTTTCGGCGTCGACCATTCTTACCTTAGCTAAATTCTTATGTTCCGACAATCTGACTACTCCAGTCTACTAGTTTGACCTATGTAGTTTACTTAACTCACAGTCATTGCCAGGTATTTCGTAAGTTATATTGTATTGTCTAATTGGGTCAATCGAGTCTTTTAGCTGATAGAGCATTTCCTACTTAAGTGAGTTTGTAGGTTTGAATGCCACTCTAATTCCTGCTTTATTAAGAATCCCACGTACGGAAGGCCTCAGATTTCCCCTCCTTATATAATATAACTGTGGATGCCTTATATTCTCTCTTATTTATGTTATCATCATTGGTTTCACCACTATTTTTATTTTGCTTTTGAGCTTTTCTGGTCTTCCTAATGAATTCTATGAGACAGTTAGTTACTGAGCACTAACGCTTCTTCTGCTATCTGTTTCATTTCATCATTTAGGTCTTTTCTTGTACTAATTAGTGCTACTGTTCGGTTTGTTAGACACTTTACTAAGCCAGCATGTACAGACAACGTGTGAAATGAATTAATGTCTAAATATCTATCAGAATACGTTGGATTTTTATAAATGCAGTTTATCTTCTTCTTTTTGTTTTATTTTGCAGTCTAACATCACAGCTAATTCTCTTTGCTCATTTGCCGATTGAAATGTTAATTGTATTCCCTCTACTAGTGAGCTTATATGTGTCAAGAAGGAAGAGACATGTTATGTTTTCAACACTGTGAAAGTGTCGTTCACATATCTCCATCACATATTTGGAGTAAGATCAGGTGAATGTACTGAGGACAATATTTCTCCAGCTGTCCATAGATATCTGCTACGATAGGGGATGTTGGTGATCCATCCTATTGCTATACCTAGTCTGTCTAAACACTTTGCCTTGGAATTTAAAGACACTAGATGTGATGCATAACTGAATTCCTAAAGTAATTTCATCAGTGGCCAGCTTTGTCCTATGAGTGAGTTCTTTTTTAACTGCTTCTAAGGATGCCATACTGATTAGTAAATATATATATATATACTACTCATAATGTAATTATACTCTACCACAGAGCACAAGTTTTATTCTTATATCAATGAATGCTTGTATTGTTTTTCCGATCCTGCCTTTGATATCTTTATCCATGCAAACTTTCTGTAGTTCAAACAATGCTCCTTAGATAAGTGAAAGAAGTGACCACCTTCAAAATCCTCCCATTGCTAGTAACTGATGGCTATTTTTACTGTTTGTCAAGACAGGCTTTCATTACTCTTAAGTCTGTGTACAGGAGGTCAACAGCACTCAGCATTAAACATAAGATCCGAATTTTCAACTCCAATGTGAATTCAGTGCTACTTTACGGATCAGACACTTGGCAAGTCATAAAGAGCATCTCAAGCAAACTTCAGACCTTCGTTAACAGCTAGCTGTCTTGTAACCGGAAGGTCCTGGGTTCGAATCCCGGTGGGTGCGTACTGATGAAGAGTCCCAAACTATGACGAAACAGCTTTCCAGTACTCCCAGGTTTTCCAATGGTTCTCTAACTAATGTCAGCTCATGATGAAATCCTGAAACCAATCAAATCCCTACAAAACAAACCCTTGAAAGTGGAGATGGATCGGACATACGTGTGTGTGTGTGTGCCAGATCATCGTGTGGGTGAGACTCAAACTGAAAACGGTAAGTAAGCGTCTGCTAGTGACCTGAAAGAAATCATATGAAGAGAAAATGATACCTAAAGAGCAATCATGTAGCTAGCAGAAGATTGCACAGAACATGAAAATGTTTCGCCAAAGATCTACACTCCACGTGAAAGTTCAGGTAATCATAGCATTATTATCATGGTATTTGCTAGATTGGCAAGAGTTATGAATATTGGGCCTGTAAGTTCCAACGTATCAGTTTAAGGATGAAGAAAATTTCCTCATAACCTAAGCGATTGGTGATTGATTCCTTCCTTGTTTGTCAGCATAGGTAAGTTAAGTCAGATCTGACATACTTCACTATCTTGACTGTTTCACTGAATGATTTCAGTTCAAGGAGAAATCCACCCATAAGCTTTTTCTAACTAGATTTAAGGCGGCAATTTTTGAAAAAACCCTATAACTTTTTGTTATACTATTTATGCACCTAAAATCCTACCGATATGTGAATCTCTTCCCTGTAAATGAAGTAAATTACAAGACTGATCAATTAATATTATTCAATCATCTTTGTCACATATTGAAGAATATAAATCACACAAATAACGAGTAATAGCTTTATAACCTGCCAATGTAGAGTAGGCCAACACATGTCTTTATTCCCTCTGTCATGTTTCAGCTTTAATCAATGAAAAGATCATAGCACATTTTCGCTTCAGTGCATAAGTTTCACCTGTCACTACGAAAATATTCTTGAGGAGTACTGAGTACTAACCAGATAGTCAAATAATATCGTCTCATATCATAAATTTGCATAATATTTCTTCTCCACAGTCAACGCTGTCTTAACTCGCTTTTATTTCTCCATTGATAACATGACTCACTTTATTTATTTTAAAATGCATCACTGATTCTTTCCTTCCTCCCTCCTTTTCACCCTCACCCTTCTTTACTCTTTTTTCTTCTTTTTCTTCTGTCTTTCCATCTGTTTCTTTGTCATATATATCTTATCTATCTCTGCATATATACGTGTATATATAGAAAGAGAGCTGTCATTAGATTCTATACAGTATATTTTGGGTTGTAGAAATTTATCATATCAATACATATTCACTCATGTAATGAGTATAGATAAAACATAGTTGCTTATTCCCCTATTCTATATCACCCAAGAGAGATAAAAATTCTCTATAGATATGAGTGTTATACTTGCTATTACCTTCAACGATATATAATTTCTATTACTATGACTATTCCCTTGGGTATGGAGTGGAGCATAGGACTTCACACCACCATATCTTCATTTCACCCTGTTCTCCACAGTATTGTTTAGTTGACTGCATGCTGGCCTATGAGCTTTCATTTGTTATTCACACGATTCCCTTCAGACTCACACCCAGTTCGTCTTTTCGCATTTGGATTCCATTCAAATGCCTCATCAGCATGCCTCCAATTCATCTCCATTTTTAATTCTGTATATTTGTTAGGCAATAGATACTTGGTTGATTCGTTTTCAGAGATCCCTTGGTTGGTTACCCTTTATAGCTAGTCATCAAGTTTTCAATATGGAGTTAGCGAATAGGTTAGCTGTTGAAAAAAGTCAAAAGTATCGTCTTGAAAGTGCGTTTTGTGATGCACTAAGTTTCTGAAACTTTATGTTCAAATATTATTAACTACTGGGGACCTCTGAGTTATGTGAAAAACATCTGAAGTGCTACAACGAATCATGATAACCCCCAGTACACCATCGAACCTCTCCTACGAGGAGCCGAAGTGTCGAACAGATCGGAAACTTCAGCCAAATAAAATCAATAAAAATTAAACTTCAACAAATAACGACTAATACCCGGCACAAAACAGGTAACTCGTGTAGCACAATAGCCTAGTAGACAACGCTTTGTCGTTTGAAACGATGTGTTCTGTGCTGAAACCTTTGGAAGTTGAGAATGGTATCACTCACTGGAAATTGCAGGCACATCCAGTTGATTAGTCCTTGGATGTGACAAAATACACTTTCTGGATATTACTGGTAGCCACAATAAACCGAAAAACATCGGACAGCGTCGCAGCATCCTCACTAAGAGTCAACATGTGAACGGGGACCAAAACTTTTGGTCCGTTGTGTTTGATCGACGGGAAATTTTTAGGATTGACCTGGAGGAAGATAATAGCTACATCAATTTTTCTCAACATTTCTCACCTAAATGATCTCTTGCCTAATACATTACTTCAAAGAAAGTCGATTACTGCACATAGGTTAAACACGACCAACAATCTTAAGTCCAAAAGACTCAAATCTTCAACGATGACAATACGTTTACTGCATTTAACTTCAAAGTATCAAGTGAACTGCTTAAATTGTGTCCAAAATACATTCTTCTCTGGGTTTTGCAGTTATTTATCTACTAACCATCATATTTTTGGTTTGCAGGGATTTGATTGGTCACACGTTTGGTCGCGAGCTAACATTACTTGTAGAACCACTGGGAAATCTGGAAGTACTGGACATCTACTTCACCGTAGTTTGGAACCTTTCAGCAGTACTCACCAGACAAGGTTTGAACCTAAAGGATCCCGGTTACAAATTGACCTTGTAGACCATTCAGCCAGGTGGAAAAAATCCAATTTTCACATCATGAATTCCAGTTTCTGTCATTTGGCGATATATATATATAGCACAATGAACAACAAATGTTACTGGCGAGTAACTGTTCTTTTACATGACTTGGCGGATACAGCCAGTCAAAACTTCTCACTTAAACTCCAGGTAACGCCATGTACAGGGCGAGTTTCTACTGCACATCAGATTAATCCTCAAGTGATACTCGCAGGAGGAATTTGATTGGTTACAGGTTTGACTGTGACCTACAGGGTTCACGAAGTCAAGTTACAGAACAATTACTCGGCGATTATACTGACCGATAGTCACGGCAAATTAGCAGATTTTATAAAACATGGACTGGTCACTAGATCCAGTCTCTTCGGCTGAATGATATGACAGAGATTGCCTTGTAATGGGATTGGTCCTGAGTTAAAATCCCGCTAGGTTCATTCTGCTGAAACTAGGACGAAACAGCTGTCCAATGGTTCCCTAACTGATTCTTTTAACGTTTGAGGCTAAAACTATGGTCATTCTTAACCTTCATTAGTTCAGAATATAATCATAGGTTAAATCAACCACTATGAAAATCCAGGGATTATAGTAGGCGTCCAATGTAAAGTCAGTGCTACTTTACGGATCAGACACTTGGCAAGTCATAAAGAGCATCTCAAACAAACTAAAGACCCTCATTAACAGTTGTCTTCGCTCAATACTCAAGATCAGATGGCTGGCCAGAAAAGATCAGCAACAGGGATCTCTGGAAATGAGCGAACCAACCAGGAACCAATTGTGAAACAAATAGGTAGGAGGAAATGGAGATGGATGAAAGAGGCTACAGTCAGTTTCTAGGTCATGATGAGTTCCTGCGTCGGCTAGTTATATGTTTTCGTGAATTCGTTTTCCATTGAATTTTAAAGGTTTTTCTGGATGTTTTGCTCATTTTGCAGTGTGTAGGTCAGTTTTTGTTACAGGGTGCTACTATTTAGCTAATTTTTAGCCTGAAGTTCACAGTTATTATGTTGGTAGTCAAAGATTATTGTAAACCTGCAATCATTGAGCTAATTAACGTATACTATGCTAATATAGTAACACAGAGTATGCTAATAATAGTAACAGTAGACTCCCTTAGTGTTTTGCCATTGTTTGACAGTGAACCTGTGCGCTGATTTTTCAGCATGAGTGGCACTAAATCGAACCTACTGGGTTTGCTTATCAACGTTGTTCCAGCCCTCACAGGACATATTAAGGATGAACTAGCGTTACTCCAGAGTGGAAAGTTTTGATTCAGCACGCAGCTGTCTTTTTAAGCACGACCTGTGTCATTTCAGAACATGGTGTGTAAATATGATCTTCAGTTACCATAAAAAGCCATTATCGAGGAATAGGTTAGAATAAATTTAGAATTGTTTTAAGCTTGGTGGTGCTGTGGTCTAAGTGATAAATCGTATTAATCACCGTTATTCAGGATATGCTATGAACAGGAAATCCTCAGCTGAAAAACGTATGAATAAGACACAGATCGGTGTAATTTATAACTGACTCCGAATCGCTCTCATCACAAAACAGTCAACCAAAGTATGCTTTAAACTGTCGCTCTCAGCCGTTTGAAGGGAAATTTACTTGATTTATGCTGACCTAGTATGCACAAATCCCAAAGGCCATTGAATTGACAACTTAAAAAAGTAGATTAGTTAATACATACATTTATCTATATGTACTAATTAAGGATACACTAAATTTTTAGAAATTGTAGTTAAATTTTATTCGCCTAGTAATCAAAAATGCATACATCCTATTTTGGGCTTAAAATAAATGCATCGAAATTATTGTTGATTTATATTCAGTTACTAGACATTCTCATACATCTTAATGTACTTTAAACACCACCGATGCATCCAAATAGCGTGTGACTATCACACTACACTCATACCAAAAAAATTAACACGCCATTATATAATGGTAAGGTAAGCCCTAAATCATACTGACTGTAAATTTCCGTGTCAAAATAAAAAGATTACCGCTTTAACTTATATTTTAGACCAATAGGAAGCCAGCTAATCAACAGCCAATCAAAATCTGCCTATATCTATTTTCAACCCTAAAGGGAAGCGGCGAGTAGGTCATCAGTACGAGGGTGACTCGGAGGAGGTCATGTGAAGAGGAGATGAAAGCATGTGAGCAGACTTGGAGTGGGGTGAAAAAGTTGGCAGAAAACAGAAGGCAATGGAGGTGCGCAGCTGAAGCCCTATGTTTCTCTAAGAATCAAAGGATATGCTTATATAATAATAATAATGAAAATCCAGGAATACTTTCAATTTCTCCATCCTTTTTCATTGATTAATCATCACATACGTTCACCATCGGCTGTTTTATGTAGGAGAAATTGTCGAATTAACTAAAATGACTTATAGCGAAACTACTGAAGTAAATTTTTAACCTTTTAGAAAAGTCCTCACTTCTCCTGCAGTGCTTAATCTTTTTTTATGCAAAATATCATATTTCAAAGTAGGTTTTTTGTCATTTGAATAGACTTTTTTATCTCCTTCTTAATCTGAATATTATGTAAGAGACTTTTGATCACACCAGTGCAGACACCAACACCAGTTTTCATCTTGAAGTAGTGCTTTATTTTAGTCAGCTATTCATCACTTGATATTCTCGAACACTTGAAATCTTAACGATATAGACACTTTTAAAAATTGGTGTCTTTTTATGAACAGCAAGCATATGTCTGTCTAGTAAGATGCATGAAAACTAAGTATTAAATTTATGATCGTAAACCGAAAAAGAGGAAATCCACTCTTTGATAGTGACAAACTAGTTACAAATCCAAGTACTGATTTATGGAGATTTGATTTATTGGTTACAGGATTTTATCATGAGCTGGAAAACCAGGCTTTCCAATGGTTTTCTAACCGATATCAGCTCATGATGAAATTCTGTACTAATAAACCCATAAGACATTCTGATGAAGAGTCCCAAATAGAATGAAATGTACATCTTGGATTCCACTACTAATCACCATCAATCTATTTACTTCGAGTTAATCCTCAAACATCGTTGAAACATCCTTAATAGGAGACAACATGTCGTTGGAGGCGGAACATTTCCGCTCAATCAATCCATGGAAAAATCAAAAATTGATTCTATCACTGTTAGTTATCATCCAATAGATCATTTCATTCTAATAAGAGTTCAAAAGGTTAGTTTTGATTCTGTCTTGGGTAAAATTCACCATATTTAATGATTGAGTCAGGCGATATCTTAGCAGTTTAGTTCAATGAGCAGACACTCCTGACTTCTCTATATGCTATGCAAACAACTGATACATGACAGTTATAAGTTTTATCTCCTCTTCATTACGCCTCAGTATCCCTTACCTCATGGTGAACCAAAGAAACAACGGATATAATTCAGTTTGTGGTTAAAGACTTTTCAAGACAACATTTCAGTGCACTGATACATTCAATCAGCAAATGCTCTTCAGTAGGTCTAAACTAGAAATTTAAACAAAGAAATGGCAAATGTTTTATGAAGGATAAAGTAATACCAGCTTTATTTCGCTTGCTTCTCTTCAGCAGCGTACAGTCATGGGTGAACAGATAAATTTCTTATGTTATCTCTAATCGCGTACACAACTTTACATTTATTTGAGGTGAAACTCTCCTTGCACGAACCAAAAAGAGGCCACACCTACGGTTTTCCGAACATGTATAAAATAAGCCCACATCTAAAAGGAAACAAATGCCTACACTAGTGGCATTATCGGACTTCTCGTTGATACGGATCATGAGGTGAACAACATGAACTCTTTTGAAATTATCAGCAGTAAATATAGTGCAATTCTTCACAATTTTACCGAAGCGCCTGATGATTAAACGTATGAAATTTGATTAATGCCTTCAGAAAGAATCACTGATCACTCAATACTTCTAATCTCTATTTTATTCGATTGCGTAACCTTTGGCTTTAATCTCGTCCTCTTCGTTGTGATGTAGGCTCTGCTTGTCTTCTGTTGTTATGCTTTCCGCTGAACTGACTTGTCTTTATTATCCAACTCCTTTTCTATCAAATCCAGACATTTCTCTTTTATTTAAAACTGATCTTTCTGTAAATAAATTATATAACTATCATTTCTGAGTAGAGTTTATTAAGCATGCAGTCCTCTATCAAGTGACGTCATAGTGTGGTGAGAGCAGGTTGCTAGCCGATTGGTAGACATTAATTTACGTCAATGTCTAGGTCACTAATATTGGCCGTGTGAGAATATGAACAAGGCTGGTTCAACAACCAATCACACCAGACTTAATAAGACTTAAATAAGATTCGCAAATATATGACTTTCCGAGAAACCGAAAACAACCAATTAGAAGACTGTGTTTGTCTGCTTGAATAAGCTTTAATAATGTGCAGGAAATATATATAAATACGTGCTGATTTCCGTAATAAAACGATATGTTGCTGGGCCTTGTCTTCTGTTGTTACAATATCACAACCACAAACATGTCAGAATTGCTCTGTACACAAACTTACTAATTTCTTCAGGTATTGTGAAGCTGGTGAGAAGCTGTTGAAATAAATGATGATGATACCATCTTGTTCTGAACAAACAACCGTTGTTCTTGCTTTGTTACAACTCATAATGCAGAATAAGTGTATGAAGCTTGATAAATGATAAAATACTGTGAACGATGGCAAAACGTAGGTAATCTCATAACCAGTTAAACCGTGTTGGGTGATTATAACTTTTGGTGACAGCGAACTTTTCATGTGTTGGTTTGTAGGGATTTTTGGAAATTTCGGGTTAGATTGCCTCAAGAACCGAAATCAGCAAAGGAACCATTGAAAACCAGGGAGTCCTGGGCAACTGTTTTGAAATTGCGTAGGAATCATTATCACTGCACACTCAGAACCTTCACATTAAGGAGCGAGTCCGTTTACTTTTCGTCACTGGGATGAAATCCAATAGTCCACGAACTCTAACTTCTGACGATTAGTGACATATGTGGCCATCTCTATCCAACGTTGTGGATGAGTATTTTTTCTCACCTTTGAGCTAGTGTATCGTACCCATCATAACTGTTGAACAGAACTCCAAGGAGTATATATCCTAAAGTCAGTCACTAATCAGCACTGCTGTAAATGACCAAACTAGGATGAATTACCTGTTCTGTATACTCTAGTTTTCAGTGATTCCCTAGATTGAAGTAAATGAAACCCTCAAAATCCTAATAAATTCATCATTTCAATTATTATGTTGGTCGAAATCAACGGGCATATAATTGGTGGATACTGACTAGCAGTGTAATCTAGGACAACACGCATTTAGTCCTATTTGGAACTCTTCATCTGAATGTACCTGCATTCCGCAATGAGTGGTGATGTTCACACCGAGGCTCGAACCCAGTGCCCATAGTTTCAAACGCCAAAGCGTTATCCACTAGACCACCTGGGCCTCGAGAGCCACCTCTTATGCAACGGCTCATATAAAATATTTGATTGAATGATTGCTCACTGGGAATGCAGGTACATCCAGTGACGCGTCCCAAATAGGACAAAATGCGCATCCTGTATTCCACTGCTAGCCACCATCCACCAATTGTATAAAAATTAAATGCCCAGACATCGTCGAACCATCTGCACAAGAAACCGACATGTCAACCTGAGACCGAGCAATTCGATTCAATCAGTCGACAGGGAAATCGAAAACTCAATTAAAGAAATCAACAGGTGTTTGCGAATTTGTATTGTAACACAATTTTACCAACATCTCTTCAAATAGACAGAAACAATTTCATTTTATTCAAAATGTCTACAACTACACTAATCGATAGCTTAATTCACCTACATTAAGTTTTGTTTTACCAGGATCCTAGGGATTTAGTCAGCTGATTTCAACCAAAAAGTCACTCTTCTTTTGGGACATCTCATCTTATCATCGTGGTTTATAAGACCAGTACTTGTCTGTTTGTGAAATCTACGAAATCTTACAGATGTTGAATTTGTCTGAAAACTATAGGACTCTGAATATTTCTATCTTTCATTAAAACGCTGATGGTGCATCTAAAAATAATAATAATAGTAGTAGTAATAACAGTATAGAATGTGGACATTTTATTTCCAGGTATCTCTTCAACTGTAGACAGCACGCCTAAAATTTGCATACCACTAAAGAAATATGGACGTATATTTCTTTTCAAACTACAAGCAGAAGTTTAGCATGTTAATTATTGTCTAGAGAGACAATAATGGTTAAATTATGATGATGACATAATTAGTTTCAAATAACACGAAGAGAAAGTTTTTATTGGATGATTGAAGACAATCGGCGAGAAACCTTGGCTATATATAGTTTTCGTGCTAGTTGGCACTCGCAAGTCAGCAAGGCGCATTGTAACAACAGAAGACAAGGGCCAGAAAACAGATCGTTTATTAAGGAAATCAACACATATTTATATAGAACAACACATTTAAGCGAACAATATTGTTTTCAATTAGATCTCATGGGGCTTAACTCCAATATATATAAGTTTACAAATAAAAATTCAAATATAAACCAATCATGGTGTTCTGTGTATAGGATAATACGATGATGAATATAAATTGTGCAGTTAGTCATAATACTGGTGATGATAATATTAATAATAGTAATAATAACAATGTTCTTATCAATAATAAGAATGAAAAAATGAGGCAATCTGTGATAATGAAAAACGTCATGATTGAACAAACAATTGTTCAGGTGGAAGTAGTCGATAAAGGCTAGTAAAAACAAATGAACCGATTAAGTAATGTTAGATTGTTAGGGAAGGAAATGAAACACGTTTATAATGAAGATAAGATTTAGGGATGATAAGAAAGGGGTTGAAAATATAAACAAGGGGTGGTGTAGAAGTCTTTAGTTGGTTATGCCTTAATAGGCCAAGGGAGGGATAATGGCTGTACGAACTTCTTTTGAATGCATAGTTTAGGTTTAATAGTTCGAATGCCTATCGCCTCAGCTGTGTGCAGTAGACGAATACGAAGTGTATCAGAAAGATTCGGTGGGATAGGATAAATTACTTTGAAGGCTTTTTTTCTCGACTACATGACCACTATCAACTAAATGTGACAAAATCGAAGTACGGATTGTTTTTGTCTGTCCTTTGCCAAACCACGATGGGGGATGTTTACTAACCCGTTGGCTAAGCTGTCTAGTAGTACGCCCAACATAACTGTCACCTTAGGTGCAGTTGAATTGATAAACGCACATAGATTTGGCAAAAGTATCTAGCTTATCCTTCGTTTGCGTCTTAATCATTCGTTGGCTAGAGAATGACAAACATAGGTGTGCTGCTTAAATTATTTTATATATTTATATTTTTTCATGCACATCATTATAGATTATTGTAAGCAAAAAATACACAGTCTTCTGATTTGGTGGTTTCTTTCTGAACGTTAATCTTTCACCTCTTTGTGGCCGTTTCTTCAAGGTCAGATTATCTATCTACTAATTGGATCCGTCTGCGCAAAGTCTGCTGTGATTGGTTGTTGAATCAGTCTTTGTTGTTATTTTTCTCATGACCAATATTGGGGACGTACATATTACTATCTACCAATTTTAGCCAGCAACCAGCCCTCATCAAAGCATCTGCAACCTTGAAAGAACTCATGTCCTTTCTGAGAATCGGACCCGCGTTACCCAGGGTGTGCTGCAGTCTGAGACGTTACCACTGAGTGAATCGGATCCGCGACTGACCTCCTGTAGGATACTTCGATTGGACACCAAGGTCCAAGACTTTCTGCTGATCACTTGAAACCATCTTGACAACACCAATTCACAGTATATCGTGGTGTTAAGCCGCCTGATATGGTGGCCACATCGAAAACTTGATTGTGATAGAATTCAGTTAGCACCAACACAGATGAACTATTATCTTTATTCCCTTGGGTTCCTAGGGGAACATAGAACTGGATTCAACAACGCATATCCACTTTGTTCTGTTTCCTGCTATCCTCTTCAGATGAGTCAACGATTACCCATAATCTCTCATCTCCTCCAAGTCACCTTCGCACTATTGACATAGTCGTCACTTCCCATTCACCTTGCATTCGAGTGCCTGGCGCGCGATTTAATTCGACAACCCCCCTCATTTTATGCTCAGCTGATCCATCTTCATTTTCTCCTACATATTATTTGAACCATCAGCTCCTGATTGGTTTGCTGCTAACCAGCATTTCTTGATGCTGATTGTTTCCGACCATTTGGTCGTCAGTATGGATCCAGCTAAGCGGGGGCAGCTGCTGATGAAAGTCTGAAGTTGGAAATCCTTTCCATGACACGCCGGCCAAGTTCCTGACCTGTATAGAAGCACTGACCGATTTGACAATGGTGTTGAAAATCCGAATCTTGTTCCTCATATTGAGTGCGGAAGATTTCCAAACGGGTATCAAGTTGATGAAGGCGTATCTCGCCTTTCTGATTCTGGATGGCTAGCTTTGATATATTCATCCGTTCCGTTGGCCTGTGGTTGAAACGATGCTCTCTAGATAAGTGAAGGATCTAACGTCTCTCAAATCTCTTCCGCTGACGGTGACTGATGCCGGTTGTTGGTTGGTTATCTTCATCCCCTCTATCTTCTCTATGCTCACCTGGAGAGTCCTGTCTTTGCTGGCTACTTCTTCAGTCAGTTTTTTGTTTTCGCAGGCTTATTGATCTTCGAGTTTGTTTACCATCCACATGCGATATCCAGATCTTCTAGAGTCTTCTTACCGGTGGTACAGCGAAGGACCAGAAGGACTAGACACATGATACTGGCTACTAACTATTGTCCAATCAGAGAAAGTGATTTTAGCTGTCATAAGTTGGAAAGAATATTCAAGAAGATTTTTTAGCTGAATTAGCAACAGAAACCAATGATGAACCAATAAGATAAACGGAAATAGTCGATTACGTAATACTACGTTACATTATACTATACAATTCAATATTTGAAAGTGATTATAAATCAGTTGTCTGGGTAAATACCAGTGGATCAGATAAAACCATATTGACGATAACAATCAGAATGATAAATAATCAAAATTCAGAACATACACATATGTGGTAACACAATAGAAAATTGTTACTACCGTAAACTAAGGCTAATCACCGTTTTTTTCTACTATACATAAATTAGGTTTGAGTTGCCTGGTAGCAAAATATTTAGTGAATCGAAGTAAAGTTGGTTTCCCCGTTTATTCCTTGATTCGATTAGTTGTTGGCCAAAAGCGTTGACCAGGGACTGGGGATCTTTGAGTTTCAGGCTTGTTCCGAGAAGCGAATATGTGCCTGTCTTTCTGTCGTCCTAATCAACTTGCTGTAGCTTGTACATGTGTGGGTTTGTAAACAAAACTGGAGTTGACTTCAAATGAGTACCTGTTCACTTTCGATCGACAAAGTATACGACTAGGGATGATGTTCCAGTTTGCAAGTTTAGGAGTGTGTTCCAGCGGCCGAGGACCGAACCCCAGACTGAGTGCATGGTTGGCTACCAGTGAATACATTAAGACATATTAGAATAATATCTATTGAACTAAGAACAGTGATAACACTGATGATGATGATGCTCAAAATGATGATGAAAATCAATGATAAGCTGTCAAGAATGTTCATGGAAAAGAAACGAATATTCAACATTGTTGTATTGCGTGACTTAAAAGATAAATTTATTCTTATCTTTGAATATATTTACCATGATATATGGGGAAAACAGATTCGTAGGTTAAATGAATCATTCATAAACACGATAATAATAATACTAATATTTAACATGAAAAAAGAAGATTTAATTGTGTATAATTTATTAATTAATCTATTGATGTTTTTATAATGAATCTGATAGAATAATATACGTATATTTGAATTATAGGATTTGTTAGGATTCGGATTAATTTCATTTTGGTGACTTTCTTCACGAACCAATATCAATTAGAGATATTTCACCGAAAACCACAAAAAGGGTGTTCTGTACAGCTGTTCCGTCCTTGTGGTTTAAGACTCTACATTAGTGCACATACACATTATACCTCGGGAAAGCATCAAACCCTGGACGATACGATATTGAACTCCACCAGTTGCTGCAACAGTCTAAGTCACTATTCTTTGGTATTTCCACAAAGCAGCCTTCCTTCCGGACGTTTTGCAACAATGGAGCCAGCACATCCACTGCAGTCTCTGGGTTCCCTTTCAGTGCTTCCGGAGGAATTTGTCTAGTCCTGCTATCTTCCTAGATTTCCTAAATTGACTGCATTCGAGATTTCTGTTTTTGTTAGAAGATTGCTGACCACTTACGGACGGTTCTATGCTTGCTTTTGGTGGTGGCGGTATTTTCGCGCGAATTGCAGGTGATGGTCGATTCAAAAGTCGTTTTATTTGTTTCTCCTCTTTGGTTATCAGGTTCACTTAACAACCTTTTATTGGTTTTATCATCTGGGTCAATTACTTCCTAGATAGAGACCTGGTTATCGGAAATAATGTCCTGAGGTCTTTTTTACATGGGGCTACCTGTTCTACTTCAGATTTCAGTGTATCGCATAATTGTTTTTTTCCTTCCTGGTACTCTTCTTCAACTCTTTCTTGACTCAGTGCAGTGTACATTGAACTCAGCTTCTCCTTCTGTTATGCATCTTTGTACTGATTTATCTTCTTTCACCATCTTTCTCTCCTCCCTTCCATTAGCTCCTAAAAGGTGTCTGTTGAGAGTCATTCCTTGTCTTGTCTCTTCCTTCTTCCTAAAACAGTTGTACACGGTTCCATGAGCATCACTTTTACAGAGTTAGCACTAGTTTTCTTTTACATAGGTTTCCTCGTTGATAACACGTTGCGTTTCCGACTTTGCTCTGATCTGACCTGTAGTGATGATAGGTATTCCTTGTATTTTTGTCCTTCAGTTTCAGAATGCTGAACTTGAATTGTGGCCTGTCTCTAACTGTTTTGGAGGATTTCAGCTTGATTTTGAAGGTTCCTCGAACCAGATGATGGTCTGAGACCACATCTGCTCCCCTTCTTGACAATGTCTCCAGCAGGCTGCGTCTCCACTTTCTTTCGCAACACTGAGATGAAATCTGCCTGGTTTGTTGTGTTTCCATCAGGCGAAACCCATGTTGCTTTTTGTATAACCTTGTGCTAGTACACGGTGCCTGCGATCACCGAATCACTGTAAACGCATATGACTGCGAATAATTCTCCTTTCTCATTCACTTCTCTGATAGCCTCTATCCATGATGAGTTCTCTTCTTGTATTATCTGCTCCTAGTTTGTAATTCATATCGCCCATGAGTATTTGCTGCCACTATTTGGGATGTTGTCCAATACCTTTTGTAGTTGTCTGTGAAAATTTTCCTTCTGCTCTTGTTCTGCATTATTTGTAGCAATGAGAGTGGCAGTGGATGATTGTAACCTTCCTTTTAAGTTAGATCTTTCTGTCATGATCCTATATGAAATTAGTTCCCACTGCTTCAGGGCTCAGGCTGTCACTGGTGACATCATTATATCCACTCACTGCCTCAGTGTGCTCATGCTTGTCGTCTAGGTGGCCGGAGTAGATTATTGACTCTTCAGTTGACAATTTTTTAAAATCCGTATCTATTATATCTATTGTCGCAGATACTAAGAACCTCTAGGCCATATCTGTGCATGTCGTTGGCTGTCTATGCAGCCTTTCCAGCTTCGTACGTAGTACGGACATTCCACATCCCCATTCTTATTTTTGCTTTCTTCTAGAGAAGACACATAGGTTGATTGGCTTATCGAAAGTGGGGTTTCCCCAGCCCGCTTCACTTCACCTCTCCGACTCTAGCGAACAATAAATTGTACTAGTAGGGTACAGCAGGTTGAAGGTGAGGCAGTAACTCTTCGAAGAATACACTGCGAAGTGGTAGCACCATGTCAGGAATTGGCATAAGTTAGAATTCAGTGGCTGGCTATTGGATTAGGTTTGAGTAGTGGCTTAGTGGTCTCCGATCTCGCCTGGTAACGAGAAGAACCTGGTTTCGAACCCTGATGGTGGGTCCGTACTGCTAGAGAGTCTGAAACTAGAAAGAAATGGCTGCCCAAAACTCTCCGTCGGGTTTTCTAATGGTTCTTTAAGTAGTGTCATCTCATGATGAAATTCCCTGACCAGTTAAATTTTTGGTATTTTTAATACACTTTCGTGTGAGTTGACGTATCTGTAACAGTTTGAGTGGTTTTGTTTGGTATGGCCACAACTCCGAATCCCTTTCTCCCGGCTTGGCACCATCAAATTATCTAGTACAGTCCTACAGGAGGTCAGTCAAAAGTCAATTGGCTCAGTGATCATAACTCTGACTGTAGCATTGGTAGGCTCGGGAGTGACATGAGTTTCTTTAAGATTGCAGATACATCTTGCTGACAAGTGCCGACAAGCACGAAACTTTGGACCAAGGCTACCCCTGTATTGCCTAAAAACCGTTTAGTGAATTTAACCCCGCTAAGATTCAGTATTATATTTCCTTCTTCCATCGCTTACAGAGATGAGTCGCATAAAAAACCTAGTTATCAGATAACATCCAGCTCCATTGCATCTATTGACTGATGTGATGAATAAATTATGTCAATTCAGTTTGTAATCAACCGTAAAAGTAGAAGAATATATAAACAAGCCTTTTGAATCGGTTAAATCAATACCCTGCAAAAACCTTTTTGCCGAAAAACATTTAAGTAGTGATAACTAACGAGGCTGTTATCATTCATCACTTAATGTATTCATCTAATGAGGCTAAAAGATCAAATTTCATTCGAAAATAGGATTTTCCTTAGTTATGCTTCATTGAGGCAATCATTTCGACTGATCTTATCAAAAATCAATGACCGGTGAACTAATCAACGTGGTGTTTTTCTCATTATATGTATATCCAAACATAAAAGGGAGTACACGTTAAGGTGTTGTCTCTTTGAAAATGAATTAGGACCGTACAGAAGAAGTGTTTATATCCACCAGACGTATCAGTAAACTTAGCCTCCAAATAACCAATGTTGTATAAAGCCTCAAAAGGACTCTAGTGGGCAGCTGCCAGCAATACAAGAATAATAAACATTCAGTAAATAGTCTTTTATCTAAAAAACACAGAGAAGCTCTAAGAGAACTAAGAAGCAACGAAAGTTTAATTATTAGCAAACCGAATAAAGGTGATGGTATAGTTTTACTGGACAAAAGCGATTACATTGAGAAAATGGAAATATTTTGAGTGATAAAACTAAATTCCAATCGCTTGGTGTCTCCGAAGACCTCAATGTAAGAGCTGAGAAACTAAGGACTGACTCCCCCCAAAAAAACTGAACCGAATCGGAGTATTATCATCAACCACGTATGAGTCCATGAAACCTACGAGTACCAATACTCCACGTCTTCATGGTATACCAAAAGTGCACAAACCGGGTCTTCCTCTTCTCCATGTTTTAGATATGTATAACTCTCCATTTCACGGAACAGCGAAGTGGTTAGTTAAGATTCTGGGTCCTTTGCACAGAAAAATCGTGCAACATCGAATTAGTGTTGTGTTCGACTTTATTTCAAAAATATCCGAGACTATTGTGAGGTATAAATGCATGTTATCCATGGATGTATCATCACTATTCACTAACGTACCGCTTATGGAAACAGTTGATTATATTTGTCATGAAATCACCGATAGGCAATTAGACTTAGGAATCCCCTTGTGTAGCCTCAAAGAATTACTTCTTAAATGCACAATGAATGTTCACTTTGTCTTCAATAATTCATACTATCGACAAGTAGATGGAATAGCTATGGGTTCACCATTAGGCCCAATATTAGCTGACTTCTTTCTCGCAAAACTTGAAAACGGGAAATTGAAGGATACCATCAAGGAGTTGGATATGTATTACCGATATGTCGATGATACATTTATCTTAGCTGATGAGAATGTTAACACAGACGAATTGTTGCTGAAATTCAACAACATCCACCCTTCGCTTACCTTTACTTTTGAAGAGGAGCAGGAGAATAAACTACATTTCCTAGATGTCTTGCTAAGTAGGAGAGAAGATGGGTCACTTGAGAGAAGTGTGTACAGAAAAAGCACATTCACAGGGCAATACACACACTTCCTTAGTTACGTGCCCATTAAATATAAAAGGAATGTTGTAAAATGTCTCGCGAGCAGAGCAAGAAAGATATGTACGGATGACCTCTTACAAAAGGAATTTGAATATATTCACGATTCCTTGACGGAGATGGGCTATCCGAGTAGTTTCATAAAGAAACATATGAAACCATCAGAGAAAAAACCTGAGACTCTGACTGCACATAAGAAACCTCTATTTATTAAGTTACAATTTAATGGTGACTTATCAAGTGAGATTCTATTCCAAAGACTTTCAAGGAGTATACGTAGAACATTTTACGCAGCACACCTATGTTTGTCATTCTCTAGCCGACGAATGATTGGGACGCAAACGAAGGATAAGCTTGATAGTTTTGCCACATCTATGTGCATTTATCAATTCAACTGCACCTGCGGTGACAGTTATGTTGGGCGTACTACTAGACAGCTTAGCCAACGTGTTAGTGAACATCGCCCATCGTGGTTTGGCAAAGGACAGACAAAAACAATCCGTAGCTCAATTTTGTCACATTTAATTGATAGTGGTCATGTAGTCGAGAAAACGAAAGCCTTCAAAGTAATTCATCGTATCCCACCGAATCTTTCCAATAGACTTCGTATTCGTCTACTGCACACAGCTGAGGCGATAGGCATTCGAACTATTAAACCTAAACTATGCATTCAAAAGAAGTTCGTACAGCCATTATCCCTCCCTTGGCCTATTAAGACATAACCAACTAAAGACTTCTACACCACCCCTTGTTTATATTTTCAACCCCTTTCTTATCATCCCTTAATCTTATCTTCATTATAAACGTGTTTCATTTCCTTCCCTTACAATCTAACATTACGTAATCGGTTCATTTGTTTTTACTAGCCTTTATCGACTACTTCCACCTGAACAATTGTTTGTTTAATCATACTGTTTTTCATTATTCGTGTTATCACAGATTGCCTCATTTTTTCATCCTTATTATTGATAAGACCATTATTATTATTATTATCATTACTACTATTATGACTAATTGCACAATTTATATTCATCATCGTATTATCCTATACACAGAACACCATGATTGGTTTATATTTGAATTTTAATTTATAAACATATATATTTTGGAATTGTAATAAACGTAAAAGTAATGCTTAATAGATTATAAGATAAAATCTGTGCGATATATTAAGGATAGGTTAAACATGATGACCAGAATAAGGTAAGCGTCTGAGTACATAAGTTAGGCTTCCTAATGAGGATTCCAACGACTTCAGCATTATGCAACAAACGACCTCCTGAAATAAAATCAAGATTTCAATGAAGAAAGGAAGACGAAATTTGCAGTACAAAATGATATCATCATTCTATTTCACAGGTTCTCATCACCTGCAGACTACCTGAATCTCTACTTGCCTCTGAACTTGATACCGAACATCTCGTAGAGATTTCCAAGTCCTTCAAAATATTAAATAGACAAAGGACAGCAAAATTACTACGATTCGCCGAAGCAATCGCAATCAAACGACTGAAACCGGACTTATGTATACAGAAAGAGAGTATGATTAACCTCTCACTTTCTTGGTAACAGAATTTTGATTTTGATTAGCCATCTAATTCAGTGATCTCAACTCACTGAACAAATCTTAATCTCATCGACTGTAACCGCTTTTGTTTTTTGAGTTGCTATGTGAACCAACAAGCTAACACAGTTCTGTTATTCAATTGTTTCTGTTTTCTGTCTTACCCCTCCCCCTTCTTTTCAACTTTGAAAGCGTATAAATTAATGATGAAAACTTAAACTACAAAATTGTAATGCTTCCATTTTTGATGCGTCAAATTTGTAGTATCTCTTCTCTACTACCACTCAAACATTAAAGCATCTTATTAACATCTATAAAACCATTGTAATTTCAGGTAGTCTGCAGCTGATGAGAACCTGTGAAATATAATGATATCATTATATACTGCAAATTTCCTCTTCCTTTCTTTATCGGAATTTATTAAGGGAAAAACATGCGTGTTATACCTGTAGGGAATTAAATGAGGACGTTGTCGCCTTGTTCTGTCTGCGCCTGACTAATATGCCTATCTGCTTGTGGTACCTTCCGATTCAGTGAACCACGCAAATATCAAAAGACACAAGCTGGCCTGTGACTGCATATTGTAGTACAACAACCACGACAAAGAAACCTATGGTATTTATAAATTTTTCAACAATATAGACAGCTAACAGCATTTGAAATAATTGATCGTAACAGTCAATAACAAAGTGCGTGAGAAATGATGATATACCGTTTATGCGAGATGAATAGTCAATAACAAAGTGCGTGAGAAATGATGATATACCATTTATGCGAGATTAACAGCCGCTGAAATAATTGATCAGTAACAAAGTGCGTGGGATCCTATCAATGTGTGAAAAATTAAGATTATTCGCGATGCTATAGGTAATTGTTAAGGTCTTTTTATTGTCAACTTCGTGTTCTGGATTCACAAGATGATGTAGAATAGAGCTTTTGACCTTGTTTGTTGACTGCTTATCCGTTCGGAATTCCGAAGATGAATGCGCTTCGTTGTACACTGAATATAACTGCCTCCACGTGGATGCGTACTACTGAGGAGTCCCAAACTAGGACGAAACAGCTGTCCAATACTCCCAGGTTTTCCAGTGGTTCTCTAACTGATGTCAGCTCATGATTAAATCCTCCATACAACCAAACCAAATCCCTACAAAACCAATACTTGAAAACATTCAAACTATCAGATACATGCAGAAGAGGCAAAATATATAGTTTGTCTTTAAATTATGAATGCTAAATTGTGGTAGTTGCAAAGAGACGGTATACTTTGGCTGCACTCGACGCTCTTCTTTTACTGCATTGTGTAGTTATTTCACCGACGAACTAAAGTTTTACAAACTCTTTTTGAACCTGTGGGTACTATGTCTTGACTTGGCTTTAGATCCGTATTTTTTACAGTGAATTTCCCGGGGTAACCATTTTCATTCATTACTTGTTTACTAATACAAAGCTCCTCATTGAGGCATTCATTCGAACAGACTGCTCTTACTCTTTGAAGCAAACACTTTATTAGACTGCGCTTATATTTCAAGGATACAAAATTCAGAAAATGCGTAAACTCACCAGTTGATGTATGTTTTCTATTTATGTAACAACAGAAGACAAGGGCCAGGCAACAGATCGTTTTATTATGAAAATCAACACGTATTTATATATATTTCACATACATTATTATAGCTTATGCAAGTAGACAAGCGCAAGCTTCTGATTGGTTGTTTCGGGATTCCTCGAAAAATAGAGTTCTCTATCTGCAAATCATATTTTGCCACGTTAAGTCTGCTGTGATTGGTTGTTGAATCAGCCTTGCTCATATTTTCTCACGGCCTGCTCTCACCACACATACACTTATATTACCATACTGTTTTCTAGTCATTAGAACATCTTCTAAAAATGAAATCCCGGAGTTTCTTCTTTCAGACGGTAAAATCAATTGGAGGATGGACATAGTTAAATCTGTCAAGTGATTTTTTTTCGCTCCATCCTCATTTCTCATTATCAAAAATGTGTTATCCATCTGAAGACAAGAGAATTCTAGTTTACCAAATACACCTCTACCTCTGAAAGGAAAATATCAGTTAGAGTTGTTCTTATGGTGACCGCATAAGCACAACATCAATCTGCCTGCATTATTATTGCTCCCTTGGGTTCCTAGTAGAACATAGGGCTTCAACTGTACGTCTTCATTCGCTTCTGTCTTCTGCTGTACTTTTCACCTGCATCCATGTTAGTCCATGCTCTTTCAACTCCTCTTCACATGATCTCCTCCGTGTCACCCTCACACCGTCGACCCACTCGCCGCTTCCCTTTGGGGTTCCACTCGAGGGCTTGACGCGCGATGTCACCTCGCCAGATTACTAGCTTCCTAGTTTTCTAGCCGGTCCCAAGCCCGGATAAAGAGAGAGGGTTGGGGCGTGGTGCTAGCAACTCCACCCCCGTAAAACAACCAAATAGCTACAGAAACTTCAACGCGGAAAAATATTAAAAAATCTGCCTGCATAATTACTTGTTATTAAATAAAAAAATGAACATTCATCGTGCATTTGAAAATGAGCTCTTTCATAAAAGATATAGGAATGTCATCAAAATTGATGTTTTGTCCAATAAGTTCTATGCATAGTCTTCCCATTAGTGGTACATTGGTTATGAAAAAAGAAGATGCGTCAAATGATATCATCAATTTGTTGTTCAAATTTACGTCTTTCATCCTTTCAAGAAAATTTGAAGGTGCCTTTTTAACAAAAATTAGCAACCTACTCATCTTCTGTTTAAAAATCGTTAGAATTGATTTGAGAAGAGCTAAATAAACAGCTAGCGAGGTGATAAAGAGATTTTTTATCCCTTTTCGTTCCCATTGGAATATGCGGCTTCAAGCTAGAGGTCTGAAGTTTCGGTAGTGATGATGGTTATTTTTACGGGATAGGGTTGCTGGCCTCATCCCCAAACTTCCCTCTTTACTAGTTTTATTATTACTAGCTTAGCGAGGTAAAGGAGTAATTCAGCCGAGGATTGAGCCCCGGACCAAATGAGGCATGGTCGGTGAGCCTTCTACCGCTTTGCTACAGACGTATACATTCTATTCACCTATATGATGACAGAGCAATACTAAGTATGACTGAAAAGGAATGATGACCTGCGGATAGTTGTGCCTTACTGGTCATCTAGGAGGGCTCTAGAGTGATAATTCGGAGGCTGTTGGCTTGAATCTAACTGTGATTCAACTTTTGACTACACCCTTAACCCATACTCATAATAAGTCAATAATGACATTATACTATGGCACAGTCGTATAGATGCATCATTAGTTATTACATCTTCATCACAAACTAATATCAGTCGGAGACAGATCACTGAAAACCAGAGTGTACTGGACGGCTGCTCCGTCCTACTCTTTGACTTTTCACCAATGCAAAACCATGACACTACTATGTCTTGAAACCAGAAACATCAGCTTAGTGGACGAAACTCGTTGACCATTCAACCAAGCTGAGCTGGAATTAAATAACTTGTACATACTAACTTTTGTCGCTTCGTGATATAGTGCTACCTGTACTAATACATTCGGGGAACTTCCACTTCACCTTGAAATGTTGAATCCCATTAATCAATGATTTCTGTCTATTAACCTGAAGGTCCTGAGTTCAATGCCTGAAGAAGTCATGAGTGTACACTGGTGAAGAGTCCTAAACTAAGGCGAAACAGGTCGTTTCATAACGAAAATCTAACAGCTGAAAATAATCTGATATCCTAACATATCTGATAATCTGAAGCCTCCTTGGTTTACGCTAGATGCTCAAATAAGTAGAGTATTGTTGATATAAGGATACTTCAGTAAAGTACTACTGAATACATATATATATATATATATATATATATATATATATATATATAAAGTGTTTACATATGAGCTAATTCACTTGATTTCAATCATTGAGTTATAAATGCAAGCCGGACGTAACCACTTCACACCATAACACAGTTTCTAATCAGTAGTATAATTCTCTGGTGTCTTCATTGATAAGTATAAACAAAGCATTGAGAAGTGTGCGTGTGAGTGTGTGTATCAATCAACTTCTGTCTTTTTGAATTAAAGAGTATTACAAGTATTGAGGAAATACAATTCATGGATAGAGAAATAATTGCTTAGATTGTAATTGATAGTTGCATTTTTAAGACTTGTAAATTTAACTTGTGATTTATTCATTTACCCATATAAATAAAGTGCCCAAAGTAGTGCAATTTAGGAAGTATACAAAAATCACTTTTTAGGAAATAACAACTCTTGTTCGCATTCATTTAATACTTAAAGTGATTTGCTTTATTCCAAAACAGTTAAATATGATAATTGCATGAAATTCCCATCCATTTGATACATTATTGCATCTAGTTTGCTCAACATTAGATTACCAAAAACATAAAAATATGAGAAGATCAAACAGCCATTTATTGTACACTAATTACATAGTAAGTCCTTATAGGTTTCACGTTTAACACTCTCTCCATTACATAGAAGGCTGACAAAACAATGTATCGTGACGATTTTGTACCTAGTTGTGAGAGCATTCAGTCTTTTCTAATGACTTTTAGTCCGCCTACATGATGAGATCCAAAGGGGAACAACTGTGTATCAACAGGGTGTTGAGAGTCAGACAAAATGGATTTAGTCCATTTCTCATATGTACAGTTGTCGATTGACTTATATAGTGGCGACTTGACTTCATAGTGGCGCACCACTTGTCCTGCTGGACACCTTTATTGCCCTTCACCTCAGTATGACATTATCCTAACTGAGTAGCCTAAAGAAGACTAAGGGGGAGCAATACAATACAGTTAGTAGTGGTGCAAGAGTTAACTAACCATCACAATAGGGAGAGGTTGACTGACACCTGATTGTGTTAACCTGTGAACGTAGAAATATTTTCTTAGAAACCAATAAGATTTGGAATAACGAATAGAGGTCAGAGTAAAGAAATATTCTAGAGTATGTATTATCTAATGTCATTTCTATTTCTTTGCACTCTGTGCTATGCCACAACTGTCATGTGAACGAACGAGTTCGTGTAGATTACGTATATGCTTAATTATTTATTATAATCATAAGTCCCTTGCATTCCGAGGGAAGATACGGCTGGATTTAGAACATAACTCAACTCTCTTCTATTCTCTGCTGTCATCTTCAGCTGCTTAGCCCTACGACTCACCATAATCTCTCATCTGCTCCGCCTCCTCCACATGCAACTTGCCACACAATGTCCTCTATGTCATCTTCGTATCAACAACCAACTCGTCGTTCCTCATTCGAAATACACCCCCAGCAGTGGCCTTCAATGAGCGTGATGTTATTTGATAGCCTCCTCAACGTATGCCCCACTGCTCAATCTCCATTTTCTTCTACATATTTGTTGAGTAAGTGGCTCTCGCCTTTTGGTTCGTTCCTAGCCAGCCAGACAGCCAGCGAGAGTATCTTCTTGCTAATTCTTTCTGGTCGGCCATTCGATCTTCATTATGGAAGGACGGTAGAAGTTGATAAATGTCTGCTGTAGCCCATCGGAAATGCTTTTAGTGACGCATCAAATTGCTGAATTGACATTGGTGTTGAAAATTCCGATTTCTGTTTTCTTGTTGAGTCGGCGCAGCAGACTTCCAAACTGACTGCATTGTTTTGAAGGTCATCCTTACACTTCCGATCCTCGCTTTGGAATCCTCATCTTTTCTGCCTACTTGTAATTGAAACGATCCTATCTTAGATACGTGAAGTAAGTAACCTCTGTCAAATCTCTTCCGTTGATGGTGATTGGTGCTGATTGTTGTTGCTTTTCGTTGATTCGGTGGTTCTCTTCGTCACCTCTGTCTTCTGTATATTCACCTGAAAGTCATATCTTCTCTGACTGATTCTTTAGTCAGTTTGTTGGTTTTCGCCTAGCTGCAAATCTTCGAGGTTTTGTGATTTTAGGCACAGATCATTTGCAATCGAAATCCAGATCTTTTAAAGTCTTCTCATCGGTCTGTCCAACGTACTCCTATCTCCTCGCTCCCTCTAGTCTGAAATATAATCCAGCACATCACAATTAGGAATATCATTGGCGATAATAAGCAGTCGGCCTTTTCTAACACCTGAATCAACTTTAAAAGCTTTTCTGAGTTTTCCATTTTTTGATCACCTGACAGGTGGCATTGTTATGTAGCTAGGTTTTGAATGAGACTGATAAAGACTTGGGGTACGCTTTATGTGTACGCCTGTAGGTGAAGTTATATATCTGACATTTGAAAAGATTTAACACTAGACATTTTTTTAAAGTTTATGCATAGATCGATATCATGTAGAGAACCACTGGAAAATCAGACACTACCTCACAGCTTCTTCGTCCTAGTTTCCGACGCTTCAGCACCACCCACTCACTAGGGATTGAGTCAAGGACCTTCCAGGTCACAAAGCAAGCTCTTAGACCATGCAGCCACTAAGATCCAAATCACTAGCCCACGAATTTCAACTTCTACCGATTTGTCGTCGTTTTAGCACCACCACCAACTAGCCAGTGTCCTCAGCGAGAATTTTCCCTCACTCCAGATGACTTAACTTAGACCACTGACTGATGTTAGACAAAAAGCAATTCGATTTGTAACAGTTACAATATCGAGATGCAGCTGGCAGTAAGGCAGTCAGATCATCAGGATATTTAACAACCTTGATCTCGTCCGAAAAAATCAAGAAGTGTGAACTGCACATTGAGAGAAACCGGTTTCACTAAACAAGGCAAATGAAAATTTGCCTTTATATAAAGTATCCTGCATTATGTCACATGAATGAGAATTCAACCAGCTGTCATCCCACGACTGGGTTTGTGTCAATGAAAGCATATTTAACTGAATATATCTTGGCACAGAGTCAAAAGCAGATGTGTAATCCAAAAAAACAACACTGAACATATTTGGCTAAACAAAAAACAATATTACGACAACAGACAGCAGCATCATATAAAGTGTTTCTATCCTGTCTATATGCAAACAGTTTAGGGTCATTAAATCTTTTCAATAAAGATTCCTGATTGAGTGAAAGTAGTTGTTTTGTACCGATGTGAAAATGGAGAAATAGTTGCAATAAGTCTAAATCTGTATTCCTACCGGTAGAGGACTGAGGTATAGGGAAAGTTCTGTCCTCCCTACAAAGGATACATTTCTGGAAAAAGAAGCATTAGAAATGTCCTTACTTCTTTTCATCATGTTGTTCAATACTGTGTGCTACTTGATATTGAGTTAGTTAGAAAATAATACATCGTTTGCAACTGGTGTTGCAACATAACTGTGGTACATATTAACATAACATACATGGATTTACCCAAGCTAACTCAAAAATCTATCCCGTCTTCACTGGACACTAGAGATCAGACTATTCGAAAGGATATGCAAGGAGAGACTCCGTCAACGAAGCAAACAAAAACTTAGTGTCTTAGGAAATGAAGGTGGATGCCATATATATGCCGAGAGTGGGTCATCCAATAAGCTTGGGGAGCGAGAAGCCTCGAGAAGATCTGGACTTTGTAGACGACTTATGTCAAATGTCCCAAAACTTTTAAGATATATATAGACGAAAACCAACAAGCTGGCAAGAGAAGCAGGCAGCTAAGACAGGGTTTCAAGTGAGCATGATAGTGTCAAAGGTGATAAAAGCACTCGACGACCATTAACTATAACAAGCATCAATCAATACCAGAGGAAGAAATCCGATAAGAGTTTCTTCTTTCACTCATCTAGACAGCATCATATCAACTACAAATGACAGCATTGATGAAGATGTCAAACAAAGCCAAGTCTGGAAAGTGAGACAGACCTTCAGCAATCTGAAATCAGCATGGAATTCGTCACAAACGACAAAATTCGGATTTTCAACACTAGTATCCAAACAATGGGTTCTTCTGTATGGTTCGGCAAGCATGTACTGAAGAGCATCTGCAACAAACTAATGGAGACTTTCGTCAGTGGTATTTTTGCCCGATACTAAAGATCAGATGATCGGCCAGAAAAGAAGAATAAGGTAAAAGGAACTGTGGAAAGAAAACAACATATATCTAGACAGAAATGGAGGTGGAATGGACACATGTTAAGAAGACCGTCTGTTGACACCACATACCTGAATAGGAAAAGTAGAAGACATGAAAGATATCATTTCGCGAGGAAATGAAGGCTTTCAAGCAATCATGAAGCCTGTTGAAAGTGACTTCAGTGAACCGAGTGGAATGAAATGTGCTACAAAAGTCCAGTATCTTTACTCAGAACTCAATGAATCACTGTGAATATTCTTCTTGTTGCAGTCTACCATTTAACTTAAATTAATGCGGAACGAAAAAAATACCTCAGCGTGATGCTGATTGACTTTTCATTTTAAAAGCTTAACAATTTACTATTTAGAATTAAACAGCTTAAACCATGACAACTGGGCGAAAATAATCTCATGAGGTATCCTTGTAACCAGTTCTTGGGTTCGAATCTAGGCGGTGGGTGCGTACTCTGAAGAGTCCAAACTGGGACGAAGCAGCTGTTGAGTATTCCACGGTTGGTTTTCTAATTGTTCTCTAAATGATTTCAGCTCATGATGAAATCCTCTAACCAGTCTCATGATTTACCCCTCAAATGAAGTATGAACCAGTAGATCTCACGTTGTCCAGCACATATATATGATATGCGTGTATACTGCTGCTTTAAAACGCCTTATTTTCTATACATCAAACTATTCAAATGCTATTTTACCACCCAAGAATTATCCCACATGCTCATAATGCATTCATCACTATCATTTATGGTTTTCTAATACACACAACGCCTAATCTCTCTCTCTTCACTCTCTTTAACCCCTTCTCCACCCTCACCCCCCCACCACCACTACGGCAGCTAATTCCTAAGTATTTACTTTCCACCTTGATTTTCTCTCTTTGTTCTTGTTTTATTGACTTTTAAGTGCCTGCCCATTGATCTGGTATAATCATTATTGCAAAGTAGAATTTATTACACATATCAGCAAAGGAGACAATTAAACAACCAAAAATATACTTTTATATTGTGTGGAGAAGTAATAAATTGAATGGGTTCAAATAAACATAAAATAGAAATCTCCAGTCATGAAAATGTTATTAAACCATGTAAATAAATCACCCTACAGGTAAAAACCAAACGAAAATAATATTTATATTTGACTTAAGTATAATAAACAGCAATTAATATAAACTGTAAATGTGGTGATTAGTATTCATCTATATATATAATGCGTAGAGGTACACACAATGAGTTATATTCACGATTATTAAAGAAAGTTGAATAAATACAATAATAAGTAATTTAAATGAAATACTGGTTTAGTCAAAAACTGATATCAATAAGAGAATCATTGGAAAACCGGCAAGGAGTGCTGTTGGACGGCTGTTTCGTGTCAGGGTTCTAACCCAGCACCCACCAGTGACGAGGTGACACTGTTGACCATTCAACCACTTAGATAATAATCAATGTTCCGCGTATTCCGACCTCTAGTGATTCATGATTATAATGCCATGACTCTCTTAAGGTATTCCTCTCATCCAATCTCCCAACTCCTGCGGAGATACACTGTGCGTACTATCAGACGTGTAGTTCTAGTTTTGGTGTTTCTGCCATTTAATTGCCCGTATCGCCCGTCATCCATTTAGAACGTACCATGTGCGATCATAGATGTGACACTCTGTGACCATCGTATACTTTTCTAATACTGGTGTCTCAGATAAAATATTTGTACGCCTCCTTTTGACCGTCAAGTCCCCACAAGAATATTCTGTCCAGTGCTCTGAGTATTAAAGAGGAGAAACTCACCTGAAAAGGGCAGTGGTGGAAATAGAAGAAGAGGTACACGTGTCAGCTGTCTCCTCATGCGACCCACCGAGGAGGGATCAATATGCTTGGCCTAAACTAAACGCTGTCGTAAGTATGGACAGCACTCACTTCCATATACGCAGCTCAAAATAATTGTGCGGGAAAGTCCCTCATGCTTAATTTGGATTATTGGTGTCCGTGTGACCCAGAGAGAGAAATGAGACAAATGAACTTAGACTTACGGTCAGTGAGTAGCCTTGGATAGCTAGGCAACGCCATCATGGATTTCAGAAAGAGCATTCGCCAAGACATCCACCTCAGAAACGGCGTTTATGCAGTAGGAAGTGGATTTGAGGTCTGGATCTAGTTTCCGTAAGATATGATGGGCCGTCATCGGAGGGCGAGAGTTCCTGGTTAGGCGTTCCCGTTCTGTGACTCATGAAGAGGAAGCATATGAGTTGTTACTGATCCATAAAGGAGATGTTTTAGAGAGAAATGATTTCGAATTTCATCAATCATCGCGTCAGCTAACGCAGTAATAGATGAATAAATCCCCCCCCCGGCTCCAGTGTCAACGGCACTGGAAGTCATCATAGTAAAATCCAAACAATAATGATAATAATGTTTTAGTAATTTATAACACTCATCAATTCAAATGAATCACAAATGTGGTGATTAGTGTTCATCTGTATTGCGTAAAGATATATACAAAAAGTATTAAATGTAGGATGTTGTGATTCACGATTCACAGTAAGTAAATTAATTGAAATATTCGTTTGATTACTAGATGACATCAATTAGAGAGATCATCGAGAAGCCAGCAAGCAGTACTTGGTAACTGTCACATCCCAGTTTGGGACTATTTAGCATTCCGAACCGGAGACCTTCTAGCCATTGGGGACCGATCTAACGGCTAGCCCGTGAATTGCAGCTTCTGAAAATTTGCAATATATAGTGCAGCTACCTACGAGCTCACCTTATAAACTCCAAGGTTTTTGAAATCAATCCTGGCAACGGATGCGTACTCATGAGTATGAGTCCTAAATGAGGGTGAAACGGCAGCCTAACAATAAATACTCCTTTCTGGTTTACCAGTGGTTCTCGAACTGACATCAGCTGTTGGCCAGACTGTAATTATTGAAATCTCTGAAAATCAGCACCTAGAAACTAATTGAAATACTGCTTATTTTCATGTTTTATATAACCACTTTTTGTTATCAACACTATTACTATTCATTTTACATGATAAAATTATTTATTAGTATTGATGAGTCACTGTTAATTTCTCTGTAACGAATGAGATTATTTTTCATTTCCGGTCTTCCAAGTAAAATATGAGTATTCCTTCTTTAAGCTTTGAAGTTTCATAAGATAGGATAATAATAGCTTTATTCCAAAACAGTACTTGAGGTACAGGATGGAATTCTCAGCATTTTTATTACAATATTGCATCCAGTTAGTACATTCACAATAAATAAAGTTCTACGTAGATTAAGGGTAATCTCAGTTAGTTTTGACAACAACATATTAGCATGTCAGTAACAAAGCCAAAATTAAACAGTGTTAGAAGGTGTTGGAAAAGAAGGTTGTAGCATATTTACTGGCGTAAACAGAAAGGAAGAAACAAAAGCTGCACATAACAAAAAAAAAGTAGAAAAGGAAAAGAAAGAAAGAAAAACGTTGTACCTATAAATGATATGAGTTGGAAAGACGAGATCCAGTTGTTCTACTGACTATTTAATAAGTTAAAGTTTAACATTTAGTGCTTTCTTTATCGCACAGAACACGAGCTAGGTAGGGTATGGATGAGTTTTTGTACTTGCTAGTGCGAGCATATAGTTTCCTAAATAGGCTTCTGGCTTTCCCTGAAGAGATACATGGGGAGAGTTGTGAATGTAGAGGGTGTTGTGAGTCAGATAAAATGGATTTTGCTCATTTTTCACATGAGTCCATGTGCCTGTCCAACAGAATGTTAACAAGCTCATTAAGTGGTACGTTGCTTACCCTGCTTACCCTTTAACATCCTGCGTAATAAGGTATAGTCTTTCTTCAGTAGCCCAGGAAAGACTAAGGGGGAACAATAGGGAAAAATAGGCAGAATACGGAAGTTATCAAATTGTAGGAGTAAGGGTTGGGTTGGGTAACACCAGAATGTCTTAACTTCTTGATGTAGAAGGTAAGACGGAATATTTTCTTGGAAATCATCAAGATATGAGACGACCAAGAAAGATAAGAAGATAGAGTGACGCCTAGGTATTTAATTTCCGACTTGGTTTCAATATCAGTGCCACCTATGTTGGACACCTCATGAGTGCTAACCAGTTTGTTTAGGTCAGGTTTGTGCCTAAAGATGAAATTGACTATTTGGCTTTTGGAGGGGAGGTGAGACCGTTTTCCTTGGACCATTGGCTGACTTCTGATAAAAAGCCGTTTAGTTTAGAGCAGTCACTTTGACATTTGACAGGCAAGGATACAGTTAGGTCATCAGCATATTGATGGAGTGACGTTGCCAGCCTCGCATCTAACCTCCTCACTTTTCCGGACTAACTACCTGCCAGGAGAGAGTTTAAAAAATGTCCATCAGTCGAGAATTGAATCCAGCCCTCCAACACATGTGTCAACAGTGAACATCCTGCAATTATGTGAAATAGAAGGGAAACAAATCATAATCGGAAGGTGCTGGGCTGGAACACTGGTGTACCAGTACAGCTGAAATGTATCAAACTAGGGTGAAACAGTTGTCTAGTACTCCCTGATTACCTAATGGTTCATTAACTGATATTAGCTAATGACCAAACATGTGGTCAGTTTTCATTTCACTCATTTTGTTCCCCTTTATGCATTTAAACAAAGATAAAAACAAATTTTATCATGAGCTGAGATTAGTTAGAGAACCATTGGAAAACCTGGGAGTACTGGACAGCTGTTTCGTCCTAGTTTGGGACTCTTCAGCAGTACGCACCCACCGGGATTCGAACCCAGGACCTTCCAATCAAATCCCTACAAACCAACACTTGAATATAAACAAATGTTTGTACAGAATAATACGATGCCATCATTTATTCCATTCAGCTGCTTACAAACTAAAAGTTGATTATTTGAGTGAATACAAAATTCTGATTGATGGCTGCGCTAAAATCATGAAGTGATAGAAGTTAGAATTCACGAGCTAGCCAATGAATAAGGTCCTGGTAGTTGAATGGTCTATGAGTTTGTCTTGTAAGCAGAAGGTCATCATCAGTAATTTATACTTAATATTCATTTGTAAAGTTATGTATATAAGGCTGAAGGTTAAAAAGATGTAACTCTAAACAGATTTTGTAGATGACTTATGTCTAATGTTACACAAACTTGATACCATGCAGCTAGGAGAAAACCAACAAACTGACTGAAGAAGCCGCCGGCAAAGACGGGACTCCAGGTGAATATAGAGAAGAAGAAGAAGAAGGTGATGAAGATGACCAACAATCCAAACAACAGTGTCAACAATACAACCAGCACTGGTCATTATCGGCATGAAGAGATTATACAGAGGTTGCTTCTTTCACTTATCTGGTAAGATAGCCACGTTTTCAACCACACGTTGGTGGATAACGCGGATGGATATGTCAAAGCTAGCTGGCCAGCCAGAATGGGGGGAAACAAGATACAGACTCATCAACCAGGCTGAAACCAGTTAGGAAATCGTCTGTACTCACTCAGCCAGTCAGTCAGCCAGCATAAGGAACAAGATTCGAATTCTGTTCAACACAAATGTGAAGTCAGTCGGTCAGTCACTTCTTTTGTATGGGTCAAAAACTTACACTGCGTGTCTTGAAAAGGATTCCCAATAGTGAGCGGCAGAATTTAATCAACTGTTGCCCACTTCGGTGACTGGCTGCATACTGAAGATCAAGTGGACAGTCAGCCAGCCGGTTGGTGAGAAGGGATTAGCAGGAAGAGAATCTGGTTAGCTGGCTTGCTGGATTTGACCAACAGGCAAAAGCCATTTGCTCAACAAATATGCGGGCGAAAATACAGATGAACTAGTGGGGCATAAGTTGAGGAGACTGTCGAATGACATCGCGCACAATGCATACCATCACCCGAGTGGAATTCGAATGGAAAGTGATGAGTGAGCTGTCAGTACGAGGGTGACATGAAGGAGATCGTGTGGCGAGTTGAAGGATGAGGAAATGAGAGATTATACTGAGTCACGGCGCTAGCCATCTGAAGAGGACACCATAGAATGGAAGAGAGTGGAGATGTGTTTTTGAATCCGACCGTATATTCCACTAGGAACCCAAGGGACCTATAATCATAAATAATCAATCATAAACGTGATCTACACACACTCGTTCGTTCACATGACAGTTGTGGCGTAGCTCAGAGGGCATGGAAAAAGAAACGAAATCAGATAATAGATACTTTAGAATTGTTCCGCCCACTGACCTATATTCATCGCCCCACATCCTTTTAATTTCTAAATGTTTCTACATTGACAAGTTAACACAATCAGGTGTCAGTCAACTTCTCTCTATTTCGACAGTTAGTCAACTCTTGCATCATTGCCAACTGTATTGTATTGCTCCCCTCCTAGTCTTCTTTAGGCTACTCAGTGAGGACAATGTCGTATTGAGGTGAAGGGCATTAAAGGTTGTCAGGTGGACGACTGATTTACCACTACGAAGCCAAGTCATTAGTGTTTTAGTCAATAAACAATTGAACACATACGAGAAATGAACTAAATCCATATTGTCTCAACACCCTGTTGACACAGATTTGTTCCCCTTAAATCTCATAGGTAGGAAGACTAAAAGTCATTAGAAAAGACTGAATGCTCTCACAACTAAGCGCAAAATCTCCACGATATCCCGCATTATTTGTAATGGAGGAAGTGTTGAACGTGAAACTAATAACGACTAACTGTGTAATGAGTACAATGCATGGCTGTTTGATCTTCTCCTATTTTTATAAATTTAACAATAATTTTTATTTTCACTTTATGCTTTTTGTAAATTTTTGGATCTGTTGTTACCGTCCATGCCAGAAGTTGTTATCCTCAATTCTAGTTACCTGCTCCATGTAATGTTTTCTTTTGAAGTTGAGTAAAGTAGATATATATATTAGTGTACCGTATGCGTGCGAATTCCATACTGTATAATAAGTAACTGCTTTGGAATAAAGCAAATCATGATTAATATTATTCTACTCCGAAGGGAAAGTCATTTCTCACCGTTCATTCTTTTCTAAACACACTTTTAAAGATTATAGGGAATAATCAAAAGACAGTTGCAGCGAAGGAAATTTTCTTTTCGACGAAGTCAGCATCATCTAGGCTGTACATTCGTGTGTTTATAATAAATGGGTGGAAAAGTTCCAGAATAATTTCTGGTTAAGGGTCAAATTATTAAAATTACAATTAGGAATTAAAATGCCATAATAAAACAGTGCAGGTGGTGCAGATAAAACTCAAACAAAGTAGCATCATAATTAGAAGATTGACATACTGTGCAATTGAGGGTAGAAATGTAGAAATATCAAAAATAATAGACAGGATGCTCGTGTAAAAATCTAGTGGGATCTAAAATCAAAGAAGACTTCTCAACAAGTCTTATCCTTCCCGAATAAGATGCTTCTGCTCAATCTGGAATTCAAAGGTGACATTGAAGCAGAAATCCTTTGTAAACGCCTCTGCAAATCTCTGAGAAAAACATACTTCGCCCGCTCCTGAACACTACCCAGACTGGCTAGTAAAAGGAGAACGAAAATGGTTACATAGTTCAGTGACAGAACATCTGGTCAATTCAGGACATTCAGCACCATTCGCAAAGTCCTTCAAAATAATATATAAGATTCGTTTGGACCTATCAACCCTCGCTGCAACTTTCTTTTTAAATATTAATCATTTGAAAGCGGACCTCTCGTATATGCTCATTTTACAATACTGTCTCCAACCATCTAATATCATCAAATCAATGTGCACCATGGTGTCCAGCTACCTAGAATGGTGGCCACATTGCAAACCTGACTGATAAAATTCAGTTTGCACCAAAGAAAAGACTAGAAACGTCATACTAGTTACTAGCGTACAATCAAAATACAGTCCTACAGGAGGTCAATCGCGAGCCCCGATAGCTCAGTGGTAACGTCTCTGACTGCACCACTTGGTGACGTGAGTTCGAATCTCAGAAGGTGTATGAGTTCCTTCAAGGTTGCAGATACGCCTTACTGATGAGTGCCAACTAGCCCAAAACCCAGGTTAAGCAGAGCTTCCTGTGGCCGATTGCCTCCAACCATCTAATATCATCAAATACTGTCTATATATTCAGCCAACTTCCCTATAAACTTATATTGAACTAAATGAGCATTTCTGAAATCTTTCCACAGCATCATCTAATGTTTCTTCTTCCATTTCACGAGTCAGTATTTGTTTGTTTTTTATACTATCATAATTGTTATCTATATTACTATTACCATTACCATCAATATCCTAAAAGACAGGCGAAATAGTCCTGCAGACACCCAGTATGTAATAATAGTAATAATAATGGGAATACAAAATTTCTTTTACTAAGTTTCTCTCAATTCAACTCTGATATGTCTGTTTATATCCTCTCCTGAATGACCTGTCAGGCTAATTCGATTCAGCAAGATTGTGTAATATATTCAGTAAATATCGATAGATCCTTTGATTTGCATTACTGGCCGCTTTATATTACTAAAAAAGAAAGTTAACGTTTATTTTAAGCTCTTAGACCTAATCCATTGGCAGTCTATGAATTCCAACTTCTACCATTTCGTGATTCTAGCGCGACTACTAACTACTAAATGTCACAGGCGAATACTTGTTTTCACACCTGATTGACTTAGTGGACACCACTGGTCACGACTTCTCATTAGAACTCAAGGAAACTCTATCCAGTAACAAGTCACTAATGAGTATCAAGTCAATTTTTGTGAAATGATAGAAGCTGGAATTCATGGGCCACTATATCGCGTCCCAGTGTCTAGATGGTCTACTAGATTGCCTTGTATGTGGAAGGTCCTAGCCTTAAATCGTAGCATAAGCTGCGTATTGTTGAATAAGTCCAAACGAAGATGAAGCTATTGTTCAGTACAGCATCGATTTGCAGTGGTTATTCAACTAACATCAATCCATGATAAAACTTGAAATAAATCGAATCCCTGTGGACTAACTCTTTTCCATCCTTATTACTTGTCATTTGTCAAAACATGAAGTGATAGTAAGCGAATTGTGTTGAAAGACCTGTACCTTGGTTTCCTTGCTAAATGAAAGTCTTTAACGAGGTATATTTTCCACCTCAAAAGAAGTGTCGTCTCCTTGGGGATTTGAATCCTCGCCAACCAAATCTACAATTACAGATGTTATCACTGAGATGTTCAGCCTCACAAATGACCTCCTGTAAACCATAATACACTCATTGGTTGGTCACCGGTAACCAATCAATATCATCTGTACAGTTCTCAATGTTAACGTTGACTGGATTCTATGAAAGAAGTTAACAATGTGTTTAAAGCACTTGCTGGACATCAATCAACAGAAAAGACAGCATATTAACGTTTAAAAAATGTGGCGAAAATTACTCCCAGGTTTCTATCTGTGTCAGTATTCATTTAAATATCTATCTTCAGGTTTTATTCTGCATGGATATGATTCATTCTAAGAGTGATAATAAAGTGACTTCATGTAAAGAATCTTCAGAAACGAAAGGGCAATAGACAGCTCTTTCATCCTTCAGTGGTACTCTTCAAGAGTGCACCCATGACCTTAACAAGAATCGAACTCATGATCTTCACAGTGCAAGGTAAGTTCTCAGACCTTTCAGCTAATGAAATGCCATCCGATCGCCCATAAATTCTGAATTTTAAAAATTATGATATACAGCATAATCACCTCCGAGTGTCATTGGTGAGTATTTGTCCTCACAGCCGATTTGGTGGACCCTGTTGATAATGAATTTTCACTGGAGCTACAAATAACTACATCCCATAATTAATAGCTACTGAAAAGAAGTTGAAATTCCCAAGTGATTGGATTTTATACCAGTATCTGAATGGTCTGTAAGCTCGCCTATTATTCGAAAAGCCATGGGTGCGATCTACTAAAGAGTTTGAAACAAAAATGAAACAGCTGTCCAGCACCCCTCATTTGATTTACAGTGGTGGTTTTCCAAATGACGTCAGTCCATCGTCAATCTTTAAACGCCTTTTGTCTAGATTCGGAAGCCAGAGTTACAAGAAAAATAAATAAATGGGGGGATAAGGGTTAAATATACACTTTATATCCTTAGTAGCATTATTTATCATAATTAACTTGATTTCCTATTGATAACTGCATCAAAATCAACGCAAACTCTGATTGGTGGCTTCAAGGCCACTTAGTCAGTCAGTCATTCAGACTGAATCACTCACTCTTCTTTAAAATCACCTGGGGTACCCATTAATAATAACAATAATGGCGCATTTGGTCTGACTTTTTTGTGAGGGATAAACCATTTCAAACCACTCGATTTCCAACTAGCCAATTAGGCGAACAGGTGAATTACTTTGTGGTTTAAACAGTATAAGAAGGTAAAAGTTCACCGCAGTCTCTTTTGGAAACCAAAAACATTCAGATTGTACGTAATATGTGATCTGCTTTGTACCACAGTTTCAAATAACTGACCAGAAATTGAGTGTTTTGAACTGATTCGGTTGCCTTAGTTCATTCAAACCATGTACATTACCAATGAGCCTGACCCGAAACGAGTGAAATAGCTGTCAGACGGTGTTTAAGTCACTTCTCTCTGGCTAGCTAGCAAGGCACGACTACTGGGTGTCAGTTAAGTAAACAACTACTCACCTTAATTAATCAGTAGTGCATAGTTTCATGCAAATATATTTGCTTTCATGAATACCACTTATGGCATCATACAGATCACATATTGTGTGACCTGAATAACTTCGGTTCTCAAGAGAATCTATGGAGGAGTTCCACCTCAACGAACTGTATAAATCGTGAATTTTATTTAAAGTGTAAGTATTCGTCTATTATTTAGTGCTGAAAGATTCAGAGTTACGAGAGAGAAAGAGACAGAGGCAAAGAGAAGTCAATTCCGGTTATGATTTCATTTTCAGCACTTTCTCTGAACTAAACCTACTACGTGTATCATGAAAAATATGAATAACCAAATGAATTTCAGGATTTCATCATGGGCAGACATCCGTTATAATAAAGATTTTTTTAAGTGTTGGTTTGTAGGGATTTGATTGGTTTCAGGATTTCATCATGAGCTCATGTTAGTTAGAGAATTATTGGAAAACCTGGGAGTACTGGACAGCTGTTTCGTCAGCCTAGTTTGGGACTCTTCAGCGGTACGAACCCACCAGGATTCGAACCCAAGACCTTCCGGTTGCAAGGCGAGCTCGTATACCATTAAGCCACTTAGACCCCATTTTTTTGTATTTCCCCATGAATGAAAAACAAGGCGACTATTATATGTATATGTGACTTCGTGGTAGATGATGTTAGACGTCCGTTGATTTCATTTTTTATTACAGCCACTGTGGGACGTGTTTCATAGAAATGACCTGCAGAGATCAATGGCTCCTCTCTATGTATATGTGATCACAGGAGCACATGTGAACTTGGCTGATATCCATTAGAGAACTATTGGAAAGTAACCAGTGGGTACTGGACCGCTGTTTCTTCATCCTAGTTTGGAACAACACACACTAACTACTAGGATTCGAACCTAGGACCACCTGGTTACAAGCGTTTCAGTGAGAAGTCATGACTAGTGGGGTAGAGAAGATTGAGCTTGAGAACACATAATCGCCACTGATGATATTAGCTAGTGGTCACACCATACTGTGAACTGGCAGAACTTGGATTGGGTCCCAATAGGGGCAGAATGGTCTACGAGCTCGCCTTGTAACCAGATAGTCTTGGTTTTGAACCCTGCCAGTGGATGCCTACTAATGAATAAGAGTCCCGAAATGTGACGAAACATATTTCAAGTACCCCCTATTAGCTTTCCAACAGTTCTCTAACCGATGCCAGTTCATGATGAAATCCTGAAAGGAATTATTTTATTTTTTATTATAGCTTGATTCCACACCGTATTTTCGATACACATATGAAATTTTCAGCATGTGATATCGGTAGCCCAAATTTTTCAGGCCTACCATAGATAGATAGTGAACTTGACCCTGGCGACCTGTTCGAATTTTTGGGCCTGCTACTATAATATCTACATTTTGCATCCAGTCTACTGTTTACCAACACATGTTTATCACCTAAATATGAATTCTAACAGAATCATTTACTCTCGTAACTTTATTAATCATTTACGACCAAATGACTTTCATATTCCAAAGAAACCAAGGAGGAAACATCGTAGTGGTTGGCAGAGAGCTCTCAAACGTACACCAATACACTTAACTACGGTCCCCGTCATAATGAACACAAACTGTCGCTCTCTGCCAAACAAGATAATGTACCTACAATCCTTGATGTCAACTGATACGTATCATAACACCGCCATAATCACATTACAAGAAACGTGGTTGCATGAACTGTATGATGACAACCTTATCTCACTAAAGGACTTTATTTTATTTCGTCAAGACCGTCAATGTTGTAATAAGAAAAATGGTGGTGGCGTTGCAACTTTTATTCACTCCAAATGGTCTGTCTCAAATAACGTCTGCTTCACCTTCTCAAATGACTTCATTGACTGTATTACTGTCAAATGTCGCCCCAAACATCTCCCCAAATATAAACAATTATATATTACAAACATGTACATTTCTCCTAGTTGCTCTCCATCTGATCTATCTAATTTTGCTGATGAATTCACCATGTTTGCTGCTGCCAACTTCGACAACTCTCTATCCGTTATTACTGGAGACTTCAACACCTCAGATTGCTCCTTTCTTGAAGCTCTTGGTCACACAAACATAGTCAAATTTCCCACTCGACTTGACAAAACACTCGATCTAGTTTTTACTAATGACGAAGGAGTATATGAAACACGTAGACGTTCACCGATACATAACTCCGATCACTGCATTGTCCGCGTTTTGCCAAAAATATACAGCAAAACACATATTAAAATCTTCTCACACCTGTCTACGAAAGCACAACAAAGATGCTACACATCTGACAACTTACTCAATCTAAGATGCATGTTAAAAGATACCAACTGGGATCTATTCTATGAAAGTACATTAGATGACTCAATCACCAATATAATGGATTATCTTAAGTTCTGCCTCGACATATGCTGTCCCAAACAAACACTGTTCAAACGCCTCGACCGCTTCTCGTCTCCCCATCTCAAACAACTTCGCAGGCAAAAAGAAATGTTATATAAATGCAAAGACAAGTTAGGACTTAAAAAGATTAATGCTCAAATCAAATCTGAAATCAAAAATCTTAATGCTATCTATAACCAAACACTTTTATCATGCAAATCTCCTATCAGCATGTGGAAATTTTTCAATGAAATTACTGGCAATAGTAAGCGATGTAATGTTTTTCCCTCTTGTGATGTTAATGCTCTTAATCTGTCTTTTATACGCTCTCCTTCTACTATAACCACTTCTAACGTTACTAATCTTGTAGCTGATAACTTCCAGGACTTCAATACTCTCGATGTTTTGAAATGTCTTAAAACTCTTAAGCCCTCACATAGTCTTGGCCCTGATGGCATACCTGCATATGTTCTAAAACAATGTGCAGATGCTTTATGTTCTCCTCTAACTAATATCCTAAATGCTTCTTTCTCCGAAAACGTTGTACCTGTTCCATGGAAAGACATTAAAATAGTCCCTGTCCCTAAACCTGGAAATAGCAAGAACGTAAAGTTCAGACCCATTGCCATCACTTCCCCGTTTCTAAAGCTCATGGAAAAACTAGTACTTCTTAAACTCGAACCCTCCCTTAAAAGCTTCGAAGACCCCAAACAATTTGCCTACAGACAGGGTAGGAGTACTTTAGACGCTGCAGCCGTCTTACACAACAGTATTGTCTCATCATTAGACAAAGGTGCCAAATATGTCCGCTGCACGTTTCTTGACTTCACTTCTGCTTTCGACTCTGTACCTAGATGTCTCTTGCTAAATAAGCTCTCCATGACACAAACCGAGTCCTGGGTCACTAACTGGTTGCATTCCTACTTTTCAAACAGAATGCAGTACACCGTATACAAAGGCGAATCCTCCTCTGCTGTGCTCACTGAAGCTGGTGTCCCCCAAGGTGCTGTACTCTCCCCACTTCTCTTTTCTTTCTTCCTACATGACCTACCGTCTTCAAATGACATTAACTTTGTCAAATATGCTGATGACCTAACTGTATCTTTACCTGTCAAATGTCAAAGTGACTGCTCTAAACTAAATGGCTTCTTATCAGAAATCAGCCAATGGTCCAAGGAAAACGGTCTCACCTTAAACCCCTCCAAATGCCAAACAGTTAATTTCACCTTTAGGCACAAATCTGACCTAAACAAACTGGTTAGCACTCACGAGGTGTGCAACATAGATGGCACTGAAATAGAAACCAAGTCGGAAATTAAATACCTAGGCGTCACTCTATCTTCTGATCTTTCCTGGTCGTCTCATATCTTGACGATTTCCAAGAAAATATTCCGTCTTACCTTCTACATCAAGAAGTTAAGACATTCTGGTGTAACCCAACCCTTACTCCTACAATTTGTTAACTCCCGTATTCTGCCTATTATTCTCTATTGTTCCCCCTTAGTCTTTCCTGGGCTATTGAAGAAAGACTATACCTTATTACGTAGGATGTTAAAGGTTGTCAGCAGGGTAAGCAGTTTGCCACTTAGCCAGCTTGTTAATATTCTGGTGGACAGGCACATGGACTCATGTGAAAAATGGGCGAAATCCATTTTATCTGACTCACAACACCCTCTACATTCACAACTCTCCCCATGTATCTCTTCAGGGAAAACCAGAAGCCTATATAGGAAACTATATGCCCGCACTAGTAAGTACAAAAACTCATCCATACCCTACCTAGCTCGTGTTCTGTGCGATAAAGAAAGCATTAGGCGTGAAACCTTTAACTTATTAAATAGTCAGTAGAACAAATGGATCTCGTCTTTCCAACTCACATCATTTACAGGTACAACGTTTTCTCTCTACTTTTTTTCATTCTGTATGTATTTTTGTTATGTGCTGTTTTGTTTCTCTCTTCCTTGCAAACTCTACTTAAAACATTCTTGTTCGTTCTTTCACACTCTGTATATCTCGACCATTTTGCTATCGCTTACGCCAGTAAATATGCTAGTAGTATCTACTTTTCTAACACCTTCAAACACTGTTTAAATTTTGGCTTTGCTACCGACATGCTAATATGTTGTTGTCAAAACTGACTGAGATAACTTTAATCTATGTAGAACTATATTTATTGTTAATGTACTAACTGGATGCAATATTGTAGTAAAAATGCTGAGAATTCCATTCTGTATCACAAGTACTGATTTGGAATAAAGCTATCATCTTATCTTATCAGGTGTGCGTTGGCAGAGTATCGAACCCCGGACCATGTGCATGGTCAGCAAGAGTCCTAATTGCTGTGCCACCGACTCCCAAATGAAATCCTTGCAAACTAGCACTTGAAACGCAATTTCTCCATGATAATTACATCCATACTGAAGCAAACTCTAAGCGATCCATTCCATGATCACTAGGTCAGTCAGTCAATCATTCGTATAGGATCTTTCGCCCTTGTTTAACTTAGTTTAGCGGTGTCAAGTAATAAAATATAATGATAACGCAAAACACCTGTTGTGATTTTTAAGTTTCCCCAACAATTTGCCTAGATTTGATACAAATTATCTAACCTGTTGTATAGTATAATAAGTATATAATCATATAATTATCAATTTTGTTATTATTATTATTATCAACATTTATGATTTTGTTTGGATAAACCGAAATAGAATGTAACATTGTTTTGAATAATGGCAATTATGATGTCCATTTTTGTTGTTATTATTATTATTGATTTTATTACATTTTACTTCTTTAATGTTGCCTTTTCTTGTGTTGTATCCAACTGAAAAAGAAAATTTTCTCATTTTTTTCCCATGAAATCAAAATAATAAAATGTTTCATTTTGCCAATTTGAAGATAATTTGAAGAGAAAAGAAGGACAAATTAAGGCGGAACTAGTTGGGAGTTTCTATTTGTCTAATCAAGAAATTAGGTAGGTGAATGTATACTTCATTCATTCATGAAAAATTACGAAAATTTCCTAATATAAACAACTAATTCAAAACAATAACAATAACAAGTATTGATCCTATTGATTCATTGATCAATTGATTGATTGATTGATTGGATGAAGATTATTCATGACTGGTTGATTGATTGATTGATTCAATTATTTAATCACCGTTTGATTTCTTCTGGTAGCAATATTGTGGCTTCAATTTAATTCATAAGAATATTATACATGAAAGGCTTCAATAATGAACGTTCTGATGTTGAACTGGACAATATTGGCAGTACCACTAATATATATGTGATTTCGCGAAAGACGATGTTAGATGTCCGGTGATTTCATTTGCTCTTGCGACTACTGTGGAACGTGTTTTATATAACTCATCTACACAGATCAACTGATCCTCTCTGTGTACGTGTAACCACATGAGCACACGAAAATTGGTAAACACACTGGGATGTGACACTATCCTTCATTTTCTGTGAAGATTTACAGGACAACATATATCTGGTTTTCTCTATGAAGGTCATTTTAGCGGAATACAGTAAGTTCTATAAGTAAGTTCATCCCTGAGAGTTTGTTTAGTAGTCGCCAGTGAACAGTAAGAACTGTAACGGAGTAAGTGTTTGGAAGATACCTCCTGAATGATACATTCAAAACGTTGTCCCTTATTTAGATATTCCAGCTAACTTTGTAATTTGAAGTCTATTTGTGATGGTGACTAACAGTATCAACCTAACAGCGAGCACTTCAGTCCAATCAATTGACGAGAAAATCTAAAATCTCATCCATTTATTCCCCTTAATGAATTTGAACAAAGCAAGAACTACAGTTTTAGCAGAATAAAATGGTACCATCTTTTATTTCGTTGCCTTCTCGTCAGCTGCTTACATGGCAAAGACATTATTAAATATATCTACAGCAACAATTTCGACATACTTGCACAGATTTCATTTTAAACAAAATCAATCGATCAACATACGCATACACTAATAATACATACATATATATGTATTATTTAACACTATTCCGAACAATAATAATCAAACACAATGGAAACTTTTAGCATTTCACATTCGGAGGAAAGAGAGGTGAAATTACCCAGTTACCAGGGCAAAGAAAGGCTGATAACCGCTTCTTTCTGGAGGCATAAATCATGTTTCTGGCGCTTGATGGAAATGGCTTCAACAAACTTAAGGAGAATTGAGCTCTTTTGCCTGTTGATAATTTTGAATGACTTTTTGACGTTCACCTCATGACCTGTGTCGAGAAGATGCCTGGCGATGGCACTGTTTAAAGCATTTGTTCCCTTTAGACGTAAGCTTTTTGGTACATGTTCAAAAAATCGTAGATATGCCCTACTTTCTGTCCTTCCAATGTAACTGCTGCCACAGATACATGTAAATTTGTATTTACAGTTGGAGTTAACATACGAAGGATATCTGTTGGCTTTTGATTGCACCAAAGAGCAAGTTGTTCGATAGACGGGAACCAAATAAGCTGCAGGATAGGCTATGGCTAGTGATGTACTCAGCCTTCTGTTGATCATCGCTGTAATATTTTCACCTTTATAATCAAGCTGAATGTAGACTGTCTTTTTTCCCACTGTGATTTTTTTTACATTTGTTACTTCAGATCTTCCATGCTTGTTGATGAACCTTTGAGGGCACCCATTGCTCTTCAACATCTTTTCAAGGAACTCAAACTCCTCCTCTAGTTTCTCTACAGAGCATATTCTCCTCGCTCTATAGTACAGAGTCTTGTAGTAGATATATTTAATAATGTCTTTGCCATGTAAGCAGCTGACGAGAAGGCAACGAAATAAAAGATGATACCATTTTATTCTGCTAAAACTGTAGTTCTTGCTTTGTTCAAATCTAAAATTCACTTAAATAATTAATATGACCCGTTACACAAAAGGTGGATTTCGTGACCCAACAAGGTTTAGTGGATAACGCTTCGGCGTTTGAAACTATGAACACTGGGTTCGAGCCTCAGTAGTGGGAATACCATCACTCAGGAGAAATGCAGGCACATCCATCCGCCTGAAAAGTTCTGAATATGACGAAATACGCGTTATTCTGGTTCTCTTTGCTAGTTACTATGCACTCACTAGCTGACTTCAAGTTACATGACAAGACATCGTTGAAGCATCTGCACACAAGGTGCAGCGATTTAAACCTGAGTTCGAGCACTTCGTTTCAAACAATTATCCACCTTTTCTCTAGACTGTATATCACCGCTCACCTGTTGTTGAAAATATTCTACTTCTATTCTAAAATACTTCTTATGGCTGAATTTTAGTTAAACATTTTTGTTCTTCACTACTTGTTTCATTGACGTGGGGATTATGAATGGTTACGTTAACAATAGGGAGGTAAGTAGCACTTTTGTGCTTTGTTAGCACAGCGGTTAGGATGCTCACCGACCATGCACATGCTCTGGGGTTTGACCGACTTACTGTTTTACCTCACTAAGCCAGAAATAAAAGCTAGTAAAGAGGAAAGGTTTGACATCAGGCTAGCGAACCCATCCTGTAAAAAATAAAAATACTGCCTCTAGCTTGAAGCCTCCTGTTCCACCGGGAACTTAAAGGAACAGAAACAAAACTTGTTTTGTAGTAGAAAGCCATCTAGCCTGAATATCTGGCTAACGTCAGTGTTGAGGTAATTCTGAGGTCTTGATATGTTATTGCTGTTAAGTAGTACCGCATAATTTTCTTTCTGCTGTTGGTTTTGGGCATTTTGTGACTGTCAGTAACCTGAAGAAGTTTTGGTCGGCTACACAGTAGAATGCCGATTAGTTTTCTGAGTTCAGACTACAAAACCTCGGTTTCTGTTTCGCTACAAGGATCCTTTGGGAAGTTAATTGCGTCAGTTGAATCCTTTAATTGACAGTTTTGTAGCTTCTGAGCGAGAGTGTCACATCACACTGTGTTTACCGATCTAAATATATATATATATGGTCCTACACACACAAACACACATGTAGGGTGGAACCACCGATCTCTGCAGTTCAGAGCTTCAGAACACATTCCAAAGTGGCTGTAAGAACAGGTAAAATTGCCGGATACAATTATTCCATGAAATATATGTCCAGCATCATCTGCATCACATAGCATATCACAGAGACAGACAGTGATAGATGATTTCAAAAGTGTCTTTAAACCCATATATATAAAATAGGCTTGGGTCATATGCTTAAATTCATTGAAGATGTTTGTGGCTTCTCTGACCTCATTCATGAAGTAGATGTAGTCATTTAAGTAACTATTTGAAGTTAAATTTAATTAAAACCTCATTATTTAGTTGGGGTTTAGGGGTAGTGATTAAATCTTTAGGATAAATTTAGATTGTGACGTAGCTCACAGACACCCTGATGTAATCTCATAAACACTATTATGTTGATTACTTATATATTTCCATGTTTTTAAGATTAAAACGTTCTTTGAGTGAGTTTACAATATTTAAGGCAGATTATTCTATTTCGAATCTGAACAATGTTGAGTAATTTGATATTATAGATAAAAGTTGAGTATTATACCCATCGGAATTGTGTTGTACCAGTTTACTCGGTTAGTTATCTGAAGTTTGAGTAATTTCAATCTACACAACCCACTGGGCTTAGTCGAACCTGACACACCACTGAGTAGCACTTGAAACCAAAAGAACAAAGTGGTTTTCCAGTGATTCAACCACTTCAGTCTGGCCAGTAAACGCTAGTGTTTGAGATGAGTGGACTAATATCATTCAATAGTATAAACCATCACGCTACCCTAAGAATGTCATCGAAATTATTATTGAGAAGGATAACTAGATACAGTCGTGTATCAGGCTCACAATACTACAACCATCGCTTTTGATGTGGTTGTGTTCTTTGAGATGGATGGTTAATTTGCCAAGCTTTCATCACTTTACTAGGCGACATCTTTAGCGCATACTTCACTTCGATGATGTGAGCTTTTAGATTTCTCCACGAGTTTATTTATCATGTCTCCTGGTGATCCTGGACATGATTAGTTATTTTCGTGTATTTTCACACCTTCTTGGTTACTTGTATTGGAAATGATTGTTTCGTAGACTTGAACTTTGACCCTTTCTGTGTGGGGTTTTTTTCTTATTTGTTGATAAATTTTGTTTATCTCGATGTGTCTCTTGATAACCATTCACTGAAATGCCAAGCTTCTAAAAATTCTCCTGTATTATTGTTGTTTCCTCTGTCTACTATTCTGAAAGTTGTCCCGGTCGAATTGATGTCCATGGATGTCTGTATGTAATGATATGGGGGAGTGGATATCATGTCATGGATACGAAGACGAAGGAGATGTAGTTGTGAAGAGTATATTTTGTGAAATCTCGTAAACAGTGTTTCAATGCGACAGCAGATATAAAAAGAATTTGTATACATCACATGAAGGATAAATTCACTGATACTTTCTGAAACACAGAGACTAAATGGAATATATCATCAAAGGTTTTCAGCGTATAAAAATGCTTCCAAGATCTGGAGACTATATTATCCTCTTACAATCCTCTTATAATCCTTACAATCCTTGATTTCGCTACGACGGTAATAAGACTGGTAAAGAGGAAAGGTTGGGCATGAGACTAGCAACTCCATCCTGTAAAAATAAACACCACTGATACCAAAACTTCAAGTCTGTAGTTTGAAGCTCGATGCTCCACTAGAAACGTAATGGAACTAAAAAAAGGGAGAGATAGAATTTCTACTCATGCTTATTGTTAGGTACACGCATTAAATTGGTCTTTTCTAAAACAGTAAATAAATATGGCTGTACCTTATGTTTCTCGTCACACATAGATGGTTGTTTTCAAATTACAGAGACAGAAAATAAAATCGATGTTTAAACGTCTTTTAAACCTATCTATAAAACGTGTTTGAGGCGTCTCCTAAAGTTTGTGGGAGCTCCAGCTGGCAGTTAGGTAGTTAATATCACATTTATGCGATCAAAGCAACAACTCGTCATCACACTAAAACTTCCTTGGTAAACTTTGTTTTGATTCCAGCAGGGATAGATGTACTATTAGCTCTGTTATTTGGTTTAGTAATCTTCATTGTTATTCACACCTTCAACATGTCTTTTTAACTTGACCTGAATTTATATTCCCCCCTCTTAACTCTTAATTAAATTTCATATATTTCCAAATATTGGTTTGTAAGGATTAGATTTGTTTTTACGAGTTGATCACGGATTGATATACTCATAAACCAACTCTTGAAAATTGATTCGATGCTCGTTAGTGAGTGACTGGTTACATGACGGAGTTTCCGAGAGTTCTAGTAAGAAGTCGTGACTAGTGAGAAACATCCAGTCAAATGTGAGGGTAGGTGTCCCACTGATGACATCGGTAGGTGGTCGCGCTGAATCATGAAGTGGGGGAAGTTAGAATCCATGAAGTGGCCACTGAAACGAGTCCCTTTGAGTGAATGGTAACCAGCTAGCTTGCCATGTAACCGGAAGGTGCTGGGTTCGAACCCTGTCGGTGGGTGCGTGCTGCCGATGGTTTCCAAACTAGGCTGACGAGACAGCTGTCCAGTAATCCCCGGTTTTCAATGGTTATCTAGCTAATATCAATCCATGGTCAACTCGCAAATTTCACACATGTATTCCTATGACAAGTCCGTGTGTGATGATGAGATTGTTCGAAGTGTGTTGCGCAAATACTTTGCAACACGAATCAGTCACATTACGTCTTCTTATTGCTTTGTCTAAATCCATAAAAGGAACTAATTTCTTCAAACTATTTAACTTGCTTGCAGAACATAAATTATGTAACATCTTTCATTCATTTTCAATTTTCCCTTTAACTGATTGGACAAAAATGCTCAGACCCCGTGTACATGTCACCTTCTAGTGCTGAGATTTCGATGATATCTGGGGTGGCTCTCGTATTCCGATTGGTCTAGTGGACAACGATTTTGAGTTTAGGACGATTGGTACACGGATCCAGTCACATTGGGAACAACCACTCAATGTGTTGAGACCGCAGGTACATCCGGTTGGGGAGTCTCAAGAAGGAAGAAGTTCGCATCGTGAAATCTTCTACTAGTCACAAGAATGACTTCACGTGACGTTTTGTTTAAAGTGCTCACTTATGTGTGATTTAGGCAGATATGTCAAGAGAAATGAATGATATTCTAATAGCCAGTTCAAACACATTACTGAATTGCCTAACTCCATGTTATCTCATGTTCTGAATGATCGTATATTCTACAGGGATTTGGACGACAAGCCAGTTTCACTGACAATATTTCTGCATTCCACTTGTATCTAAATACACTGTCCGAAATAGTGCTAACTTGTCTTCATAGGGTATTGTGCGCTAAAATTGTTGAAGCTGTAATTGTGACTTCTGAAAAAGAGTTTACTGAAAAACAGTCATCTCCTCTGTATTGAATTATAATGATCACACTTCACCTTAATTTCACAATTTATCATCATGTCAGACATTCTGATGAGGCAATAGTTCCTATATCCATCCCTCTACCCCTACAAACAAATATGCTCGAAATAACTGACTGACTACATTGTCATTATTACTTATTATCAATATGTCATCATGTTGTTAATAGTGTGATCACCTTGGTTAGTTTATCCATTAGTTCACAGACTTGTTGAGGAGTTATCGAAAGGTATATTTCATTGAATTCGATTCTCTAGTTTTCGTAATGCCAGAGGTTGGATTATTATCTTTATCTTCGTGTGCTGTGAGCTCTGATGTCTTGGAACATTCCACCTAATTTTGATTTTCACCCTTTGAGGTTAAACTCACAAGTAAGTTTCGGAATTCACGTAATAGATTGTCTGTCAAAATATGAATCTACCATTCATTCATAATATGCATCAATTGACTCTGTTCTTCCATCTTGAATTTTGTCTCTAGTCACTGCTTATTTCCAAGAGAAATATTGACTATACTCCCCTCACTTGTCCAATTCTACTGTAAAGAGTCAGGCTTTTAACACTGAATAATTTGTCTTCTCACATCATCCTCGGAAATGTGTTGTCTTAACTTTCTATCTATGACTGCAAGTCACCGTGAAAAGTGTGTTCAAGCGTTTTGTCACTTCTAATCTGATTTAGTTGAGTATGTTCGCATTTGAAGAGAATCCAGAAAACTAAGCGAATTCGTATTATCCTGCGAATGTGTTCGTTATTTCTCTGTTCAAACCAACAATGAGAAATGGTTGTAAGATAGGACAAAGTTATAAGGCGAGGAAAACTACAGTCACAGGTGAATTTTCCCGTCACGTCATCTCTAATATGACTATAACATTCTACACACACCGCCAATATTGAACATTGTAGGGAGAAGTCAAAGTGATGTCAAAATATCATTATTATTGTTATTGTTAGTATTATTTTTACAATTATCACTACTACTGCTACTACTATTATTATCATTATTACGACTACATTTCAGTACTAAAGTCTAATCAAGTGAAAGAGAAAACAAGAAGCACGCTGTCTTCAAATGATTCGTGAAGACAGTCGAATACATATGTTCATCTGACATGGATTAGTGTATTAATTCTCCTGTTAGTGAGTGGTATACATCCTTCAAGAACAGAAGAAAGAATGCGAAAATGATCAATAGATGAGTAGTTTCAACAAAACCGAGAACGACACTGAAGGAATGAAAAACGCTCCATAAAGTGAATCAACCACTAATTTTCGACATTTTCAGTCTCAAATGACTGAATTACTCGAATCGATTGTACTCCAGTAGATATGCTGGATCATACATATCCTTCATGCATTTAAACGTGAGCAAGACGTGTCATTCAGCACCTCAGTTAAAAGCATCATAATAATTAACTGCCACAACATTCAGTCTGAAAGAAGCCGAAGCTTCCCATCTAACTATAATACCGATTCTCGAAATTTTCACTGCACAATCTTCAGTTATTCATTAGAAGTGAACATCTCATCTACTTGTCTCTAAACATCAACACGATATTATTCAATAGGGCATGAGATGTGGTGATGGAGGATACACGATAAGTAGACTGATCTTCGTCAAAGGGATTGTGTGGATTGATTCTGGTACATTAACTCACCCTAATATTCGTCTTTACATTCTCATAGATTGCTCTGGTTTCTATAAAGAGAAGATGAAGTTTGTCGTTAAAAAAGGGTCACTTGATATGTATACTTAAACAGGTGCATGTGAGAAAACAGATAAAATGTTTTAACTCCATCGTTTCTAATCATCGAGACAAGTATCCGCAAAGTACGCGAAAATTCTGAGTGTGAGATGTCATCTCATCTCCGACTCAACGTTTACGACATACTAGACTGTTGAAAGCGCCTTGCAAAATGTTCGACTCCAAAGTTTTCAACTTACCATAAGCTATCACCCGCAAGTGTTCGACATAGCTGAGATTTGTTATCCGGTGGGTCAATTCATTTATTTCTGGAAAGGAAGGCAAAGTTCAAACACATAACATGGATAGGCATGATGATTTGTGAATGGATGAAGACGCAAGGAAGCATTGGTAATTCGGAAGATGACAACATTGAGCGGAGCAATGTTTATGTCTCAATTAAACCCCACTCAGCAGACTGAATACATATATACGCCACAGCTTCTCCTGTAGGCAGTTGACGGGTTCCGATATCTGGCATCGTTACCTACATAATGAAGATCAATCAAATGGTCAGAGACAATTAGTGACAAAAAACTCGAGGAACTAATCAACCACCCAGGAACCTACTGATCAAGAAATACGCTGGAGAAAATGGAGATGCATCAGACACACGCTGAGGAGGTCATCGGTTGAAATCGCTCGCCAGGCCAACGCTCGAGCACAACCTGAGTAGTAATCGATGATTGAGGTGTGTCCGCAAGGATAGTGACACTGAGAAGGTCAAGTGGGGAGCGGATGAGAGCCCATAGGCAATCTTGAGGCCAGCTGAATAGGACTGCGAAGAATTGGAGGAAGACGAGATGTGCTGCTGAGGCCCTATGTCCCACTTGAAACCCAAGGGAACAATAATATTATCGGTAATACAATCCTAAAAATACAGTCAGTGGAAATTGCTCTGGAAGAAGAATTATCATGGTATTTGTAAGTAAGTAGACTTTCACTTCATAGAGAGTATCTTCACCGTTTACAATCACTGTCAGTTGTTATTTAGCCGAATAAATTGACAAACATCTGTCCGTGAAATACGAGGGATAAAACTGGTGGAACAATCTTCCACAAAGCAATGACATGTTTCGAATTACCTTCAGTGCGATTGACCGATAGAAGGTTATCACATTCACTTAAATCCAGCTGTTGTTCGATACCTATTCAAGAAGAAAGCATAGTATTGACAGTATTTCGTCGGCTACAATGAACACGGTGTGTTCAGTATTACTGATCACCAGTATTCTGTGATTTGACTTACGGCTTGGACCGGCTGAAATACACAGACGTCAACACATACAAACAGATTACTCGTTTATCATAACATTGCAAATAGTATGTACGTGTAGGTTGTGAATTTTGCCAACATGTTGATGAAGTGAAAGTGATTCTTATTGAGTAAGCAATGAGTGACGGATGTTCAGAGAGAGAAATCTGAAGCTTTGAATCTTCATAAGGATTGACCATGAGTCAATGAAATGTCCATCCACGGATTACGCGAAATGCGCACTGTTCCCAACTAGCTCTCAGTTGCTCTCTATTCACCTCTGAACACTGTGAACGGCTGGGTATCAACTATTCAAAACGATGTACTCATTCACAAAACGATTGTAGTGCAAAGCGTCGGAAAGTCTCATAAACAGACCGAGTCCCAACACACTGACCCTGGTTCACAAAATGAGAACAGACGTATACAAAATCACTACTGGATGTCATTTATTGTGCAGTGACTGACGAATTCATCCCAATATCCAACAGATAAACACATCTGTCTTTCAGTCACACACCTGCGCTATCAACGATAACTAAGTTACCAGTTACATATGGTGGATTCGATCACAGTGATGTTTGACTGAGTCAGAAGAATGTGAAATTGTAGGTAGAAGTGAAGCTAGCCTGCCCAACCAATAATATCAGTGCTTACATTCAGATCCATGGATTAACGATTCATTCCAGAGAGTTCTACTCTGAGATATGTAGATGAAATTCCCTGAATAAAATGCAAAGAGGACAAAATATTTATCGACCAGTAGTTTAAAAATCACCTGTCACATTGATCCAATGGTAAAAATTCAATGGATAATTTCAAGATTGTCTCCCAATCTGGCAAATATTAGTGGACTGTAGTATAGGCTTTTCAGCGAATAAATCAACTGAGTCCGTTTTGTCAACATCTTTCGCCATTAAGTATCGTCGGGCATTGATTGGATGAAATGCTAGATACGCTTGTAGTCTCCTATACTGGTTGTATCCAAGTGACTGATAAGCAGCTCAAAACTGTCTGCCACACGTACACTCATCTTTTAATAGCAGTAGAGAGACTCAACTGAATCTCTCTCAAAAATCAGGCTCGAAAACTTGTTGATTGAAACGAAAGGCGAATAAGACCAAACAAAATAGGGTATGAATTACGAGGGCGTACTTACCGTATGACTCCTGTACCTCTCTGATGGTCCCTGAAATGCCTGACGAAAGAAATGAATACACGACAGATTCAAGATAGACAACAAGTGGGATAATGAAAGGTGCTAAATTCCTAACCGTGAGGTACTCGAATTGAATAGGTAGCACTATTCAGACTTACTGTTTAAACACCTGAACGTCAGCCTTCACATGTCTGTGTGATATTCAGTAGTGGCGTTAATTCAAAGTCTATTTAACGAGAGATTTCAATAGTCTAGTCAATTTATTTGCAGGTTAAAGATGAACAACAAACATTTCACGTACTTCTGTATATATCCGGTTGGTAGTAGTATTCAGAAATATTGTATAGACAATTCACAACTAAAAGAACGATTATTTCTCAATATTGATTAAATTTGTTGACTTACACCTAGTGATACTTTTGCCTGTTTCTCTGGCCTGTCTTTCCAAGCGGTCTGAAGTGGGAAAAAGACAAACACACAGTCAGTTGTCTTGTGCAACATAAATCATGATTACAAGACATTTGAGACAGTGTTGTCAATATTGCTCGCTTCTCAACTATTGAAATAAAAGCTGATACATAAACAGATGGCAGTATGGAATCACCAGTTCTCCGTCTTCATTGATACCTAGATATTGGTGCTTACACACATTTGAACAGCATTTTACAATTGTTTACTGCGTGTTCATGTGTACAAAGTATTTGACATCCTCGAGCGACTAGTAATGCAAAACCACACATTCACTTCAAAAAACAAAAGGTTTGTACGAAACATTGCAAAAGTGTAATTAGTTATATTGTGACTGTCATCGAATTACTGATTGTAAATCTACATCACACCACTGCCATCCTTAGTAGGGAGGGTAAATAGAGGCTGTGAACACTCCACGTTTGTTGAAGGATTATGACAGGGAAGAAAGAGGAGGCTAAGTGTGGGTCTTAGTTACCTTATAGTTGCAAGTGATACCATTGTGAATAATAAATTTCCCTCGAAACATCATCCGGGGAATATACCTGTTTCACTCTGTCATATGTCCAACAATAACATTAGTTTTCAACTATATACTACTACTATTACCACAGATTTTCAGTACCACACGCATAGTAATGAGTCGAAGCATCACCGGAACAAATTAAAAAAAAGGCATACAAAATACATATGGTAAAAAAAGCAGGCTTGCAAGAGCACCTTCCAATGTCGTCGCTCTTTCTTCCGCAATGGCTTTCTTATTATTCATGTCTATTAGATGTACTGTAAAACAATCGCAAATGTTCCACAAACGAATTGTTAATGACTATAGAAATGATGGTTAATGTCAAAACTGATCATCAGTCATGCTGAATTCGTCTACATTCACAGAGTGTTCGTGTGTTACATGTTGCATATGCTTTCATCAAACACCTCCAACGCTGATAATTCCGAATTCAAAGAGAATACGATAAATCATTCCACAAATGAAAATGTATTCAATGAACAAGGACCTAATCACTTCCTCAAAATGAAGTACATTTAAAAGAATTTGCTTACGTTCGTTAAAGTGGATGAAACGACTTAAATCGAATGACTCTTGAACAAGACGATTCGGATCTTTAAAACAAGAAGGCTGAGCGTCAATTCATTTGATGAAGCTTGGTCGAATGTTATGACTTGTTCAAATTCAGGAATGAGTGACATAGAGAAAATGTGTGCTGGCATGTTTCCCATTTTATGAGAGAGAATAATTCTGGTTGATATGTTCAATGAGTGGCGTATTGAAGAGAATATCTCACTCGAGAATACGGAACGATACCGCTTCAAATATCCCCTCACTCACTCCACAAGAATTACCTTTTGCACTGTTCGAGAATCCCAGTTTTCAAACCGCATTCAGGGGTTAACTGCCACAGATAGAAACTGACTAGCTTCGCACCACAATCGCTTACCCAATGTGAATCCACTGAGAATTTAGCTTTTCACTGTTCGGAAATAGGAAATGATTAAGTCGATCGATTCCTGCATGTCCACAGCGTGCAGAATCTCAAAGTTCATCGCTATTATCCTGCTGGATTAGATGAAGTTATTTCGCTGGCTGCATTTCTTTGCAGGATTTACATGATGTCTCACCACCAGACTATCCGATGGTAGCCTTAAATTAGCTGACAAACTACTAATTGTGGAGAGAAATATTCAAAAGCTTGACATTGTAGAATTCCCGAATATTCTTTCTTGAGTTGACTGGTTATTTGACAAGTAATCTCACATTTCAAAAAATTTACAAGTCAAAAACAATTCGATTATGGCAGACTAATGGCAACATAAATGCTTAAATTAGTGTTCAATGCGCAGTAACTCACTATAAGGTTGCCTCAGTCGAACAGCTTCAGAAAAGGAGAAATAATTAATTAATAATATGCGAAACTGAGCATATTTAATCTCACGAATCACTTGATCAACAGAGAGAGACAGTCGTTCGTCCATTATTTCGTGGGGAGACCACCTAAATCCTTGTCTTGTGCATTCAATCTGCACTGAGTACGTGTTTCAAATTGATGTGACTCAAGATGACTTTGTAGTCGTGAAACTGAATTCATCAATGTACACAATTTGTGCAACAGAAATGTATGCAATATATATAAATTCGTGTTATCCGTATGTGTCAGACAAATAACTAGATTGGGTTGTCATACCCTACCTCAAATTCATCAGAAAATGATATTCATACCGACGTCTGATAGATCTGATCGAATGAATTGGTTCATACATTCACACAAATCACTGATTATCAAATACTCTGAAAGCAGTTGTCAGAAGTCAGTTCTCTACTTTCAAGGTAGTTCCAAAATATTTGAAATGCAATATATATATGCCATAATTAAGTAGCGCTTATGTATCAGTGGAGGTAAATTCAGGAGAAGGAGGAACACTGTGATTCCTAATGATAGGAAAGCGAAAGCCATGATTATGTGTAACTCCGTGAAAATCTGATGAATTTGTATGAAAATTTATTCTAGAGATTCAAATCGAGAAACAAAAGAAGAGAAGATATCGGACCATTTTCAAATACCTTTAATTACTGATGTCCACGTGGTCATGGCGTGATTATCATTATTATAAACAAATTGACCTTTATCAGAGAATGCAGACAGTTTTATTCAAAGAAGATGTAATTATTCAGACAGAAAACGTAAAATTTGGTATTATTTCATATGAAAATTTCTTCACCGTAATAACTTATTCTTGAATTAGCAGAACAAGGAATATTCTCTTCAAGGTGTTCCCCTTCAGGCTGTTATAGCTATACAGTGACAGTGATAGCAGGTTATGTGACGGATACAGTTTTTACCTAGAATAACAGATTAGTTATAGGCTGACGAAATAAGTGGTATTTCTGTGAAAAGTAATGTGAGTTGACTGTAAATACACAGATAGTATGAAGTGGATGAAGATGATGAGTATTCATAATGCAAAGATTCATTGTAAGGAATGAAGGTTGACCAGTTAGTTGAGAGTAGGAATGGACTCTGCAAATCTTTAATTGTATAGTCAAGAATCTACTCCGGTCACCTGGATGACAACCACGACCATACTGATGCGGTGACTGGCTATCATACTATCACCAACAGCAGTCAGAGCCCTTATACACTGAGAACCAATCTCGCCCAGGATAATGACAACAAGATTCAACACAAAAGGAAGGTTGCAGTCATACAAAGCTACGCGTCTACAATTAACTCAGAACAAGAAAGGAGGGAAGATTTCTGGAGACAGCTGAAAGCAGTTATGGGTAAGATCGCAGATGGCGACATGAATGTTAAACAGGGAGCAAACAGTATAGGAAGAGAACACATCATGTGTGAAAAAGACCTCGGAAAAATGTGTAACAACAGAGAACCCTTCGAAGACTTCTGATAATCCACTGACTTGTTGTTTGGAGGCGGCGTGATTAGTCCCCAGGATGAGCAAATGGCGACATGGGTTTTACCAGTCAGGGAGACATAAAATCAAGTAGGTCTCATTCAAAATTGAAGAAACTGGTCATGTAGATTTATTATTATTATTATTGCTCCCTTGGGTTCCTAGTGGAACATAGGGCTTCAACTGCACGTCTCCATTTTCTTCTATCCTCTGCTGTATTTTTCGCCTGCATCCATGTTAGTCTATACTGTTTCAACTCCTCTTCACACGATCTCCTCCATGTCACCCTTGCACTGACGTCCCACACACCGCTTCCCTTTCGGGTTCCACTCGAGCAATGGCTTGTCTAGTGATATCACTTGATGATTTGTTTTCTCAGAGTATGGCCAGCCAATCCATCTCCATTTCTTCCTGAATAGTTGTCGCACAGTCGGTTCCTGATTGGTTCGCTCATTGCCAGAGCTCCCTCACTACTGCTGATCTTTTATGGCCATCCATCTGATCTTGAGTATCATTGAGCGAACAGAGCTGTTGATGAAGGTCTGTAGTTTGCTTGAGGTGCTCTTTATGACGCGCTGGCCAAGTCTGGGATCCGTATAGTGAGTAGAAATTAACAAGATATGAGACATCCATGACAGGTCAGAGGAAAGAACTATCCCAAGGTATTCAATGCTTGACTTAGTTTTTCTTTCAGTGTAAACGAACCAAGTCGCGTAGATCAAGTTTATAATTGAAGAAGAAATTAACTGTTTGATATTTGGAAAGATATAACGTAAGACCGTTTAAATTGGCTATCTGCTGATATCTGACATGAAGCTATTGAGTTTGGGATAGTCAGACAGGGAAGTTACTGGTAACAAGAAAGTCTGATCAACGAAGTTGATTTCGTCTGAAAAAGCAAGTCATCTACGAAGAGACGGCTTCACCTTGAGGGACATCGGCTTCAGTAAGCAAAATAGAGGACTATTTACCCTTATATACAGTAAACTGCATTAAATTGAATCTAATAATAAATTTGTAGACCCACTAATAATGTCATACATTTATTCTCCTTAATGAATTTGAATGAAGTTAGAACTACAGTTCTTGTAGCATTAAGTTGAACCATCATCGGTTATTTCGTCAGCTTCTTGTCAGCTGCTTACGGCTCAAAGACATTATTAAGTTTATCTACAGAAACAATCTTGACATACTTGCACAGAGTTCATTTTTAACAAAATCACTATATGCATACAGTAATTATATATATATATATATATATATATATATATAACAACAGTGATCATACACAACGGAAACGTTTCAGCACTACGCATTTAGATGGGAGAGAGATGAATATATCCAGTTACCAGTTTGGCGAAGAAAGATGGATAACTGTTTCTTTCTGAACGCACAAATCAGTTTTCAGGCACTTGATGGAGATGGCTTCAGCAAACTTGAGGAGAAATGAGCTGTTTTGCCTATTGGTAGCTTTGAACGACTTTCCGACTTCCACCTCATGACCCGTGTCGAGGAGATACCTGACGATGGCACTGTTTAAAGCATCTGTTCCCTTCAGACATAAGCTCTTTGGTACATGTTCAAAAAATCGTAAATATGCCTTTCTTTCTGTCTTTCCGATGTAACTGCTCCCGCAGATACATGTTAATTTGTTTATACGGCTGGAGTTAACTTGAGAAGGATATCTATCGATTTTCGATTGCACCAAAGAGCAAGTTTTTCGATAGATGGGAACGAGCTTAGCTGCAGGATAGCCTCTGGCTAGTGACGTACTCAGTCTTTTATTGACCATTGCTGCAGTGTTCTCACCCTGAATAATCAAGTTGAATGTAGATTGGATTTTTCTCCACTGTGATTTGCTCTACATATGAGGCTTCAGCAAAAACTGTATCATTATTATTATTATTGCTCCCTTGGGTTCCTAGTGGAACATAGGGCTTCAACTGCACGTCTCCATTTTCTTCTGTCTTCTGATGTACTTTTCACCTGCATCCATGTTAGTCCACACTCTTTCAACTCTCCTCTTCACACGATCTCCTTCATGTCACCCTTGCACTGACGTCCCACACACCGCTTCCCTTTCGGGTTCCACTCGAGGGCTTGACGCGCGATGTCACCCAGCGGTCTCCTCAGCGAGTGTCCGATCCATCTCCACTTTCTCCTGCATATTTGTTGGGCGATTGGTTCTTGCTTTGTTTGTTCCCATAATTCCTTGTTGGTGATTCTTTCCGGCCATCTGATCTTCAGTATAGAGCGAAGACAGTTGTTAATAAAGGTCTGCAAACTCTTTGGAAATATTCTTTGTGACCGCCAAGTTTCTGATCCGTAAAAAATAACTGACTTTACGTTTGTATTGAAAATCCGAGATTTTGTTGTTGATGGCTGAGTGACGAAGATTTCCAGATTGATTTCAGGTTGATGAATGTGTTTCTCGCCTTCCCGATTCTCGATTTGACATCCTCGTCCGCTCCCCCTGTAGTTGAGACAATGCTCCCTAGATAAGTGAATGAAGTAACCTCTTTCAAATCCCTCCCGTTGATGGTGATTGACGTTGGATGTTGTTGTTGTCGTTGGTTGGTTATTTTCATAACCTCCGTCTTGTCTATGTTTACCTGGAGTCCTGTCTTCTCCGGCTGCTTCTTCGACCAGTTTGTCGGTTTTCGCTTGTAAGTCTTCGATTGTGTGTGACATCAAACATAAATCATCCACGCGCGAAATCCAGGTCTTCTAGGTTCTTCACGTCGGTCCAGGATATCCCTGTCTTCTCGTTTCCCACCACTGTCTGACGCATAATCCAGTCCACCACAATTAGGAATATCATTGGTGATAATAAGCAGCACCCTTGTCTGACTCCTGTGTTTACTCCAAACGCCTTGCTGAGTTTTCCGTTGTGGATCACTTGACATGTGCCGTTGTCGTACAGCTGTTGAATAAGGTTGATGAATATTTGGGGTACGCCGTAGTACTCGAGTAATTTCCAAATTACTTCACGGTCAACGCTGTCGAAGGCCTTCTCAAAGTCTATAAAGTTGAGGTAGAGGTTTGATTGCCATTCCATGCTTTGTTCTGTGATGATGATGCGTAGAGTTGCAATTTGGTCAGTACATGATTTGCCTTTCCTGAATCCAGCTTGTTCTGGTCGGAGTTCTGTCTCCAGTGCGTCCTTTAATCTCTCCAGGATGATGCGACTCAGGATTTTACTTGGCGTCGATAGGAGCATGATTCCTCGCCAGTTCTTGCAGAGTGAGGCCTAAGTCGCCCTTCTTTGGTAGTTTCACGAGGTAACCTTTCCTCCAGTCAGTAGGCACCTTTCCCTCCTTCCAGACCTTTTGCAATAATGGAGTCAGCATGTCTGCTGTAGTCTCTGGGTCCGCTTTCAGTGCTTCAGGGGGTATTCCATCTGGTCCGGCTGCTTTTCCAGCTTTCAGAAGCTTGATTGCGTTCAAGACTTCAGCTCTCGTTGGAGGATTGGTGTCAACTTGCAGTTGTGTGCGCGCTGTTGTTGGTATTTCTGGACGGGTTGCAGGTGATGGTCGGTTCAAGAGTCCTTTGAAGTGATCCGCCCATTGTTTAATCTGTTTTTCTTCCTTGGTAATTGGGTTCCCTTGGCTGTCTTTTATAGGTTTCGCTTGTGTTGATCTCTTCCCGGATAGAGATTTGGTTATCTGATATAGTGTCCTCAGGTCCCTTTTGCCTGCTGCCTTCTCAGCTTCAGTGGCGAGGTTGTCGTAGAATCGTCTTTTGTCCTTCCTAGCACTCTTCTTCACTTCTTTGTCCAGTGCTGTGTAAGTTGAGCTCAGCGTCTCCTTCTCCTGTCCGTCCTTGCATTGAATCATTTTCTCTTTCACCATTCTCCTCTCTTCTATTAATTTCCAAGTGTCCGTTGAGAGCCATTCCTTGTCTTGTCTCTTCTTTCTTCCTAGAACCGTTGAACACGTTTCGTTGAGAATCGCCTTCAGAGACTTCCAATGTTCTTCCACGCATGATTCTTCAGTGATGTCGCGTAGTGTTTCCTGCTTTGCTCTGACAGTTGCAGTGAAAGTGTCTTTTGTGGTTGTGTCCTTCAGTAATTGAGTGTTGAACTTGCATTGTGGCCTATCCCCAGCTATCCTCGAGGCTTTTAGTTTCACCTTGAAAGTCCCTTCTACTAGATAGTGGTCTGAACCCACATCTGCTCCTCTCCTTGACCTTGTGTCCAGTAGGCTCCGTCTCCACTTTCTTGAAATTGAGATGAAGTCTATTTTATTCTTGGTGTTTCCATCTGGTGAAATCCATGTCGTCTTGTGTATATCCTTGTGTTTGAACACACTACCACCAATCACCAAATCATTGAAGGCGCAGAAGTCTGAGAAGAGTTCACCATTGTCGTTCATTTCGCCGAGGGCCTCACGACCCATGGTGAGTTCTCTTCCTGTGTTGTCTCCTCCCAGCTTCGCATTCATGTCGCCCATCAGGATTTTGATATCGCCATTTGGGACGTTGTCCATTATTGCTTGTAGTTGTCTGTAGAACGCCTCCTTCTTCTCTTGTTCTGAGACGTTTGTAGGCGCATAACATTGAATGACTGTAACTTTCCTTCCTTTTGAGTTGAACCTGGCTGTCATTATCCTGGAGGAGATTGGTTCCCACTGCATGAGAGCTTTGGCTGCTGTTGGTGACATCATGATGGCCACTCCCTCGGTGTGCTCATGGTTGTCCTCTGGGTGGCCGGAAAAGATTACTGTCTCTCCAGTAGGTAGTTGGCACCTTCCAGTTCCGTTCCATCTGCTTTCGCAGATTCCCAACACTTCTATTCTGTACCTTCTCATTTCAGCGGCTATCTGGGCAGCCTTTCCAGTTTCGTACATTGTACGAACATTCCAGGTACCCATCCTTACTTTTGCTTTCATCGAAAGAAGGCACATCGGCTGACTGGCTTCCCGAAGGCTAGCTTTCACCAGCCTGCGTCATTTCACTTCCCCGATTCCAGCGAAAAGTAAGGCTATTGCTTATGTTTTTAGAATTTTTAATATATTTATTCGTTGAAGTTTCTGTAGCGATTTGGTTGTTTTACAGGGGTGGAGTTGCTAGCACCACGCCCCAACCCTCCCTCTTTACCCGGGCTTGGGACCGGCGAGAAAACTAGTAAGCCTAGCAAGCTAGTATCTGGCGAGGTCCTGTAGAGTAATGGACAAAATATCGATAAGAATCACAGATGTCGTCTCGGACCAATATTTAGTCTTTTTAACCTTCGTGATCTAGGTGACGGCCTTCAATTTGAGAGTCTTCGCAATCAGTCATCTACATTCGAAATCATTTGTCTGTGGCAATCAGTCCCTAATTTTCTTAGCAGCTTAATCTTTCATAATCTTCCGAACAATCAATATAGTCTATTAGTTTCACTTAGGAAGTATTACTGACTTTTCAAAAGAGAACCAAACACATAGTTCAACGAAGAGTCTATTTTTTGGCGAATTCATTTTTTTGGCCGTACAATCGCAAATACATAAGTGTTATTTTGTATGTATGTGTACATTAAGTTTGTCAAACAAATATAGACAATTGGTTATGGTTATTTAAACTGAACAGGTGAAGATTGTTGATTGGAGTTACGTAATACAAAATCAGTTAAAAAAACTAGGTGTTAATGAAATTAGGATAGTTATAAAGGTGAAGAGTTGTCACAAACAGTTAATAAAAAAGGAAGTTATGTAATGATATAAATAGTTTGATGATTGAGTTTTACTCAGGATACACATAGGAACAAAGTAGAGAATGAAAAAAAAGTTCTAAATGAATACAAGAATTAAAAGCAATTAAAGAGCAGGCAAACAAACCAAATTAAGCCATGAAAATCAACAAAGTTGTTACCATGACAGTAGAAGTGGTTGAGTAATTCTCTTTTGTATACACAGCTCCGGTTTTTCTATGTAAATGACCAGAGCTTCAGTGATAGAAAGAAGACGAAACCGTATTGCATTTGACAGGTAATTCTTGACTCTGTAGATTACATTGAAGGAAGCGTTTGTTGGAATGGAATGATCGGTGTTAACCACGTTTTCCATTATCGCACTCCTTATTGCACCAACATTGCCTTTTCGCAACCATGCTGGATAGTGTTCTTGAATCCTCTTGGACAGGGTGCGCATCGAACGACTGATGTACCTGGCTCCACAGCAGCAGGTGAACTGATATATGCGCATAGAAATGGTCAGATGCGGTCCTTGAGGCTTCTGCAGATCAGTGGGCTACTGGAGAACACTATTCTTAGCGTTGCTGCAAAGAATGCTCTTCTCAAAGATGATCTGATCTTTCTCTTGAGACTATCGCTTGCTAAATCTCCCTTGAAATCCAAGCTCATGTAGAGTTTCTTTTTAGACGCAATTAAAGTTTCGTTTCTCCGAATTCTTGGTTTGATATTTTTCTCGATGAATCTTATTGAGTATCCATTTTGGATGTAGATTTCTCTTACAACATCCAATTCTGTTTTCAGAACGTCGGGACTACAGATGTGTCAGATGGGGGTAGCAAGTGATTTAATTAAATTCCGCTTTTGTTGAATGGGCACTCTGCTATGGAAGCTTGTTAGGTGACCATTCCAAGTAGTTTTTCTATGGATCAATCTTCTTAGGCTCACATTAGTTCTCCTTGCTAGTTCCACATCGAGAAACGGAATTTTTGATTTGTTTTCCATTTCAAGAGTGAATTGTATTCCTGGACGGCAACAGTTAAATGTCTTCAGCAGTATATTGAGGTCATGGTTGTTGTCACAAATAATGAATATGTCGTCTACGTATCTGTTATACAGTTGTAAATTATCAAACCTCGGCTTTAGTGAACCTTTTTCAAGGCTTGCGACTAAGGAATCTGATAGTAGTTAACCCAACAAAGACCTCATTGCAAGACCATCTTTTTTTCTGTCGATGGTGTTGTTGAAAGTGAACTGGACGTTCTGAGTGCATCTCAGTAGTAGTTCCTTCAAATATGTTGTTGGTATTCCAATACTGAGATTCATATGAAGCCAACCGTTTCCGTGAGTAGGACATTTGTGAAAAGTGACTCAATTTCGAAAAACAGCACAATTTTGTTAGACAAATTCAGGTCTTGTATCCAGTCGACGAACTGTAAGGTGTCACGGAGCGAGTGCGTACATAATGGTTTCTTTGCATTTTCCAGATTATCTTCCAACCGTTTTGAAGTAGAGTGGTAAGCAGAATCTGACATATCCAGAATTTTTTACGAAGTGGGAGACCAACCTTGTGTACCCTTGGCAGACCATAAAGTCTTGATATTATTGAATTTGTTGGCCGGATCTGATCATAGATATCGCCACTGATTAGTTGACCCGCTTTCATTCTCTTCAAGACGTCTGTAAGCTGCTTCTCAATCTCTTCCGTTTATGTTTCTTTCATTGAAGGGTTGGGAAAATTTATCTTCATTCAACAGTATATTGTTCATTTTCTATGATGTAGTCTTTTCGACCTAGAAGTAGAATGGAGATATGCTATTAAAACTCAATGTTTCATTTGAAATCGAAGGAACAAGTTATAATGATACTTAATGCTGTAGATTTCTACACTAATTTTAGATTATTGAAGGCTTGTCTTGCCTTTTCAATTCTGGCTGACTTTGTCATCCTCATTCTTGCTGTCACCTGCAGTTGAAACACCTCTACCTAGATATAAATGAAAGAGGTGATTACCTTCAGATTCCTCCAGTCGTTTTGTGGTTGATGCATGTTATTATTGATTAGGTATTTTCATCACCTCTTTCTTCCTTATGCACACCTGAAGTTCTTCTTTTGTCAGTTTTTTTATTTTTTGAAAGTAGATCTTAGAGTTTTTTGTGACACCAGACATAGGTTGTCCACGAAGTCCTATTCTTCTACAGTCTTCTTTTCGGTCCAACACATATTCCACTCTCCTTGCTCTCCACCACTTATCATATGATCCAGTTCACCATAACCAAGAAAATCAGCAGGGATAGCAGAAAGCCTTTTCTTACACCTGTCCTCACTTCAAAGACATCACTGAGTTTTCTGCCGGTTATCACTTAACACGTGGCATCATCATATCGCGGTGTGTGCTACTGATTAGAGTTATTAGTAGTATAGTTATGTAGAGCGATGTCCATCGGCATAAAAACATCAAATAACAAGGACGGAAAATATCAACCTAATCGTTACAAAAACTTCAACATACACACATACACAGAAAAAATAAAGGCTGCTAAACACATCAACATAGAATCTAGTAGTCGTTATTATGTTCTTATTCATAATACAGTTATACATCTCATCCAACAGTTGTACGACAATGCTGCATTCCAAGTAATCCACAACCGGAAACCTACCTAAGCCTTCAAAGTGAGGACGGGAGTGAGACAAGGCCGCCCACTATCGCCAATGATCTTCCTGATTGCAGTAGACTGGATAATGCGAGAAACAGCGGTTTATGAGGAAACAGGCATAAGATGGACTCACACAAAAGAGAACTTGGAGGATCTGAACTTCGCCGATGCGATATATATATGTCTGATTTCCCACAAACTGGAAGATATGCAAATGAAAAGCAACAAGTCGGCGATAGAAGATGCATCAAAGATAGAACTCCACTTCAGGTGAACATAGATAAAACAGGGGTGATGAAGATTCTTGGCCAACACCAACAGCCACAGCAACAACAACAACAACAGACAACAATCAACCAGCATAAATGGGAGGCACCTGAAAGAAACAACCTCCTTCATCTACCTACCTACCTAGCATCGTTTCAACTACAGGCCAGAGGAACTGACGAGGATATCAAAGCCAGAATCGGAAAAGCAAGATAGGCTTTCATTACTCCTAAGTCTGTGTGTAGGAGGTCAACAGCGCTCAGAATACAATACAAGATCCGGATTTTCAACTCCAATGTGAAGTCAGTCAATGCTACTTCACGGACTTGGCGCGTCATAAAGAGCATGTCAAACAAACTTCAGACCTTCATTAACAGTTGTCTTCGCTCAATACCACTGAAGATCAGATGGCGTGTCAGAAAAGATCAGGAACAGGGATGGATCTCTGACAATGAGCGAACCAACCCAGCAGGAACCGACTGTGAAAGAAATAGGCAGGAAGAAATGGAGATTGATTGGAGTCCATACTCTGAGAAAACAAACCATCAAGTGACATCACACGCCAGGCTATCGTTCGAGTGGAACATGAAAGGGAAGCGGTGAGTTGGTTGTCAGTTCAAGGGTGACTTGGAGGAGGTCATGTGAAGAGGAGATGAAAGCATGTTGGCAGACTTGGAGCTGAGTGAAACAGTTGGCAGAATACAGAAGGCAATGGAGACGTTTGGCTATAGCCCTGTGTTCCTGTAGGAATTAAAGGCTACAATAATTATAACAAATTCATAATCACTTACAATTTTGAGTTCATCTGTGATGTTTTGACATCAATTAGAAGTATTTTCAAGCAAAATTTTATTGTGATATAAAACCATGAGCTGATAATTTGTAACATTTAATCGAATGTATAAATCTTGATTAGAGTTTACTAGTTTTCGGAAATTTTAATTTCATTACACAGATTTGTTTTCGTTATTTTTTCTAGTAATGTATGTCAAAAGTAAAACATTTTATGCATTCAGGTATGTTGATTAATTTAAATAAGTGAATGGGGTGAATCTATGTTGCTTCAAATATCAAATGCTTCATATCTCATATTTTATAGATAATTTCCTCAGTTGATTCCATCAATTCTTTGTGTTAGGTTAAGACTTCGGAGGTAAGACTAATTATCAAACTCATATTTTACTATAAACCTGATACGATTGTAAGCTGAATTAAGTATTTTAAGTCGGAGTATGTGAGATATACGAATTATTATCATTGTCCTTCGTCGCTTGGGTTCAGTGTGGATCATAAGCCTCCAGCATCCATTCTCCACTTTACTCTACACACCGGCTCCACTACTGCTTCAAGCAATCATTCCCTCTTCTTGTAACCTCCTCCTTGTCACCCTCGAGTATTCTGATAGTGGGATCTTGGTTGTTTGGCTACCCATCAAAGTTCTATATTGCTTATCCTTTCAGAACGACCAGCTGCTGACGAAAGCCTTCATCCAGTTGGAAATGCTTTTTAATGGTACAAGTTTCAAGCTTTTGAAGCACACAGGAGCACTGAACTGACAATCATGTTGAAATTTCGGTTGTTGCTCCCTATGCTAAGTTAAGTAGTGCTGATCCCCATACTGATTTCAGAGTGATGAATATCAGTCCAGTTTTTCTCAATTCGATCTCACCCGGCTTTGACAACTTCATTCTTGGTGCACTAAACATTCGAATTATTATCAAAAGTTAATAAACCCATATTAATGTATTATTATGTGATCTGGTAGCACAGCGGTGGAATGCTCACCAACCACGCCTCATGTGGTTCGGAGTTCGATCCCCAGCCGACGTACTCCTTCACCTTGCTAAGCCAGTAATAAGAGTGATAAAGAAGGAAGGTTGGGCATGAGGCTAGTAACTTCATCCCGTAAAAAAATAAACAACACTACACTGCAGTTTAAAGCCCGATGTTCCACTGGGAACGTAAAGTAATAAAAAAAGTATTATTATTCCCTTGAGTTCTTGAGTGGAACATAGGGCTTCAATAGCACCTCTCCATTTTAATCCAATCGTCTTCAGTCTTCTTCAGCTGGATCCATTAATTGCTGGAAAGTTGTTTCGTCCTAGTTCGGGACTCTTCACAGTACTCGCCCACGAGGGTTTGAATGATAAGTCAGTTCAAATTCTAAGACAGGCGTTGACGAGGTGTTTAGTTATGTCACTTCTAATTGAATAAATGCCTCTTTTTTGCAGTCACGCTGGGTAAATTGCTCTAACGCGTTTTGAAAACACGTGTATAGAGCGATCTTTCTACCTAGCCTCTCAGAAGCAGATGAAATGATCTATGGACACTTGAGTTGTGAAATGCGGTAGTTCGTCGTTCATATTGCCTAAAGTTAGTGGATGGCTAGAGAGTATCAACCCTCAGTATTACTGCAGGGAAAGTCTTCTTTAAGGGAACAGAGATGCTCATTTTTAAGATATCTGCTGTTAAATCTCCCTCTCTTCTTTGGCACTGAAGAGCATCCTTTTGGCTCTGGTTCCATGGCCTTCTCCACGAAACGTGTCGGGAATACATTCTAAGTCAGGATATTTTTGAGAAAAAAGAGCTATTCTTTCGGAAAGTCAATGCTACAAATTCTACCGATATGATGGGCCGGTAAACAGTTCCAAACCAGGACGGAAGAGCTGCCCAATGTTCCCTGATGGTCTTCAGAGGTAGTTCTCTAACTGATATCAATCCATGACCACACTTGAAACAAATTGAATCCTTGCAAACTAATTTTTGAAATCAACCGAAGATTGAAGATGTTACTCGCCAAATATTATCCTTCAGCTAAGTTGATTCCCATTTATCGGATAACATGCTCTTTGGTGCAGTCAAAAATCGATAGATACCCTTCTCATGTTAACTCCAACTATGTATACGAACTTACATGCATCTGCGGTAGCAGTTACATTGGGAGAACAGAAAGAAAGGCACACCACCGATTTTCTGAACATGTACCAAATATCCGTCAACTGTCCCACTGCCAGACATCTCATCAATATGGGTGATGAAGTGGACATCATAAAATCCTCCCGAGTTATCAATAGCCTAGAGAATTCATTTCTTCTGAATCTTGAAAAAGCAATCGCCATCAAACGTCTGGAACCTGATTAACCTGTTCAGAGAGAAGCAGTTATTATTCTTTCGTCGATCTAGTGACTCGATTTGCTTACTCCCTGTCTTGCATTTGATGATGTAATCCTTGGCTTTAATTTCTCCACCCTTTTATATTGTGTACCTTGGCTTGTCTCTTGTCTCCCTGACTTACATTGAACTCACTATATTGTTACTCAATTCATTAGTTATTCATCCTCCTACTCACCTCTTTCCTCTATTACGTAACTCTTTTGTTTAAACTTGAAATCCTAGAATGAAAACTATAAAAATTGTAAGTTCGGTGCACTAATCGTTCAGTTTCGAGTCTTCTGTCAACTGACATCACGTCACATTTACAAGTGTATTAAAATTGTTCAGCACATAAACTTAGTTCATTTATTTAAGCTCAAAACAGCTGATGATAAGGCAACGAAATAAACCATGATACCACAAGCCATAGTGCTTACTTTATTCAAATCCATGAAGGAGAATAAATGTATGAAACTGTTGAGGTGATTTCCTTTTATTCTTTCACCTTCAAAATAGAACATAGGACTTTAGCCTTGAGTTTCAATAGCAGTGGTGTTTGGTTTTCCTGGATGCGGTTGCTAGCCTCATGCCAAACCTTCCCTCTCTATCAGTCTTATTATTCCTGGCTTAGCGAGGTGAAGGAATGCGTCGGTGGCCGAGAATTATACTCCCAACCACATGTGTGGTTGGCGAGACTCCTGTCCCTGTGCGACTGAAGTACTTCATGAGGTGATTAATAATCCTCAATTCCATGTTTCACCAACAGATCACATAAACGAAAAAATACTAATTACCTCTCAATTTCACTCATCTTCAACCTAGAAAAACTCTGTATTATTTGAAGTCCAAACCATTTGCATAACTGAAACTCCCGTTTTAGTGATATACAAGCTTTATTATTATATCATTAAATTCCTACAGGAACACAGGGCTTCAGCCAAACGTCTCCATTGCCTTCGGTTTTCCGCCAATTTCTCACCCCACTCCACGTCTGCCCACATGCTTCAATCTCCTCCTCACATGACCTCCTCCAAGTCATCCTTGGACTGACAACAAACTCACCGCTTCCCTTTCATGTTCCACTCGAGCGATAGCCTGGCGTGTGATGTCACTTGATGGTTTGTTTTCTCAGAGTATGGACTCCAATCAATCTCCATTTCTTCCTGCCTATTTCTTTCACAGTCGGTTCCTGCTGGGTTGGTTCGCTCATTGTCAGAGATCCATCCCTGTTCCTGATCTTTTCTGACACGCCATCTGATCTTGAGTGGTATTGAGCGAAGACAACTGTTAATGAAGGTCTGAAGTTTGTTTGACATGCTGTTTATGACGCGCCAAGTCCGTGAAGTAGCATTGACTGATTTCACATTGGAGTTGAAGATCCGGATCTTGTATTGTATTCTGAGCGCTGTTGACCTCCTACACACAGACTTAGGAGTAATGAAAGCCTATCTTGCTTTTCCGATTCTGGCTTTGATATCCTCGTCAGTTCCTCTGGCCTGTAGTTGAAACGATGCTAGGTAGGTAGGTAGATGAAGGAGGTTGTTTCTTCCAGGTGCCTCCCATTTATGCTGGTTGATTGTTGTTTGTTGTTGTTGTTGTTGCTGTGGCTGTTGGTGTTGGCCAAGAATCTTCATCACCTCTGTTTTATCTATGTTCACCTACAGTGGAGTCCTATCTTTTATGCTTCTTCTATCGCCGACTTGTTGCTTTTCACTTGCATATCTTCTAGTTTGTGGGAAATCAGACATATATATATCGCATCGGCGAAGTTCAGATCCTCCAGGTTTTCTTTTGTGTGTGTCCATTTTATGCCTGTTTCCTCATAGCCCGCTCTGTGTCTGTCGCATTATCCAGTCTACTGCAATCAGGAAGATCATTGGTGATATTATCATCACTAGTTGACTTCACTTTTGAATACCAACAGGGAATACTGGACAGCTGTTTTAGGCGAACTTTGGAATTGCTCAAGACTATTCAGTCATGATCCCACAACCAAGGTTCAAACCCAGAACTTTCAAGTTACAGGTCACACTCGTTGACTAATCCACCACTTCGGCTGGAATCCAATAACTTGAAAATAATATCCCCTTCATTTAAATTTTGACCACATTTGTCTGCTTATCTTATCCTTTTTATAAATACACACCATTTTTATGCATAATATTCTAAGAATCATCTTCACTGAGCAGGACACTTTATGCGGACAGTCATATTAATTAGACATTGGGAAATATATTGTGTAAAACCTGGCGTTTTTCTTTTCCCAGACAATTCAGTCTGTCGATGTAATCTTACCTGATTACCACTGTATGGATGATTTTTGCCAATGTGTATATATTTCTGTCGTTCATATACAAATGAAACAGGGTTTGTGAGATGGACACACATACACAGACATACGAGTATACATACAGATAGACGGAGAGAAAAATAGATGGACAGACACACACACATACGCACACATGCACGCACGCACGAACAAGCATCATTGATGATGAGACATGTCGAGTTTTGAAATGTAATACCAGTGTCCATGATAGATAGGTATATACGCTGTTAGTTGTTTAATAAGAACACATGCAAATGAAACATTGAAATTCCCTTGTGATTTAATCATATACAAATTTTCATAATTACTGACTACTTATAATTTGTTCTGATGGTAAAGATTTTTAAAAAAACAGAACAACATATTTTTCGGTTTTTGTGTAAATTAAGTTTCTTTGTTCTCGGCTTTAACACCTTCTGGCTTATTCTATCTATTGTTATTTTTAAAGAATAATTATTTCTCATAGAATCTGTACACAAATATATATGCAAATGAGAAATGGAGAGATATAGTAAAATGGAAATATTAGTCAGTATAATAGTAATACAAGGATACCTAATACTTAATAATAGCAAGTTGTGTGCAGTGAGTGTGTGTGTGTGTATGTTATTCAACTGAATTTACCACTTAAACACAGTGTGTCATCAGTCTACTCTAGTGAAAAATTAAATCTCTGTATTTAAGCGTCGATCGAGTGGTCATTTGGCAAATACTTCATTACTACGGGGTGCCATCGACAATTATACATCTCATCCAACAGTTATACGACGATGCTGCATACAGCCAAGTAATCCACAACGGGAAATTTACACAAGCCTTAGAAGTGAGGACGGGAGTAAGACAAGGCCACCCACTATCGCCAATGATCTTCCTGATTGCAGTAGACTGGATAATGCGACAGACACAGAGCGGGCTATGAGGAAACAGGCATAAGATGGACTCACACAAAAGAGAACTTGGAGGATCTGAACTTCGCCGATGCGATATATATATGTCTGATTTCCCACAAACTAGAAGATATGCAAGTGAAAAGCAACAAGTCGGCGATAGAAGAAGCATAAAAGATAGGACTCCACTGTAGGTGAACATAGATAAAACAGAGGTGATGAAGATTCTTGGCCAACACCAACAGCCACAGCAACAACAACAACAACAAACAACAATCAACCAGCATAAATGGGAGGCACCTGGAAGAAACAACCTCCTCCATCTATCTATCTACCTACCTACCTACCTACCTACCTATCTGGGAAGCATCGTTTCAACTACAGGCCAGAGGAACTGACGAGGATATCAAAGCCAGAATCGGAAAAGCAAGATAGGCTTTCATTACTCCTAAGTCTGTGTACAGGAGGTCAACAGCGCTCAGAATACAATACAAGATCCGGATCTTCAACTCCAATGTGAAATCAGTCAATGCTACTTCACGGACTTGGCGCGTCATAAACAGCATGTCAAACAAACTTCAGACCTTCATTAACAGTTGTCTTCGCTCAATACCACTCAAGATCAGATGGCGTGTCAGAAAAGATCAGGAACAGGGATGGATCTCTGACAATGAGCGAACCAACCCAGCAGGAACCGACTGTGAAAGAAATAGGCAGGAAGAAATGGAGATTGATTGGAGTCCATACTCTGAGAAAACAAACCATCAAGTGACATCACACGCCAGGCTATCGCTCGAGTGGAACATGAAAGGGAAGCGGTGAGTTTGTTGTCAGTCCAAGGATGACTTGGAGGAGGTCATGTGAGGAGGAGATTGAAGCATGTGGGCAGACGTGGAGTGGGGTGAGAAATTGGCGGAAAACCGAAGGCAATGGAGACGTTTGGCTGAAGCCCTGTGTTCATGTAGGAATTATAGGATAAAATTATATATAATTATAATAATAGTGATGATAATTAAAATTAAACTGGTGATTAGGGAATTGTCACATTTCAAGGTAAGAAACCAGCATAGTTTCTTTTCGTGACCGAAAATCTTCTGATCACTATGTGTATTTTATTCAAGGGATCTTGGTTGTATACACAACCTATTGACTCATATGACAAGCTGGAAACGTTTTTTACAGGGAACGACTAGTAAAGAGGTTAAGACCAAGCAAGGTAGAATAAGAGACTGGACAAACTTTCTCTGTATACAGAGTTCAAGGTTGTATTGATAAAGTGCCAGCGTATCCGCCATACAAAAAAACCGAAACCTGACGCCCTTTGTACCATTTGGCTTCACTTTGTAAATGATGTTGAAAGACGACTCAAGTGGAGCTATGTGGCCTGAGTTCGCCGAGTGCTCAAGAATTGAGCTAGTAATTGTCTTACATTGTCCTTTTGCTAACCATGCCGTATAATGTTCACAGATGCGTTTGGAAAGTGTGCGCGTCTTAAGTTTGATTTTTTTTGCTTTTATCGATTTCTATTTTTACTGTTAGTTTGATGTTGCTTTTATATTTAATTCACACTATTATCACTCCAATATGTTCCTTTTGTACATTTTCACACACCCCTTCACACTTGTTAAATTGACACTCAACTACCCGTTTTCTCACTCAATAGCAATTTTAGCCTTATCAAACTTCTGTCTTTGTGTTGTTGAGTACCACGTAATTTACAACTTTTATTTTGTACTTCTAAAGCCACTTCCGAGTAATTAAATCAATTATTTCACCCTTATTACTTAATCATAGACTACCATATATTTTTGGTTAATATAAATACGACTGTACAGCCTCTGAAGTTGATTTCGTCGTTAAAGAAAGTTTTCTTTGCTGAACGGTTTGAATTGATTCCGCTCTCTCAGGGGTGTGAAAGTAGATGCAGTGTTGATGAGCTCAGCCTGGAATATCCGAAGCAGCCATCCAGTGTGTAAATCTCTTCAATGTGTCTAATAAGCACCAATATTTGATTGGTGAGGTGAGAGGTATCCAACTACTCAAATCAAACAACCAGTAGTATATATACAACCAGCAGAATAAAAACGGAACAGTTGACTGTTAGCACAATTTACTATAAATAAAAGACTCCAGTGTTGATGATCCTTCAATTAAATAATTAATATGACCCATTGGACAAGAAAGAAGTGGCTCTCGTGGCCCAAGTGGTCTGGTGAATAAAGCTATGGGGTTTGAAACTATTGGCAATGGATTCAAGCCTCAGTGGGAACATCATCACTCACCAGGGGAATGCAGGTACATCCAGATGACGAGTCTTAAATAAGACTAAATGCTCATTGTCCTGGATTTCATTGCTAGTCACCATCCACCAGTTAACTTTTACACCTAGTTTGAGTCAGCCAAATAAGGGGGGTGCATGCTACAAGGTTACGGTCCTCGTGGACTAAGAACCAATCGCTAGAGATTTTTAGTGATGTGGCTGAAAATCATTCTTAATGGCGAAGATGTATTCACTCTTTCTGATCTTCAATATATCCATTAAAACCGCATTATTTTGCAACGTTATTATTCTTTCTCCCGTCATATTTCTGCCTATAACATCTCCTCTGAATCATTTTTCCCTGTTTTGTCGATCTTTGTGTGCTGCGTGAAGTGTAGCAACCTCAGCTGCTGAACATTCTGAGCAAAGTTCCATGTAGGAACTCAATAAGTCTTATATTCACCTACTGCTCAATGATTTCTTAAAGAAAGACAAATGATTGTTCGAAAAATAATTCAAAATCACTAAGTTCACTTTTTCACTTTCCAGACTTCTCAGAGGGGGATTAATTTTTTATAATGTCAATCCAAATTATTCTAATTTACTGAAATCAGTTTTTGAACCCCCCTCCATTGATTGATTTGACTGGACTGAAATGGTTGATCTCTGATGACATGTCAGCTTCTAGTGAGGGAGCAATTCGAAGATACATTGAAGTCAACTAGACACTATTTAGTTTTCAGTGATATGTACTAGTGAAATGACAGAAGACAAGGGTCAGACGACAGATCGTTTATTGAGAAAATCAACAGATATTTATAGATTTTCATGCGCATTATTTATCAGTGGAGTAGCAGCGTCTTCTGATTGGTTGTTTTCATGCTGATGGTTTTTTATGTTACTGCTTTTGAGACCGTTTCTCAGAAAGTTAAGCCATATATCTGCGAATCGTATTTGCACACGTTGGGTCTGCAGTGATTGGTTGGTGAGATCCTGAAGGTTAAGCTTTGTTATTGTTCTTGCTCATGACCCGAATTCGGTACGTAAACATTGACGTAAATTGTTGTTTACAATTTCGGCTTGCAGGCAGCTTTCACCACACTAGGATTTTAATCTAATTTGAGATACCACCACTCACTGACATGCTGGCAGATACTGTTGACGAGTCCCAAATGAGATGAAATGCCCATCCTTGATTCCACTGCTAGTTACAATCAGCCAGATATTACAGAAAGGTAGCATTAGTTCATTACTCCTTAGTTTCATTAGTCATTAAAGGTTTAAGTGTGAATTATTCCCTGAACTGTTTTCATTTAAGATAGTTCGAACAAAGACATTTTATAGGTTTGATCACGAGCTAACATCAGCAGGAGAACCAATGAAAAACCAGAACGGAGTACTGGACAGAGGCTTTGCCCTAGTCTGAGACTCTTCAGAAGTACGCGCTCACTGGGGTTCGAACCCTGGCACTGAAATAACTGAAATCCTTTTCAGAGATAAGTTTCATCACCTTTGGAATTTTTTGTCGGCATGATTCTAACATATAATTAAATGTTTCAAATGTCCTGCAGTGACTTCTCATGACTTTATATGAATCAAGGCAGGAAAATGGAATCAGTAGGCAGTTCAAAGACATTGGGAAGAATCTAATAGATACTCCTCCACTGTTGTATCTGCACTGGCATACAACTGCATAAACAGCTAATGCAAAGTAACAAAGACCCCTAGAAACCACTGATATTAACCAGCAATATTTGTTAGCTATGCGGACGGCCCTTTCATCCGTCTGATGTTGAGCTTATCAGCAATGTTCGCTATTTGACTCAACTGACAGAGTTGAATCAGTTGAAATCACCTAAGTCTTAGGTAATATCTCGTTTGCACAATCTTACACATTCTGTTCGCATTAACAAAACTTCAGACATCACAAGACAAAGAAAAAGATTATTACTATTTATTATTCACTTAGATTTCAGGAGAAAGATAGGGCTACAGTAACACATCGCCATACCAGTCTGTTATCCACTGTCTTTCTTAGCTGGCTCACATAATCCCCTCCGTGTTACCCTCAGATCCACACCCAACTCACCGTCACCCCATCGCCATCTTGTCCTTATCCTGTCTCCACTAAAAAGGCTCTGGTGAATTTTCTGTTGTAAATCACCTAACATGCGGAACTGTCAGATAGCTGTTGAATGAGGGTTTATATATTTATTCAAGCTTCTGAATTATCTGTTTAAAACTATAATCCCGTTAAACTGTTCACAACCAACATGATACAATAGTTAGCACTGTTTTTTCTAAGTCCTATAATTACCTTTCTAATAGATAAACAGCAAATTGGAGAACATACCTAAGCTAATTGCAGCTAAACTGTCCATTGCCTTAAAATCCTTTTAAAGTTGCAAAATTCATAAATTTACGTGATACTTAACAGTAAACAGATAGAAGAATCGATCAAGGCTCAAGAGTGATAATGTGTTGTGAGATACCCCAAGTGAATGACAAACGTGAATACAACAAAAGAATCGACCACAGTGGGGTGAGAGCAGTCTGCTAGCCAATTGATAGACATTAATTTACGTCAATGTCTTGGTCACTAATATTGGCCATGAGAAAATATTAGCAAGGCTGATTCACAACCAATCACAGCAAACTTAACGTGGACAAATATGATTCGCAGATAGATGGCTCTACTTTTCGAAACAAGCAATCAGAAGCCTGTGTTTGTCTACTTGAATAAGCTATAATAATGAATGTGAAATATATATAAATACGTGTTGATTTCCGCAATAAAACGATCTGTTGCCGGCCCTTGTCTTCTGTTGTTACAACAGTGGTGTACAACTCCTGACAGAGAAACATAACAATCTGAAGTTTTTCCGCTATATATATATATTGCTAGATACCTTTGAAATACAAACTGAAGAATAGTTTATGAGGCTGCTGACATCCTCATTTAACGGTAGAATACTCCCTGGATGTTTTTTATCCAGGCATATGCGTACGTATATATATATACTCATCAATAAAACAGACTACAAATAGAGTTCAATGTACAATAAGGGAAAAAAGGTAGTATTTAAACAACATATTATTTCGCTTATAAATATAACTGTTACACCCATGAGACTTAGAACAAATGAATGAATGAATGAATAATTTGCCCTGTAGGCAATAGTAGGTTTATTCATGTATAACCGTAAATATAAAGAACTTATTCATCCAGTATACTTTTACTCCATATTGTTCACATAAAAGATGATTATTACATTTCTACCTTATTCAATTCAAATTAAATTACCCACAGTTGACCTGAGTGAGTCAAAAGAAAGTTACATATGTGTGTATATATGTTCAACAGTTTATAATAATAATACGTGTAAATGAAATGTCATTATTTCCCCCCATTCCTGTATAAGTAAACTAATTTTTCGGTCATAAACTTCTTTTGCATAAAATCTTAAAATAATCCTTTATTATTAAATACTTCTTTTTTAAGTATTCGTTTTCTGGGGATTTTTGTTTGATTGGCTGGCGGATTTCATCATCATGAGTTGACATCAGTGAGAGAACCAGCTGGGACCTAGCACTTCGGTCCAACCAGTCGACGGGAAAATCTAAGATTGAATTATATAATTAATATGACCCATATTAGTTTGTTTATTAGATATATCACACAGTTTTTTTTTCCTTCACGTTCCCATTGGGACATAGGGCTTCAAGCTAGAGACTTGACGTTTCTGTAGCAGTGTTTATTTTACAGGATAAGGTTGCTAGCCTCACGCCCAACCTTTCCTCTTCACCAGCATTTTTTCTGGCTTAGTGGGGTAAAGGAGTGCGTCGGTCGGGGATCGAACCCGGAACCATATGCATGGTCGGCGAGCGTCCTAACCGCTATACCACCGACGCACATATCACACAGTGATGAGACAGTATTATTTACTGGATGACACAGTTTCGAACAAAATTTATTGTTCACAATCATATCAATTGTAATCACACTACTTTGAAAGTTGAGTTTTATAGTTTTCTTTGTCTTCTCCTATTTGTCGTAGGGGTAGTAGAATTCTCCACATATCAGGGACAGGTGATGAATCATTCCCATTATTTGTATTTGCAGCTGATTCGATAAACAAAGCTTCTGTTATCAATCTCTCCCTATACCCTGTGACATTAGATTTTAAAACTGTCATCCTATCCCATCCAGCCTATTGTATGGTTGTGTGTAACTGCATGAAGTGAGTGCTATAGCTGAACTATTCTCTAGATTTCTTATCTTATTTGGGTCAACCAATCTATAATTAGCTAGGTTTTTATGTTCGGCTAGTCTGAGTGCTACTAGTCTACTTCTACTAGTTTGACCTATGTATTTGACCTCACAATAATTGCAGGGTATTAAATAAACTAAATTATTTTGTTTTAAAGGCTCCACAGGATTGATCCTTTAACCGACAAAGCTTGTTTCTAATTGAGTTTGTGGGTTTGAATTCCAGCCACTTTTATTCCTGCCTTATAAGGAATTCTGCGTAAGGCTTCCGAGGTTCCTTCTTTGTAGGGAATTACTACTGATGATTTAGATTCCTTATTGTTGGTGTCGTCATTAATATTATTATCACTATTATTATTATCATTATTATTATTGTTATTATTATTATTATCACTATCGCTACTATCATTATTTATTTTATTTTTACATTTCCTTACATATTACCTAACTAATTTATCCGGATAACTATTAAGTTTCAAGGCTTCTTTTATGTGTATCATTTCCTGTCTTAGATTTTCCTTGGTATTACTTAGTTTTTGTGCTCTGTCATTTAAACATTTCACTAATCGTATTTTAACTGACAGGATGAGATGATCTGAAGTCCAAGTATCTGTTTGAATGTGTGGGTTTTCTGTAAGCACTAGTGTGCTTAACTTCTCATCTTCTTTCCTTTGTACGTTGCAATCTAACATTGGAAGTTCCCCTTCCTGACTTTCCAATTCATAGGTGAATTGAATTGCCTGTACCTTCGAGTTGATGTGTTCGAAAAATCTCTCTATATCTTGTGTTCTGAGTACAGTGAATTTGCCATCTACATACCTCCACCATACTTTTGGGGTGGGTGAGGCTGAACGTTTTAATCGCTATGCTTTCCTACCTATCCATGAATATATCTGCTACAACCAGGGATATTGGTGTTCCCATGGCAACTCCCTCAGTTTGTTTGTATATTTTCCCTTGGAATTTAAATACTATGGAAGTCAGGCATAGCTGTACTCCCAGCATTATGTCCTCGAGTGGCACTTTTGTCCTAAGTTCGAGTTCTTGGTCAAAAATGACTTCGTTTCTGACTGCCTCTATAGCCATATTTATTGGAATACGCATTTTCAAAACTAACTGACTATTGTTCCATTATCATTTATCTCAAAAAAGACTATATCATATTACGAAGAGTACTGAATGCTGTGAGTAGGGCTAGTGGTATGCCACTGCGTGAGCTCACCACTATTATAATCAAGAGACACATAAATTCCTGTACAAAATGGGCAGAGGCTGTACTGTCAGACCCCTGCACCCCCTCCGTTTAATCACAACTATCCCCTTGCATCTCATCAGGTAGGACGAGTTGTCAATATAAGAAACTATGTGCTCGCACCACTAAGTACAAAATTTCTACAATACCCCATTCAGCCCGTATTTTATGTGATGAAGACACTGTTAGACGTGAAACATAGAAGTTACAATGTAATTAGCAAAGTTAGTCAACCCTTTCATCGTTCATCATTCTGTAATTTTATGGTGTCACCCTTTCTTACGTTTAATTATAACTTTGTTATTTTATTTTAGCTGTTGTTACTTTTATTACTATAATTTTATACTTTATGCATATTTTTCTCCTTATCGCATACAGTAATTTGCTATGTACCTGCTATAACAACGTTTTATTATTATTACTATGTAATGTTTATTTCTTTTGTCGTTTTGAGTAAATTAGATGAAATATTGTACTGAATGCTGTATCATTAGTACTGTTTTCAGAATAAAGCCAAATTTATTATTATTACTTATACTTGTTCCACAATACACATTTCTGATTTGGTTCTAATTTGCCTTTACTGGCTGGATATTGTATGGCATAAATTAATGGATTTAAAATTGTAGAGCCTGAAGAAGGAAGTATTTATTGAAACCACAGGTTTTAGCTTTAAATATTTTGTTCTGAAAAAATTATGAGAATATTCAAGTTAATTTATTATTCCTGATAATATTGTGATGCTAGTAGACGGTTGAAGGTAATCGGTCACAAGAAGCCTTCGAGCTAGGTTCCGTGCTAGTTGGCACTCACCAGTCAGTAAGGCTTACCTGCAGCCTGGAAGGAATTTCATATCCCTTCTGAGATTTGAACCCACATCACCCATTGCTGCAGTCAGGTACGTTACCACTGAGCTATTCGGCCTCGCGATTGACCTAATTTGTAGTTTGCCTTCTGTATCCGTGCTGAGATTTCGTCAGCGATCAACCTCTTGGGGCTGATGCAACTCCCCAGATAATACTAATAAAATCCTTGTCTTAAACTACATATATATATTACGGGTTTTCGAACTCAATAACTGTATCTATGCAGTTGATTTGTTCCAGTCTGTGACAAAATTTTACACCAAAAGAATGTAACGCAAGTTGTGTCTTACCTAATTTGAATCAGTTAATCACTCTGAGATCATTTTGGAAGTCTACTGCACTCAGCATAAACAACAAAATTCGAGTTTTCAAAACCAATGTTAAGTCAGTCAGTCAGTCCTTCTATATGGTTTAGAAACATGACACCTGTGTCAGGAAACCCATTTCGAACAGGCTACTGCAGACGTTTATCAATATTTTCCTTCACTAGCCCCATAGTGAAGGTCGAATGGCCAGTCAGAAGGAATTGTCAACAAGAAACACCCGAAACGGACTAATTAAGAACTTTTTGTCTAAGAAATATATATATATATATAGAAGAAAATGTAGATGGATTCGACTTATGCTGAAGAGACCGTAGAATGACGTCGCTCTTCAGGCCGTAGCTCTAGTGACACCCGAATGAGAAACGTCCAGTTTGGTGTCCGAGAGTGACACGTAGGAGATCGTGTGGGCCGTCCTGGAGCCAGCTTAGAAGGATGGTAGACAACGGAATAAAGTGGAGATGTGCTGTTGAAACCTTATGTTCTTTTTTAAATCAGCAAATTAACAATAATAATATAATATTAATGTGAATGTACCTTTTACGGTCTACTGGAAAATCGCTAGCTTCCAGCTTGTTTTCAGTTTCTTTCACTACCTTGATATTTTTTACGAGTTGATCACGGATTGATATCAGTTAGAGAATCATTGAAAACCAGGGAGTATTGAACAGCTGCTGTTTCATCCTAGTTCGGGAATCATCGTCAGTGCGCATCCACTAGGATTCGGACCCAGGACCTTACGGTCACAAGGCAAGCTAACTCGTAAACCATTCAGCCACTGGGACCTGATTCAATGGCTCATGAATTCTAACTTCATCTTGATATGCTTCTTCTGTACTCCTCTTTCAGTAACTAGAGTGATGTATTCCGCAAAACATGTTCTTAGATCGTCCAGTAGCTCATCTACTTACTGTATACTGCCTTTAATTATCTTGGACATATACCAGTACAACCCTAATGAACAAGAAGTTATCGAAAAGAATAATCCCTAATGTTCCCTAATTCTTCTCTTAAATTTTCTATTATTAGTCAACAAAAAAATGCCATGTCTGCAGTCTGTAAAACAAATATCTTCAATGAAATTGATCCTTTATGTCTTCTCACCTTGTCTATTAGAATGATTTCTTTTTCTGAACTTTATTCAGTGATCTTATCTTTTACAGACAAAGTAGAAAGAATTCTATCAGGAAACTTCAATCATCGCTCCATTATGGGTAAATTTTTGTTTTGATAAAGTCTCACAGTGTTATACAGTAATGTTTACTGATGACAACGTTTCGAGTACCTCTCTCTCCACCTATTTAGATCACTTTTTAGAATCTTAACCCTCTCCCACCAGCCTATTGTGTGGTTGTGTGTTAATGCATGCATTGCAATTGCTGAGCTTTTTTCTAAATTACTTATCTTTTCAGGATCAACCATTCTTACCTAAGCTAAATTCTTATGTTCTGACAATCTGATTACCCCTGACCTACTAGTTTGACCTATGTAGTTGACTTCACAGTCATTGCAGGGTATTCCATTATGGGTAAATTTTCGTTTTGATAAAGTCTTACAGTGTTATACAGTAATGTTTACTGATGACAACGTTTCGAGCACAATTTATTACTTATAATCATATCAAGGTGATTATGAGCAATAAATTGTGCTCAAAACGTCATCAGTGAACATTACTGAATAACACTGTGAGACTTTATCAAAACAAAAATTTACCCATAACGGAATTATACTCTACCACAGTGCACAAGTTTTATTCTTATATCATTGCAGGGTATTTTGTTAATTATATTATTTGTTTAATTGGATCCACCGGGTCTTTTAGCCTACAGAGCTTGTCCCTGAGTGAGTTTGTAGGTTTAAATGCCACCCTAATTCCTGCTTTATTTAGAATCCTACGTAGGGTTTCAGATGTCCCCTCTTTATATGGTATAACTGTAGATGACTTATATTCTCTCTTATTCATGTTATTATTAATAGTTTCACAATTATTTTTATTTTTCGTTTGGCCTTTTTTGATCTTCCTAATGAATTTTAAAGGATAGTTAGTTATTTAACACCAAAGCCTCTTCTATCTGTTTTATTTCATCATTTAGGTCTTTTCTTGTGCTACTTAGTGCTACTGCTCGGTTTGTTAAACACTTCACTAAGCCTGCCTTAACAGTCAACGGATGAGATGAATTAAAGTCTAAGTATCTATTAGAATGCGTTGGTTTTCTATAAACACTAGTGTGTAGTTTGCCTTCTTCTATTCTTTTTATCTTACAATCTAACATAGCTAATTCTCCTTGCTCATTTTCTGATTCAAATGTGAATTTTATTCCCTCCACTGGTGAGTTTATATGTGTCAAGAAGCTAGAGATGTGTTCTGTTTTTAACCGCTGTGAAAGTGTCATCCACATATCTCCACCATATTTTTGAAGTAGGATTAAATGTGTTAAGACCCTGAAAAGATAAGTAATTTAGAAAAAAGCTCAGCAATCGCAATGCACGCATTAACAGACAACCACAAAATAGGCTGGTGAGAGAGGGTTAAGATTCTAAAAAGTGATCTTAATAGGTGGAGAGAGAGGTTGATTACTGAATCCTTGTTCATCGAGTCTACACCAAACACATGCAATTGAAATGATTCATCACTCATACCCGAAATATGGAAAATACTACTGCCAATCAAATCAAGCGAAAATCAAGTGAAAATAATGGAACTATATCAATGAAGTTAGGAAGTTGTGTGAGTACCTTGATATGATTATGAGCAATAAATTGTGCTCGAAACGTTGTCATCAGTAAACATTACTGTATAACACTGGGAGACTTTATCAAAACAAAAATTTACCCATAATGGAATTATACTCTACCACAGTGCACAAGTTTTATTCTTATATCAATCATCGCTAGATGTAATTAGCTCTCAATATTATATAATTACTGCTGCATCTCAGGCATATAAATAATGATACTACTTTTTATGCAGAATTCTAAGGAAAGACATACATGATGAAATGAGATGAGAAACAGGGTTGGTTGGATTCTGATAATTCTATAGGAAAATATGCCATACTCTGTAAGCATTTTCTTCTATATCAACTTTTTCTTTAAACTACAAAAACCAAAACAAACACAAAATGACAAAAAGTGTATCAGTTCCCCTTTGGATATCATTAGCGTAGAATCACTCGTAACAAAAAATACAACATATACATAAAGTCAGATGAGAATCTCGACAAAGACATGATGTTCTTTCTTTTTTACTTAATTAGCCTACATAATTACTGCCTCAATGAAAAAAAAACAAAAACGCAAGAGGTTGTAAATGTGCATCACGTAAAACCATACAACTCTTTGTTAAGAGACATGTTTCTTTCCAAGTCAGTATTCTTGTGTATCCATCAACTCTGAAAGATAAAGAATTATTGATTAGTTGGAGGCAAGCGGCCACAGGAAGCCTTACTTAACCTAGGTTTCGTGCCGAATGGCACTCACCAGTCAGCGAGGCGTATCTGCAACCTTGAAGGAACTCATGTCCCTTGTGAGATTCGAAGCCGCGTCACCCAGTGATTACTGCAGTCAGAGACATTACCACTGAGTTAGTTATTCAGGCTCGCTATTGACCTTCTGTAGGACTAGAGACATTACATTAGTTACTGACTAGTGTCCAGTCAAAATATCCACTACAGTCCTACAGGAGGTAAATCGTGAGCCAGTATAACTAGCTCAGTGGTAACGTCTCTGACTGCAGTACTCACTGGATGATGCGGGTTCTAATCTCAGAGAGGACATGAGTTTCCTCGAGGGTGCAGATACGCCATGTTGACTGGTTAGTGTCAACTAGCACGAAACCTAGGTTAAGCAAGGCTTCCTTTGGCCGCTTGCCTCCAGCTATCCAATATCATCAAATTAATGTGCACTGTGATGGTAGGCAACCTAGAATGGTGGTCACATTGCAAACCTGACTGACAAAATTCAATTTGTACCAAAGAAAGGACTAGACAAGTCGCACTAGTTAATAGTGTCCAATCAAAACGACAAAGAATTAGACAAGAACCTGATAATCCGAGTTGAATGAAGATGGATTTGACAAATGTGTTGGGAGGCCATTAAGTAAAATCATCATGAAACTAGGCCATCACTAGAGTGGAACGCGAATGAAAAAAGCAATAAGATGGGTGTGGGTCCTTAAGCGACACCGTGGAGATCACTTCAGGAAGAAGTGAGTGAGTATAGACAGCTGTGGAACCAGATTAAAATTGCTGCAGAGAATAAAGTAGAATGACTGATATTCTACCGAAGCCTTATGTTACACTAGGAACCATGGTGATTAATATAAATTTTAAGGTTCGTATATCTTTTAAAAGAGATCAGGGTTGTATTGCTGAATTGCTAGCGCCTCCTTTTGATTGAATTCTTACTATTTGTCTATGTTCCTTATTTTGACGCTTCTCTCTGCTATTGTGTAAGGCTATTGATATTAGTGTGTTGTTTTGCGACTGCGATCAAGCCATGTCAAGTTTCTCTGTAGAGTGACTGCTTGAAGTTTGACTCTCTGTAGAGAAAACTTCGTCCTACCTGATTCTAGCAGACAAAGTTATGCTGGCATCTTGATGAGAATATTCTTACTGATTCCCGAATAGTTTGAAAAATTGTGTTTCTGGTCGGTTAATTTTCTTATACAGTACCTATAGAGTGCCTCAGAAAGTTTTGTATCGTATAGCTACCAGACGGTATTGTTTCTGTAGTCTGTATTTTTGAGGTTGTTGTTGTTGATGATGATGGTGGTGGTTATGGTGTCGAAGAGTATCACTACCACCCAAACTATACATGACATATGGAAGTTTGGTGAGCTATACAAAATAACTCATTGAGTGGTTCATGCAGTCAGACCGAAATACATGAGCTTCAGTCGTTATAAATGCAGCTGCTAAATTTTTAAAAACAGACAGCAGGTCAGGTGTGAGGATAAATACTCACCACTGATGACATTCGCTAGTGGTCGCACCAAAGCATGAATTGACAGGAGTTAAAATCCATGGGCTGGCGACTGGATTGAGTCCTAGTACTGGCTTAACGGTCTACTAGCTCGCCCTCCAAGCAGAAGGTCCTAGGTTCGAACCCTGGCGATGGGTGTGTACTGCTGAATAACAGTCCCAAATTATGATGGAGGAAACAGCTGTTGAGTATTCCCAGCTGGTTTTCCAATGGTTCTCTGACCGATGTCAGCTCATGATGAAATCTCTTAACCAAAGATACTTTTTATTCGTCAGTTAAAATGTAAATCAGCTAACTGAAGATATACAAAAACAATTGCAAAATAACCTAATCTTTCTATTATAAAGAAAATGAAGCATACAAATCGAAGTTTAATATTACTAATATTCCCTAGAGTTCTAAGGGGAACACAGGGCTTTAGTAGCATGTATCCACTTCAACCTTTCTTCTCTACAGTCGTCTCCTTGTTTGCTCATAGGCTCTCATCTCCTCTTAATATTATCTACTCCGCGTCATCCTAAAATACACACTGAGCTCGATGATGGCTTGGAATGTGATTTCATTCAATGATTTCCTCAGCATATGTTCACCTCATCTACCTTTCTTTGATATATTTGTTGGGTAATAGCTTTTGTGCTGATTATCTCTCTCTCTGCCAAAGTTAATTAACCCTCATCCTTTATGTTAGACCATATGATCTTCGCAATGGAGACATTGAGGGCAACTGTTGATGGTATTTTACGAAAGCCTGTCGGAAATACTTCGTGTGACACGTTTTTGTCCGTGGATCATTGTTATGTACTCGTCGCCAAATTATTGTTATGTACTGGTCGAGAATTTAATAGTCCTGACGCAAGAAAGACTGAAATCAGAAGACCACTAGGTTTGCGATGATACTTCTATTTTCCAAACACAAGGAGAATCCAAGTCACACAAGAGTGTCCGAGCAAAAATATATATCAAAAGGGAAAAAAAATTAATGATTAAGTCATATAAAAAAAATAAGAATCAAAAAATATGGTGTCAATCATATATTAGCACTGACCTGACATGAGTGTAGAAATTCCGAATCTTATTCTTTATGCTGAGTGAATTATATTCCCTTAGTGATTTCAGATTAACGAACATTGGTCTTCTTTTCCGATCCTGAATGGTTTTGACATCTTCCTCCATATCACATGTAGTTGAAAAGATGCTGCACTATAAACGTAATCAATACTCGTCACTTTCTGAAAAAGATGAAATCTACGCATTTCGATACGTAAGTTGTTTCAGTACCTCAGTTATTTTGCACATTCCACTGATTAACTTTTATGGAATTGAGACCTTAAATGCATACCTATCATTTTCAATTACCACACGCTGGATTCCAGCCTCAGTGAGAATATCATCATTCACTATGATGCATACACATTAGACTGAGGAGTTCCAAATAGGACGAACCCCTCCTTACTCTGATTCTGGATTCTATGACTAGCTAATAACAAATAATATATCAGCATTTTTACTAATTTCATATCAAATCACAAATATAAACGAGTAGAAATAGAAACATTTCCTTTTTCCTTCGCTATCTTCTTTAAACAAGCGTGTTTAATCCATCATGGGTGTTCATCGTCTTCATTGTTCTGCAGTAATAATAATAATAATAATTTGATTTATCCCTAAAGAGGACTTATGATACAGCATAGAATTCCTGCGCATTTGAAACAATAAAGCAATTTATTTTGCTCAACAACACCGAAAAGAATTACATGGTCGAAGTAAACAAAACTGATAACAGTAACCTTTTCGCGTTTACACTAACAATACTGTCAAAAATGTGAGAATTGTCTCACGCTTAACACTTTCTCTGTCACACAAAATGCCAGTTAGACTAGGTATCGTTGAGCTTTTATACTTAGTCGTCCAAGCACTAAGGCTTACATAATTGTTTCTAGTCCTACCCGATAAGATAGAAGGGGAGAGTTGTGAATAAACAGGGTGCTAAGAGTTAAACAATATGGTTTTAACCAATTTCTCGCATCAGTTCAGATATGTACCGACTACAGTGGTAACGAGCTGACTTAGTAGTGACACACCACTTGCCCTACTGACAGCCTTTATTACTCTTCTCAGCATGACACGGTTCATTTTGAGTAGCCCGGGAAAGACTAAAGGGAATATCAATAAAGAACAATGACTAAGATGCGAGAATTAACAGAACCTAAATGCAGAAAGAGAGAGATTGGGTGATACCTACGTGATTGTCTTAACTCCTTAATGTAGGAGACAAGACGAAATATTTTCTTAGAAATCAACAAGATATGAGACATCCATGACAGGTCAGGGCAAAGAACTATCCTAAGATATTCAATGCTTGACTTAGTTTTTCTTTCAGTGTAAACGAACCAAGTCGCGTAGATCAAGTTTATACTTGAAGAAGAAATTAACTGTTTGATATTTGGAAAGATATAACGTAAAACCGTTTAAATTGGCTATCTGCTGATATCTGACATGAAGCTATTGAGTTTGGGATAGTCAGACAGGGAAGTTACTGTTAACAAGAAAGTCTGATCAACGAAGTTGATTTCGTCTGAAAAAGCAAGTCATCTACGAAGAGACGACTTCACCTTGAGGGACATCGGCTTCAGTAAGCAAAATAGAGGACTATTTACCCTTATATACAGTAAGCTGCATTAAATTGAATCTAATGATAAATTTGTAGACCCACTAATAATTTCAAACATTTATTCCCCTTAATGAATTTGAATGAAGTTAGAACTACAGTTTTTGTAGCATAAAGTTGAACCATCATCGGTTATTTCGTCAGCTTCTCACTTTTTTTTTCTTCTTTTAGATTTGTCCAAATTGCGCGGGACCCGCGGCACCCCGCACGATGCTTACGGCTCAGAGACATTATTAAGTTTATCTACAGAAACAATTTTAACATACTTACACAGAGTTCATTTTTAACAAAAATCAATCAATTATATATATATATATATATATATATATATATATATATATATATATATATATAATAAACACTACTCCGAACAATAGTGATCATGCACAACGGAAACTTTTCAGCATTACGCATTTAGATGAAAGAGAGATGAAAATATGCAGTTACCAGTTTGGCAAAGAAAGACGGATAACTGCTTCTTTCTGAACGCACAAATCAGTTTTCAGGCACTTGATGGAAATGGCTTCAGCAAACTTGAGGAGATCTGAGCTCTTTTGCCTATTGATAGTTTTGAACGATCTTGCGACGTCCACCTCATGATCCCTGTCAAGGGGATCCCTGGTGATGGAGCTGTTTAAAGCATCTGTTCCCTTTAGACATAAGCTCTTTGGTACATTTTCAGAAAATCGTAGATATGGCCTTCTTTCTGTCCTTCCAATGTAACTGCTCCCACAGGTACATGCGAATTTGTATATACGGTTGGAGTTAACTTGAGAAGGGTATCTATCGATTTTTGATTTTACCAAACAGCAATTCGTTCGATAAACAGGAACGAGCTTAGCTGCAGGATAGCCTCTGGCTAGTGACGTACTCAGTCTTTTGTTGACCATTTCTGTAATGTTCTCACCTTTACAATCAAGTTAAATGTAGATTGGCTTTTTCTCCATTGTGATTTGTTTTACATATAAGGCTTCTGAAAAAACTGTAGTTCTCTCTTTATTCGAATACTAAGAATTCTTTTTAACCAAAATCACTTCCAACAACCTTTAACTAGAAACCCAGTAAAGTAACTCAGACTATCCAGAGAACCTTCCTTTTTTATCGGTATGTTATCTGTGTTCACCTTTGTCTGCTTCAAACATGGTTTTCAAGTATTGGTTTAGTAGGCATTTTTTGCTTAATTGGTTGGAGGATTTCATCATAAGCTGACATCAGTTAGAGAACCATTGTCTGTTTGTCTGTCTGTCTGTTTTAGACATAGAACTTTGCACAAATGTGCGGCAGTTCAAGTCACCAGACTCCATGTAGCTCACAAAGCAAGAGAAGAAAGTACAAGAAAAGCATAATAGGGACAGTAAGCAGAGGTGTGAGACAAAGAAAGAGTAATAACGAAGAACAACACAGTTTCATTGGAAATCATAAATCACAAGGAGTGGATGCATCTGCACCAGCCATTGAGAACGATTTTGAACCATGTCACCAATTGTTTCCAACCATTAGTTCTTACCGTCCCTAGGACCCCAACCAGTCAGAAAGTCTACACCTTCCTACGTGGCTTAGACTAACTGTTGTAGATTTCATTGACTGGTGCCATGTTTTTGTTTGACCGCCGCTAGCTTTTTCCAGCCTGACCCTGAATCCGCTAACATTGCTCGCCGAGGAAGGCGATGACTAGGCATACATAACACATGTCCAAACCATCTCAGTCTTTGTAACTTCACGACTTCCTCGATTGATTTCCTCTGTTTACCTAGAACTCGACGCCTAACCTCAATATTGCTCACCTTATTATACCACTTCACACGGGAAATAGAGCGCAGGCACCTATGATCAAAGACAGCTAGTCTTTTCATGTCTTCCACTCTCAGTGGCCAGATCTCACAACCATAAAGGAGGACGGAGCGGACTGATGAGCAGTACACCCGCCCTTTGATCGATAGTCGATAGTCAAACCATTGGAAAACCTGAAAGGAGTATTGGTCAGCTGTTTCATTCTAGTATCTGGAACTCTTTATCAGTACGCACCCACCGCCAAGAGTTCATACCCAGGACCTTCTGATTACCTGTCATGAATTATCAGAAGTTAGAATTCATGAGCTGGCCAGTGGATCGGTTCCCAGTGGCTTGTGGTCTACGAGCTAACCTGCCTTGTAATCAGAAGATTCTGGATTCGAACCCTGGCGATGGATGCGTACTGCTGAATAACAGTCTCAAGCACTAGAATGAAACAGCTGTCCATTAATTATTTCCTTCAGGTTTTCCAATGGTTCTCAAAATTGATATCAGCTCATGATGAAATCCCTCAAACTAATCAAACATGTTTATCAAATGAAAAAAAAATTGTGGAAAGGAATAAATCAAAATGAAAAATCCAAAACATGCGATAAATATTTGTACACATTCATTCAATACGTGTATGCACATGTATGCATGTACATCCATTATTCGACAGACTTTTAAACAGTATTCCCTGGACATTATAATATTGTAGGCTAATTTAGCAAACTAGAATTTGTGTTCTACCAACCTACCTATCTGCCTACCTACCTACATTCCATCTGATGTTATTCCCTGAAAAAGGATGTTTGTGTGTGTGTGTGTGTTTATATGCGTGTGTGTATGTGTGTGTGCGTGCATGTCTGAATGGTTGTATAATTTTTCACTATAGATATGTGGCCTAAAATTATTCTCTTATTGTTGTGGTGTAGTGTTCATCTATTAACTGAATTCAATTGTCACTACCGTTTGTTTGTATGCGCCTACTACTCAAAAAAAAGGATTTCATTGTATTGTCTGATATAAAACTTGCTTACTATTCCCCCCCTCGCGGCCGCTTGTCTCTCTCTCTTTCTCTCCATTTATTCATATTTTTTATTTCATGTTTGTGGATTGTTTATTTTACAAAATTAATACTGAAATTATTTATTATACCTTTTTCGTTATGTAATTAACTAATTTCACTGTCTGAAATCGAAATGTGTAAATATCTGAGTTTAAGAGTTTGATCATGAGGTGATATCAGTTAGAGAACACTATTGAAGAACAACCAGAGAGAGTGTACTGAAAAGACAGCTGTCTTAATTCTAATTTGTGACTTTTCATCAGAGACCAAACTCAAGATCTCCCGGTTACAAGATGAGCTCATAGGACATACAGATACTGGGACCCAATCCAGTGGATTCAGCCAAAAGTATTCAACTCCTATGAATTCTCAAACTATACAGTGTAACCTCTAATCACTGTCATCATCGAGTAACTTTTCTCTCACCTGACTTGGTGGTGGTGTAACAACAGAAGACAAAGACCAGGGAACAGATCGTTTATTGAGAAAACCAAAGGATATTTATAGACTTCTACATACATTATTATTATTATTATTATTATTAGCGTTATTGTTAACAGAGAACCAACCTCTTCTGAATGGTTCTTTTCATTCTGAAGGTTATTCTGTGTTATCTCTTTGTCATTGTTCCTAGAAAAATCAAGGCATATATCTGTGAATCATATTTCCTTACTCTAACTCCGTTGTGATTGGCTGGTGATTTTTTCAAGGCTAAGCTTTCTTGTTGTTTTTCTCATGACTTTGATTCGGGACGTGAACACTGGCTTAAATTGTTGTCTGTAGTTTTGGCTTGCATGCAGCTCTCACCACAGTGGTATATCCAGTTGGTTATGACTTCTCACAAGAACTCCATATCACTTCTTGTAAAAGCCAGTCACTAGTAAGCATTATACTAATTTTCAAGTATTGGTTTTCAGTGATTCGGTTGGTTACATCATTTAGGGAGCCATTGGAAGACCAGAAGGACAGCTTCTTTTTCCTAGATTGAAACTTTTCAGCGGTACGCACAAGTTAGCGATAAACAGCTCAGTTACCAGACAGTGTAATTACCGATTATTAACTGTTCTCTTACCAGTGGGTTAGATCCTAGTGGTTGAACTCGCCTTGTAACCTAAAGTTCATTGGTCTGAATCCTAGCAGGTGCATATTGCTGAAGGGTCCCAAACTAAGAGGAAACAGCTGTCTAGTACTCGCTGTCTTTCTAACCATCCTCTAATTGATTTCAGCTCGTGATCAAACCTGATCAAACCGGCCAAATCCCTACAAAAAAAAACACTTGAAATTACCTGAGTTAAGAAAGATCTCAAACCAATGTAAGAAAAAAGAAACTAGTGTTAAGAGTTGTGATTTTTTACAGATAGCTGTTTGATATGGATCACTAGAATGATATCAAAACACCCCTTAAGGTTATTTAACAAAACAATCAGCTGCACTTACTGAAATGTGCAGAACTGATATATACTCGTAAAGTATAGCCCCTCTTTCTCCATGAGTGTGTTAAAACAATTCAGGATTTCATCATCATGAACTGAAGGCCAACATTTGAATATCAATCTGATGCTTACTAGTGACCGGCCTTGTTCAATTAGGTAATTACCTTGGGTTTTAGTCGGAATTCATGACTAGTGGGGTACTGCAGGCTGGGTGCGAGGAGAAATACTCACCACCGATGACATTGGTTAGTACCAGTCGCGGTATATCGTGATTTGGCAGAAGTTGGAATTCATTCACTGGCCATTCGATCAGGTCCCAGTGTTGGCTTAATTGGTTGTAGGTTAGAACCGTGACGGTGTTTGTGTGCTGTTGAAGAGTCTCCGGCACTAGAACGAAACAGCTGTCCAGTATTGCGCTCAGATTTTCCAATAGTTCTCTAACCGATGTCAGTTCATGATGAAATCCTGAGTGCAATTTTGCTTTTCTGGTTACTATGTGGACCTAAATATTCGTCCTTTATTGACATGTAGGCTCTAACCATTCAGAGGAAAAACGAAAAGTGAATTGAAGACAAATAATTAAGTGATGCTTGTTGCACAGAAGGTCACACAAATATGACCAAAGTGATCTAGGAGATAATGCTTTTTTCACTTTTGAAACGTTGGGTACTAGTTTCGAGTCTGTGTAGGAAAATCACTCATCCACTAGCTGACGAATCCCGAATAGAATGAATTTCACTTCCTAGAATCCATAGCTAGTCATCACTTGCTAAATTACTTCTCTTGTCACCTTCCTTATTCTAACTGGCTTTTCATCAGACTATTCGAAATGTATTGGGGAAATATATCACATTTTTCAAATAATCTTCGCCTTCTAATAGCCCTATCAAAGCGTCGGATACATTGCTTTCTCACTAGAGAACAGTCAGTGTCATATGTGTGTAGTACTCAGTATTGGTGTTGATCGAATTCTATTGAAGAGAAACCTATTTAAGAAGAACACCTGGACTGGTCAGTACATCCATCTTCATAGTTTCACGCTACCTCAATAACAGAGGAATTCCGTAACTATAAAATAAGAAGTAAATATTCAAACTAGTTACTGTTATTATTGTTTCCCTTAATTCCTAAAGGAACATAGGACTTCAGCCGCATGTCTCCATTGCATTCGGTTCTCTCTCAACGTCTTCACCTGGCTCCACATCTCCCCCACATGCTTTCATCTCCTCTTCAAATGACCTCCTCCATGCCATCCCACCCTCGCAGTGACGACCGACTCGCTACTTCCCATTCACTCGGGTTCCCCTCCCACGATGACCTCGTTTGTAATGTCTTTCACTTGACGGTTTGTTTTCTAAGAGTATGGTCAGCCAATCTACCTCTATTTCTTCCAGCATATTCGGTGCACAATCGGTTTCTGCTGGGATGGTTCGCTCATTGTCAGAGATCCCTGCTGCTGATCTTTTCTGGCGGGCCGGCCGGCCATCTGATCTTGAGCAGTGTTGACCGAAGACTACTGTTGATGAAGGTCAGAAGTTTGTTTGAGGTGCTCTTTATGATGCGCAGTGCAAGTCTCTGATCTGTATCGTAGCACTGACTCACTTCACATTGGAGTTGAAAATCCGGATCTTATTTTTGATGCTGAGTGCTGTTGACCTCCACATAGACTTGAGAGCAATGAAAGCTTGTCTTGCTTTTCCGATTCTGGCTTTGATATCCTCGTCGGTTCCGTCCGCCTGTAATTGAAATGACGTTTCCAGGGTAGGCAGGTAGGTAAATGAGGTTGCTTCTTTCAGATTTCTCCCATTTATGCTGGTTGATAGTTGTCTGTTGTTGTTGCTGTTACTGTTGGCCAGGAATCTTCATCAACTCTGTTTTCTTTATGTTCACTAGAAGGAAGTCCTATTTGAGAAGCTTCTTCTGCTAACTTGCTGCTTTTTCCAGTTTGTGAGAAATCAGACATATATCATCGGCGAAATGCCGATCCAGATCCTCCAAGTCTGTTTTTGTGTGAGTCTATTTTATGCCTGTTTTCTTGTTGCCTGCTGTCTGTCGCATTATCTAGTCTACAGCAATCAGGAAAATCATTGGAGATAGTTCAAACTAGTACAATGATGAAAAATTGGGTTAACTAAATCTTACAATATAAAAGAAGACATCCTCAAAACTGTTATAAAAAATCATATGCCAATATCTAGTTAGAGAGGGTAATGATAGGTATGGCATATAAGAAAACATGATATCTCCAGTTAAAGTACAAAGGCGAAATCGCCTCAGATATTCATTCTAAAATATTTCCTGGGCAAACTGGTTAATAGAACCTTCTCTTCAGGTAAACATATACTAAGTTTCTCAAATAAACCAGTACTCACACAACTAGTCAAGGACAAATTGCAAATGATTGCATCATCAGTGTTCATCCGTGAATTTATTTGCATCTGCGGAGCCACTTACATAGTCCATACTCATCCAGTGGGTTGTATTCATGAACGCATGTCAATATGTGCCTGAGTACTTGGGTAAAAGCGTAAACAAATGTATAACTGCCGGTCTCTCACTCCACTTGGAGGATATTGGACATTCATTTAAACCGGAGTGGGCATTCCTATCCGTCTTCTGTGTTCCCTGCAATCTATCTAAAGCACCATGAATATGTCTTCTGTCAGCAGATGAAACGGTAGAAATCAATGCCAGAATACCTGGTCTCCGTATACAGAAGAAGTATGTCCAACGACTTCGCTCAATTCAGTCTACAATAAAGTCAACAAATCTCCCATAAACACTGGCCTCTTTTATATTTTTGTCCCTTTTTTCTTCTTTTATGCTTTGTTTCATTGAAAAATGTTTATTTCAGACCTTTTACGACTTCATGATCTATCTTCCTTTCTTATTATGTCTATCTCCAGAGGATTACGTAATGCTTTTCACACTTGTTGTTGTGTTTACACATCCCTGTTCACTCCGCTTTATTACCTGTTAATCGTTTACTAGTAGTGCATTTAAGTTAAGACCACACCAGTGTTACTACTTTATTATCATTGTTATTTTTTGTTGACTATAGCTTGATTCCACACTGTATTTTTGGTAAAAGTATGGAATTTTCAGCATGTGATATCGGCAGTCCAAATTTTGCATGCCGACCAAAGATATCATGTGTGCATCGGCATGGGATGGAATCCCGGACCATGTGCATGGCTAGTGAGAGTCTTTACCGCTGTACCACCGATGCAAACCTCTAGGGTATCGCATTTTTGGTTTATTGATATGTAGTATCTAAATCAACTCTCACATTACTGAATACACTCATCCCTTGAGACCCATACTTTTTGTGGATTATATATATATATATATATATATACAAACATACTACTGAATTATTTGATTTCATTTTACCCCATTTTCTTACTAACTATACGTTTTATATGAATTTAAATGATAATCAGAACTCATTAACTGATTGCTATTCGATCTTGTACCAAAATACACTTTCTGAATTGATTATAATCTACCCATACTGTTACTATAGTACTCTAAAATTAATGGATTTAAAATTGTAGAATCTGACGAAGAATTAATTGAAAACACTTGTCTCCTCATTCTTCTGAATTCTGTTAATTAATTTTGCTGTGTCGTTAATAACCTAGGTGACTCTCTGTGTCGGTGCACTTTGAATTCATGTTAGGTGGCCGGAGGTAATCGAATTCTTTCCTAGTTTGGCGATAACAGTGTAAACGTGACTGACTGAAATGGACTCAGGATTAGATAGATGAAATTGCTTACACACGCTAGTAACCAATCATCGGACCCATTTTGCAATCCTAAGGGAGGTCAACCGTGAGGTGGAGTAGCTCAGCGTCAACGTCTATGGCTACAACACTGGGTGACACAGTCACGAATCTCCAAGCGGACATTAGTTCCTTCAAGACCGCAGATAGGTTCAGGTGATGAATATCGACTAGCGAGAAAACCTAGACCTAATATTTCCTGCCGCTTAGCTCCAACCAACTAAAATCCAAAGACCTGAAATAATTTAACTTATAAATGTAAAACTTTCTACAAAACGTAATGAGGGAATATGAAGGACTTATGTAATCCTTTTTGATTTAAGCTAACTATATATAATTTTCCAGGATGTGTGTCGCACCCTGTTACCTTTATAAAAGATAGGTACCTAGGGGACATGTACTGTAATTTACAGGCGTAAATTACAACAAAAGAACATTGTTACACGCTATCGTATTGCCCTTTAAGCGCCTTATGTTGGTCCGTTTTAGACTCGGATAACTACTATATTTATTTTGATATGGTTGACTCCTGTGACCTGAGTCATTTAATTGCAAAGCTTTCGTTGTCCTTTTTCTGGACAACATCTTCAGCGCAAACCTTAATATGAAATGGACTCTTCCCCACTCTTGTTGTGACTGATTCTTAATTTGATATGGATTGATCGTTTTTATTAACATGGGATTTGAACTCTTTTTGTCATGTGATTTACTCTATATTAGTTAATATGTGGTTCATCTGAGCACCAGGCTTCTAGAAACTCCCTGACCTTGTTGATGTCTCTACTGTTCGAAATTTCTACATTCATCTAATCAAATCGACATCCCTAATTGTCCACATACATCGATATGAAAGATTACACTTCGTATCTTTTCATAGCTAATTCCTGGTCTTAGACTTTGAGTTCAAAGGGACTTCCACTTTTATCAACGTAATACGTTTGTCATAGTTCATTCAGTTTATTTTGTAGATGGTATTGATTTTACCTTCTTTTGTTGTTGATTGGGTCTTTTGTTATATACACTAATGAATAAAGCGATTATGCCAGCTTGTGTACTGTGCCTGCTTCAAATGGTTTGAGTATTCTAGCTGTTATTTCATAAATATTCCTTATATGTATCATTAGATGAACTTTCTAGTGAGTATTTCAATTTAAGTTTAAACATTTTTAATGAGTTTGTATGGGTATCCATTCTTGAGGAGAGTTAGCTGATATTTCTATTCTGTTGCGTTCTGTTCTCTTCACCACGGATTGCTACAGTGCGTTTGAACTCATATGAACAATGTTTGTACACAGCTTCTTTTTTGTGTGTTATTGAATTATTTTTCTTATAGCTGGGTATTTGATTTCTCCGTGTGTGTATGTGTGTTGATTACATGTTCACTTGTGCCTCCAGATTCTCTGTGTGTGTTTACATGATTAAGACATCCAAACGAGTCGATTTCGATTGTCTGATTCTTCTTCTCTCGTGAACTTTATGTCTTCAAATATATTATTGATTAATCCCTGAGTGTATCCTAATTCATTCCCTTTCACTTGTCATATATGTGTCGCCAGGACATCGTATTCAGATGTTTGGTTTGATTATGAGTAGAGCTATCATGTTTGATCTTTGCTTAACTGCCTCAGAAATTAGCCCACCTGTGTTCCTTATCTCTGCTCATATATCTGATTACTGAACTGAAAATTTTTCAAAGGACATAACTCTTCGAATTCCATTCATCTAGAATATTATGCTTTTATGGGTTCGTCAGCATAGAATAGCTGTTGCATAGCTTCTTTCGCTATTTTTTATCCAAATGCAGCGAATAATGCTGTGACAGCAAAAGACACAGTGAAATTGCTTAAATCACCTTCGTCTGACTTGAAATCACTTTCTACTAATCTATGAAGACTTAGTGAATAATGCTCATATATGAAAACCGAAGAATAGATATTATATTCCCTTAAAGTAAGCTGGAAATATTACATGGCGGAATGTGTAGCTGCTTATATATGTCTTGCGGAAATGTGTCTACTCCCAACATGTGAAATCACTCGTAGTCTTTACTAACTAACACACATGCTATAATAATATTCAATATCGAATGAAAAACACTACAGAATAAGAAGTGTATATGTCTTAGCCTTAAAAAACTACTTGTACTGTTCAAACCGGTAGGGAATTCCTCAACAATCTATGAATTACAGATGTTAGTAACAGTTTTGTTTGAAAAAAGAGATACCAAGAAACGTAATTTGACCAAATAGACAATTGTTTGTTATCCTAGTGACGTATTCTGCACCGAATCTGTGTAGTGAATCATTGAGAAAATCAAAATATAATTTGTTTTTCCCTCGAATATTTTGCTGTGGTTTTCAGAATCTAAATAGATTAGAGGCTTATACACTTGGTAGTATATCATTTATAAGCCCTTTCAACTGTTAGATTGATATCACTAACTTACATCACTTATATGGATCATTGAAATTCAGGAAGCACTGTGCAACTGTTTCACCTCATTTTGAAACTCTTCATTTGTGAACCTGGGGAATTCAGGTGACGAGATCAAGTTCGTTGACCACTTAGTTACTCTGGTCAATGACTGATGTAACAGGTGTCCAGTACTCCCTGCAGGTTTTTCAATGGTTCTCTAACCAATGTCACTTCATGATGAAATCCTGTAATCAGCTGAATCAAATCACAGTAAAGCAACATGAATACAAATCCGATGCTCACTAGCGATCAACCTCGTTCAAGTAGGTAGTTACCTGGATTCCAGTAGAAATTCGTGACCAGCGGAGTACAGTGCTTTGGATAAGAGGACAGATACTCGCCATCGATAACATTGACTTGTGGTCACGCTCTATTGTTAACTGGTAGAAGTTTGAAGTCATGCACTGGACATTGGACCAGGTCCCTATCGTGGCTAGCTCACCATGTAACCGGAAGGTCTTGGGTTGGAACCGTTGAAGTGAGTGTGTGCTGATGAGGAATCCCAAGCTGGGCTGACGAAACAGCTGTCGGGTACTCCTAAATGGTTTTTGAATGGTTCTCTAGCGGATGCCATTTCATGATGTTATCCTGTAACCAATCAAATCAACTCAAATTCCAGTAATCTTAATTCCTGATACACCACATTCCTCAACAATCAATGAGTATGCATTTCATCTTGAAATGGCGAACCCCATTTGTGATGACTTCTAGGTACAGCTTCAGGACATCCATCTAGTAGCCATCAATGAGCTGGCAAATGATATTTAGATTATGGGATGAATACTAATAGTGAATGAAACCACCGCTGGTACTCTTTTTTTCTTAATCACAAACTGTGTCATTCCTACCCTGAAGTCAAGTCATTTTATTGACCATAGTCTATGATTCTTATTGGATTCCTGGTGAAAATTAGGAACTCAGTAGTTTATATCTGCTTCATCTGGTTCCTCAGCACTTCTTCTTACTTGGCTGAACGACCGCCCATAAGCTTTCCTCTCCTGTCCACACACAGAGTCCCTCTCATGTTGCTCTCACTGATAAGCACAACTCGTTGTTTTCTTTTAAGGTTCCACTGGAGGACCTATCTGGAGCGTGATATCACTCAACTGTCTCCTCAGTATGCGTCCAATTCACACTAGATATAACCTTATAATAAGTCAATACTAGTATTATTAAGTTTACATAAAGTATATCGAACCTTTGAATAAAACTGGCTATTGTCGAACAAATGGTTGCAATAAACCCCTCATAGTAAAAATAAAAAGGTGACCCTATACTCATTAGTGAGAATTCATTGACTGCTTACCAAACTTCCAAATCCCCCTTTGTTTATGACTTGTTTTTCTATTAAGCAATCTATATTTAAACTTCCCACATCATATTTATATTGAATTTGACCTCCATGCGTAAACTAACAAGCTGACAGAAGAGGCAGACAGTCAAGATAGAACTTCAAGTGAACATTATAGAAGACAGAGATGATAGAGAAACCCACAAATCACCATCAATAGAAGAAATTTGAAAGAGGTCACATGTATCACTTATCCAGAAAGCATGCTTTCAACAACTACAGGCAGTCGACATGGATAAATATGTCATAGTCAAACAGGATCGGAAAGGTAAGATAAACATTCACTGCTGACTGGTGAGCACCAACCAGCATGAAGCCTAAGTCGAAGGCTTCCTGTGGCAGATTACCTCCAACTATCGAATACCAGCAATTGTAAGCCACAAAGTAGCATGGTGGCCACATTGTAAACTAGAATGCAGTCCGCACCAAGGATAGGAAGTTAAGTATCTTGGATTAATTCTTTCTTTTGACCTTTTTAACTTAATTTTTGATTACAGCTTGATTCCACACTGCATTTTTGGTACAAGTATGGAATTTTCAGCCTGTGATATCGGTAGCCCAAATTGTGCTGGCCGACCATAGATATCAGGTGTCCGTCGGCAGGGGATCGAACCTCGGACCATGTGCATGGTCGACGAGAGTCCTAACCACTGTGCCACCGACGCACTATCCTGTTCTTCCCATGTCTTAGCGATTTCTAAAAGAATATTTCGTCTAACGTTTCACATTAAGAAGTTAAGGCACTCAGGCATAACCCAACCCCTACTCTTACAGTTTGTCAACTCGCATATTTTACCTATTCTTCTTCCTTGTTCAGTGATAGGAACTTGATGTCATGCAACAAATTTGCTAAAGGAATTTTGTCAGACTGTGGGCATCCACTGCACTCGCAGCTTCAACCTTGTGTCTCCTCAGGTGAAACAAGAAGTCTTTTCAGAAGACTTTATGTACGTAAGTCTGAGTATAAAAATTCCACTATACCATATTCGGCGGCACGTACTTTATCTGATGAAAATAGTGTTATGCATGAACAAACTAACTGACCTTCTTTGCACTAGTAAATAAACCATTTCTTCCACCCTTACAATACCAAACTTTATTGTTATTGTATTTCTTATAATCCTTTCAATTTTTTGTTATTTGTTTATTTTTTCATAAGTGTGAACATCATTTAAGCTGTGTTGTAACTGTTAATTTTGTATTTCCCCTCAACAGAACATTAGATTCAATACCATATAACATGCTAAAATTGCCAAACTCAATCGACAATACTGTTTGAAACAAACTCACTGTAATTATTATTATTATATTTAATAATCTCAATTCGTTCTTCGAATACTTTTGACTTTATTTCTAGGCAAATTCCTCTGGTTAATTTTGTTTTAATTTTTAATTTTAATTATATTTTAAGTAAATGAGATGCAATATTGTAACAAATGCTGAGAATTCCATTCTGTATCATAAGAACTGTTTTTGAAATAAAGTAGATTATTATTATTACTATTATTACACTAGTTCCTGACTAGTATCCAATGAGAAATAATGTCACCTGAGTCACTTCTTCTACATGGTTCAGAGACTTGGCGTACACGTCATTAAAAGTATATTGAAACCCCGCCACTGTAGATTTTAATCAACAGTTCCTTTTTCTGGCTCACTACAAAAGACCAAATAGCCGGCAGGCCAGTAAGGATTAGAGACAAAGAACTCTTCCAAGCAGTGAATCAATATGACTAAAGGAAATGCAGACGGATTGAATACTGACTGAAAGAAGCTGTTGAGTAACATCACGCGCCAAAACAAGCCATTGATTGGAACCCGAGGGGAGAACGAAACCGAGTTGGATGTGAGTCCAGCAGTGGAAGAGATAGTTCCAGGATGAAATAAAAGCTTAACTCAGTATTCTTAAAAGAGTAAATCCCAACTTTCTTGTAAATTTATTCTTATGGTTACTAGTTAATAATAATTCGATAATAGAATTCACTGAATATACATGGATGTGTCTTTTTTTCGACTAGTTAGTTGCCTTGCTCACTACTCAGTTACTTGATACCAGTAAATAATATTGCTTAACTCATAAAAAACCGCACACATGCACATGCACACACACACACAAACATACATGTAAATACACAAGCGAACATTATTTTTATTGCTCTGTCGATTTCAATTGTATTCATCTCCATAGGAAATGATTTTTCTTAAAATTGGGGGATGGAGAAAGGTGGTTTTCCTTCTTTATTTGTCTATTGTCTTCTGTTGTTTTGTTTTGTTTTCCTTTAGTCTCTATATATATTGAAGAACAAGATTCCTCCCCCTGTCATACAAAACAACTAAATAGCAACCGAGTACAACCACAGGCAGAACCATGAGAAAGATCTTATCGCACGCACACACACGCATACAATGAATATCTGTTTTCTTTTAAAACTCGACTTTAATGCCATAGGATGCATGCAAGCACTCACGCACACACACACACACAAAAGAACACAAAATACGTTGACCATAAAATAACAATAAAATGCATTTCTGTTGATAGGATGTGAGTTAAAATGGGAAATTTTCTGATTAGAAGAATAAAATAATGATAGTAATCATAATAATGATAATAATTTCATTTGTTAGATTTCTTCACGAACCAACATTAGTCAACGAGAAAGATAGAGAGCAGTGGACAGTTGTTTCGTCCTAGTCTCAGACTCGTCTTCTGCTCACATAGAAGTTGGGAGCTTCGGGAGAGGAGAACGAACTCGTTGATCATTCATAGCCACCTGGGTTAGATGTCATTGTTGAACCATGCATTCTAACCTTCGAGGTGATCATAGTAATCATAATGATGATAATAATAATAACAAGGATAAATTCCATACATTTATTCCCCTTAATGAATTTGAACAAAGCAAGAACTACAGTTTTAGCAGAATAAAATGGTACCATCTTTTATTTCGTTGCCTTCTTGTCAGCTGCTTACATGGCAAAGACGTTATTAAATATATCTATCTCAGTGTTGCGTAGATTATACAAAAACTTGAATGAATTCATTTCTGTTATTACTAGTAGGATGATTACCTCAACTGTTATCCACTAATTCACATCCATGAACTGTGATCCTGTATATCTTATTGACTACATTAATTCAAATACCTAATACCAACCTTGTCAATTAGTGAAATATATATATATCTTTACCATCACCTAATACCTTTCACAAGCATCTGGTTCACCTTAACATGTTCCACCCTACTGGTCACAGCTTTTTACTACAGCTTGAGATTTTTCATCCATTAAACATTGATGAGTTGGTTTTCAATAATCACCTTTACCGATGTTGAATCGTAACAAAATCCAGCAAGTAGAATCGAATAAATCCATTTTTTGTTGCAGGATTTTATCATGAGCTGACATCAGTTAAAGAACCATTGGAAAACCTGCGGGGAGTACTGGATAGCCGTTTCGTCCTAGTTTGGGACTCTTCATCTCATGACGAAATCCTGTAATCAACCAATCAAATTCCTACAGACCAATACTTGGGCAATCCTTTTTTATTTTCTCATTTTACTGTTTTCAGTTATGGCAACTGTGGAATATTAGAACAAGACATATAAGCTAACAATATTGCTGTTGTTTTCAATTAGATCTTCTTCAGGCTTTACTCTAATTTGCTCAAATTTATTTATAAAAATCTTAACCAATGACGTTGAGTTTGTGGATCAAATGATAAAAATGATCATAAAGTTATCTATCGTATGCCATCCAGCTTTTCTAGCCCGCCTTTTACGCATAGCCGAAGCTGTGGGAATTAATTCGAGAGAACAATCCTAGTTATTGCATACAAAAGAAGTTTTTGTTCTACCTTTGTCTCTTCTTTGCTTGTCTAGGTAAAAATTCTAATCAAAACCCTCTCACCCTTTCTTATTTTCCGTTCCCTTCTTACTTTTAACGATATTTATTTGCACACAGCTTACAGGCAGGCATGTTTACCGTTGGTTTTCCGAATATCACCATGCGTAGTTAGTCGAAGGACGGATAAGGTCTTTTCTTAGCTCTGTTTTAATTCATCTTATAGACACTGAATAGAAAGTCGGCAGTTGCCAAGGCATGTAGACTTATCTACTCTGTTCTAACTAATCTTGAATTTGTCTTAAGAATTCTTCTTCTGCATATAGCTGAAGTCGTTGGAATGCACACAAAGAAGCCTAACTTATGTGTTCAGGAAAGGTGAGCTTATAAACTTTCCCTTTTTCTTCATTTTCTCTGCTATTTAATTTAGTCTTACACTTTTTTTAATGATTATTATCATTTACACATGTGTTTTTTGTTGCTCTGTAATTTCATTGTATTTTATTTAGTTGTCAGTCATATATCATTCAATGTATTTCTAATATTGTGCAGAGTGTTCAGCTGAAGGCTTCTATCGAAATTTGAGGAATTCATTAAATCCTGCTTTATTAATATTGGCCACTTATCTAACTTATTTTGGATGGTTAGACGAAACTAATATGAGTTCCTAAACCTAAGTTTTGTGCATACAGGTATTCGTCAGAAAGACTTATCTACAACCTCCATGAAACTGCGCTGAAGATGTCGTCCAGAAAGACGATGAAAGCTCCGCAATTAAACCAAGGAGCTCAGAGAACACTATCAATTCCAAATCATCCACCTGAGTTACAAATCTTTTCTATTATTTCAAAACTGATACTCCTTCAGAGATTTAAATCTACGTTCTCCAGTGCAACAGTCGTTATCAAGACGATGAATAGCCTACTGATTTAATGTCAACCATAGTAAACTTGAACGACAGAATTCGGCTGACGCCAAGGACTAGACATTGGGGCATTAATTACACCTTACAGTGACGAAATACTCTTTTAGTGAATACTTTTTCAAAGTGTGATCATGGACTGACGTCAATTCGAGAATCACTTAAAACCACCACGAAATACTAGACAGTTATTTAGTCCTAGTTTGGAAATGCTCAGCAGTGCGCAAACCACAAACCAAACATCAGGATTTTAACCTACTACTACCCTGAGATTACAAGGTGAACTCGTAGATCATTCAGCCCATGAATTCCAACTACCAGCAATTCGTGATTTTAGCCCAACCACTGACCAATGTCATCGGTGTCTTTTCTTAGATTTGACCTGGTGAACCCCTTTGGTCACGGATACTCACAAGAACTCTAGACAACTTCGCCTTGTAGCCAGTATTCACTGGGGAGTATCGAACTGATTTTGGCAATGTTAAACTTTAAGCACCACTAACTACCAATCAGTGAATGATCTTGGACGGACCAGTCACATGAAGGAGGCATTTTCGGGTACGGAATGCACATATTTATGTGAAAAATGCATAAAAACTGTACATATTTGTTAAATAGGATACCCTTATCTCACATGGGATAAACGCATCCCCCAGCTAAACATAGAAGTATCAATGGAAACGTTCCACTACATCCTACACATATATATTCATCTAAATGACCATAAATGACATCCTACCGAGAGATGCATTAATAGCTCTAATCCTGTTTGCTAACCTTCCCCAAAAGCTTTAGATAAAACTGGTGTGTGTCCCTGTAATAGGATCCACAAAATCATTCGAATGATTAGCTCTGTGGTGAATATATCCAAAGGATGACAAGGAGTTATAGCCTTCCCACTCATCAGTGTGCATTATAGACCCCTGTTTTATCAGTCAAGTAATAATAGGTAATGAAGTACTTGACTTTATATCTCCTATCCTCTCAACGAATCCTTTCTGTAGAGAGGTATCATGTAAACCAGTCACCTAAACATTATTCACTCGTTCTAAACCACTGTTGTATATTTTCTTTAATTAGACAGTCAAATCAACACGTACGACATCCACTTCTCCTTCCAGTGCTGGTACCACTGGAACTTTTGACACGGGGATATTTTCATTTTTAGCAGCTGCACCCCTCACAGGCTGTTTTAAAACCCAGTAAATATAAATGTACAAAATGTGGGTTAAGGAAAGATAGGATGTGACAAAATAATGTTCCTAAGAAATATTTAACCCCCCTTCCCACAACTTTCAAAAAATTACACCCAACACAACCTGCAGCTTTTTATTCTCAGCACACCTCCACAAAGACAAATGCTCTGTTTTTAGTCTAACCCACATCTAAGTCATGCTGCAAAATTGGTCTTCCCCAAATTTCAAATTTAAATGCGTCAGATCAAGCATTTGACTCGAATCAAGCGGCATAGCAGCTTCAGCTTACGTGAATAAAACATGCATTGGACCATTCAAGGTCAGTGGTGCTATCGCACTCCATTGGTAGTTAGTGGTGCTCAAAGTTTAACTTGGCCCTGATTTTCAATAAATAAATCAAATCTCCCTCCACAAAACGAGTCTTGAATATACTTTTTTCACTATTTAATGGCTTAGCAACATGATTCCATGAATTTATAACAAAATAATCAGAAAATGTTTAGTTGTACCGTCATCTTCTAGACGTGTTTATCAAAATGTTTCAAAAAAATAAAACTGACTTTTACAACAATACTGTAAACATTAAACAACAATAATAAAATGTTTAAAAAAAACGCTTAAAACTTCCATAAATATGAATAAAATTCACAATTATTTTATGCCTAAAACATGCAGTCATCAGTATTTTCGTTTTTCAATGTGTTGTTAGGTCTCAAAGTGTGGTTAAAATTCACCCAATAGATCGTCTAGGGTGCATTCAGTCTTTTATTGATATAAGCCTCCTTCCTACGTGTGTGTGTGTGTGTCTGTTGCAAACATCATAGGAACTGGAAAACACATGCGCTAAACTAATAAAATAAAATGAACAGAGAATAGTGAATTATGACGAGTGTCTTTGAAGTAGAGAATGTAAAATGTTCACCGATTTTTCTGATTGGTATACATTTGAAAATAGCTTAAAATTCCTTCATTAAGCCATTAAAACTGAAAGGTGTTCAGCAGGCAGTGATATCATTTCCAAGCTGTACAATCGCATGCATTATTATAGCAACAAAAGAAACGGTTCCAATGATGTTTCATTCAAAATTTCAAGGTTAAGATAATAATCAAGAGATTTTAAGAAGATTCTATATAACACAGAAGTATTAAACAAGTAGAGATGAGTGTCCCTGAAGTGCAGATTCGAATGAGCATGTAATTTATGAATGATATGCATTTGAAAGTTATTATTTATTATTCCTTTTAGCCCGAATGGAACACAGAGCTTTAACAATATATGCCCGCCTTCCTGAATTTGTTGTTGTCCCCTTCAGCTGGCTAGCTCCACGACTGACCATAATCTCTCTTCTCCTCCAACTCTCCACACGATCTCGGCTATGTCACCCTCACACGGACCGCTCATTCGGATTCCATGTGAGTGATGGCTTGCATTGAGTGAGATTTCATTCAATGGCCTCTTCAGCGTGTGTCTGACCTATTCATCTTCATTTCCTCCTACATATTTGTTGCGCAATCGGCTCTCACCTGTTGGTTTGTTCTCAGCCAGCCAGGCAAGCTAGTACACACACACACTGGCCAAGTTTCTGACCCGCATAGAAGAACTGACTGACTACACATTTGTATTAAACGGAATCCGAATCATGTTGGTCATGCTGCTGACTGAGTTAGCGCAGAAGATTTCCAAAATAGTTTCAGTTTAGTTGATGAAGGCATTTACTGCCTTTCCGATTCTGGCTGATTGATGGTTTCCACATCTTCACCCATGCCATCAGCCTGAAATTGAAACTGTGCTTCCTGGTCAGATAATTGAAGGAAGTAACCTCTTTCAAATTTTTTTCCCGCTGATGTTGATTGGTGTTGGTTGTTGTTGCTCTTTCTGTTGGTTGGTTGGTTGATTGGTTATCTTCATTATCTCCGTCTTCTCTATGTTCACCTTTCGTACTTATAATTCATTTCATATTTTCATTCATGACAGCTGTACACATTAAAAGTAAGTACATCTAAGAACAATAACTATTTTTCCCACTTATTTATTTGTTTTGTTTGTTTTCCCTATGTTCATCTGGAGTCCTGTCTTCACTGTCCGCCAGCCACTTATGCCAGCTTGTTGGTTTTCTCCTGTAAGTTTTCCAATTTGTGTGACATTAAACTCAAATCATCCACATGCGAAATCCAAATCTTCTACAGTCTTCTTATCGGTCGTCCAGCGTATTCCTGTCTTCTCACTCCCTGCACACAGTCTAAAGCATAATCCAGCCTATCACAATTAGGAATATCATCGGTGATAATAAGCAGTCAAATTCGTCTTACTACTGTATTTACTTCGAACGTCTTTCTGGTTTTCGCATTCTGGAACACCTGACACGCATCATTGTCAAATAATCAGCTTCTGAATGAGGTTGATGAAGACTTGGGATACTATGCTCCATAGTTTTGAAGTAGTTTCCAAATTATGTCTCAGTCAACGCTGCCTATTGAAGGCCTTTGCGAAGTGTGTGTAAAGTTGAGGTAGAGAGCGGTGTGACTGCCACTGTATACTTTGTTATGTGATGACGATGCGTAGAGTAGCAATTTGGTCAGTACATAAAAGGGAATAAATGTATGAATGTACAATTCATAAATTTCCTAGTCATTATTGTATTCTGTCTCGATAAACAACAGTCCTACTCTCATTAGTCTTTGTTTTCCGTAAATCAACATGTATTTAAAAAAAAAACCGGAGTTTGTTTGATTATGTCTGGTTGCACATACCATTTATAGATACACCAGAAATGACATAGATATACGCTGTCTGACATTATCTTACAAGTTGCCTATTTTTAGCTTTCCACTGAATACTCATCATTATAGCATGAAAGAAATAGGGAATACAACAAACAGATCTCTTGTCAACAGGCTTAAATGAGATCTATTAATACATATAAGTATATATATAACAATTTACTTATGTTTTAAGCTCAGTAGAAACAGTGATATTGGAGGGAAAATGAATTTCACCGAATTCATGACTTTTAGTAGACTTCTTCAGCTAATTACGATACATACATACATTTCTGGGAATATAGGTAAGCTTTCTTTAGTTGGTTTGTAAGGATTAGATTTGTATTGACGAGTCTGACCACGGATTGATATCATTTAGAGAACTATTGAAAACCAACCAGGGAGTACTGGCTGTATGTATGCACTAATAGCGAGTGTAATGTGTTTAGTCCTTCGTTTGCTGCAGACTGAATCCGATCACTTAGGTTTTCAATGTGGCCGCCATTCCACTAGGTGGCTCGCCATTACGGTGCCCTGTGATATCAATCCGTGACCGACTTGTAAAAACAAATCGAATCCTTACAAACCAACTCTTGAAAATTAATGCGATGCTCACGAGTGGGTGACTGGTTAGAGGACGCAGTTTTCTGAAGTTCTAGTGAGAAGCCGTGAACAGTGAAGTTCATCTAGTCAAGTGTGAGGATGGATCTCCCATGGATGACACTGGATGGTGCCATGCATGGACTGGCCATTGAACCGGGTCCTAATGGCTGAGTGGTATACGAGCCAGCTTCACTTGTAACCTGAAGGTCGTAGGTTCGAACCCTCGTGAAGGTGGGTGCGTAGTCCCGATGGTTCACAAACTAGGATGAAATACCTGTCGAGTACTCCTTTGTTTTCAATGGTTCTCTAACTTATATCAATCCGTGATCAACTGGTCAATATATGTAAACATAAAGTATTGCTGGTATTAGGTGGTTGGAGGCAATCGTCAGGATGCTTGCTCAAACTAGGTTTTGTGCTAGTTGGCACTCACTAGTTTGCAAGGCATATCTGCAATCTTGATGGAACTCATGTACTTTCTGAAATTCAAACCCGTGTCACCCAGTGAGTACTACAGTCTCAGAATTTATCACTAAGATAGCTATACGAGCTCGCGATTAACCTGCCAGTTGCCTCCGAGCATCTAATACCAACAATTAACAGTGCACCGTGATGGCGAGCCCCCCCCCCAGTAGAATGATGGCCACTTTGCAAACTTAACTGATCGGATTCAGTCTGCAGCAAACGAAGGACTAAACACATTACACTCTGTACTCACTGGTGTCCAATCAAAAACATAAAGCATATTTGAAAAGTTATAACATTTGACTGAGTTTACATAATCAACTTTATATATATATATATATATATTGCTGACTGATATAAGCTACTGGAAACCATTCACCTGGATCAGAAGCGTTTGCTTACTAGATCAAAGTTATAAAAATATAGAACAACCACTTGCCTCTTTCAAAGTTGTGATCATCAGAGGTGCACCTGGTTTCACTGCACTCAGAGAGTCAAATCACCACAAACTACTCGAATTTTATTATAATACTGTTGAAGATGGACAATATCTCAAGAAGTTACTTAACACTGTCAACCATTCTTAGAACGTTTTCGGTAAGCGTTGAGAATCATGGGTAATATTTGGTTGGTCAAATGGTTGAATGTGTGACGACGAAAGGTTTTAAACTATTAGGAAGTAACTTTCTACGCATTTTTGCTGTCTAGTTATTTGTTGATTAACTGTCAATTGTAACAAAAATTATTACTCAATCCTTGTGCTCTAGATAAAACACGAAGCTTCAGCAAGTCATTGCTACTGTATTCTGTTTCCTGACATCTCTTTTATTTGGTTCCATGATTGCCTACAAACTTTTATTACCATCTCATGTGATCTTGACCATGTGATCCTTGAACCCACACCCAGCTAGTCGCTTTCCACTCAGGTTCCACTTGAGCGTCTACTTGGCGCATGATATTACTCAATAGGGGCCTCAGCGTTCGCCCAATCCATCTACAGTTCCTTCTACATGTCAATTGTGTAATGTCTTTCTACTTGGTTTCTTACTGTCTGTCCTCTCCGGCGAGTCATGTGACCTTTGTTACTGAGAGAAAGCAGTTGTTGATAAAAGTCTGCAAAAGCCTGTATGAAATTCTTTTAGTGACACGCAAAGTCACTGTACCACGTAGAAGAACTTACTTGATGCTGGTGTTGAAAATCCGGACCCTTTGCTGAAATCCTATCTTACTCTTCCTCATGTGTGCTCCCTGTAGTTAAAACAATGCCGCTTAATTAAGCGAAAGATACAACTTACTTCCTTTTGATTGCCAGGTGTCTCAATTGTCTCTGTCTTGTCTGTGCTCATTTAGAGGCCTGAATTCGCTGACTTTTGTGCCAACTTGTTGGCTTCAGATTGTATATCATCAAAGTTTTAGTGATGTAAGACATAAATAGGCCACACAACCTGCAGTCTTCTTGTCAGCAAACGCATGCCTACTTATCGCTTCCTACGGTCTGTCTCATAATCCAGTTGACCACAATCAAGAATGTCATCGGAGATATTAGGCAGCCTTGTCTTTCTGCGGTCTTCACCTTAAACACTTCTCCGGTTTTTTCTGTTGTGAATCACTTGGCACGTGGTATCGTCACATACTTGATGAACGAGATCTAGAAAGATCTTCAGCACTCAATGGTGCCGAAACAGCTTTTGATTTGCCTCACCATCAACTCTGTTGAAGGGTTTTTCAAAGATGGCGAAGTTGAGATGCAGAATTGACTGTGATTCTACGCACTGTTCAAAAATGATGCGTAATCTTGCAATTAACAACGATGCTTTAAAATAGAGACAAGGTATTCAAAATAAGACGCATGTACAAGATTTCCATTTTTAAAATGAATGTCAAACCAGTGCTTCTACATAGTTCAAAGACCTGGCATAAGCGTTAATAAGAGCATTTCCAACAGGCTTCTGCCGACTTTCATCAACACTTGCCTTCTTTGGCCAGCCAACCAAGAACATGTAACAGAAAAAATATTTAGCGAGAAATGGTGACAGATCGGACATAAACGTCGACAGGACCACAAGTGGAAACACAATGGGAAACGGCTACCTGGGCTTCTGAGGATGAATTAGAGGAGATCATGAGATGGAGAAAATGAGAGTCTATTGGTATTTTTCGAGTCAGCTAAAAAGAAGTACAGAGAACAGTATGAAATGGAGATGTGTAGTTGAAATCTAATGTTCCACACAGAACCCGAATGGAATAATAATAATGATGTTCTGTTTTAAAAAAAATTGAACTCTCCAAGAAGATCAGATAAATATAACACTAATAGTTAATTACGATAAACTGTTATGGCGCTATAATAGTTGGAAAACTATTCATTATAGTGAGAGTAGCTGTTTCGTCCTAGTTTGGAACTTATCGGCAGTATATACCAACCTCCCGGTGACAAGGCAACCTCGTAGACCATTCAGCCACAAAAACCCTATTCACACAAGTGATACATCTGTCAACTGGGCATTTACAAACTGATCTTCAGGAGAACCGAATACACCTATCCCTGACTTTTACAAGAGAGGACTTGCATGCAGTATCATCTTGTGATGCAATCAACAATCGACACTCTTCTCCCTCGGTAACCCCAAGAAACATTAAGGAGAAGCAATAAAGAAGAAGGAGAATAGATAGAATACAATTAACTGTAAGGGTAAAGACTGAACGACACCGAATTGTTTTAACTCCCACCTTACCATCTTTGCCGAAAATAAAATGATATAAGAAGGCCAGGAAAGATCAGGGGAAATACATTATCCAGAGTATTTAACATTTTACTTAGTTTCAACTTCAGTGCCTTCTATGGTACAAGAATCATAGGAATGAACCAATAGTTTGTGTTACTCTCTGTTTATGTCCGTGAATGTGAAATTATCAGCATGGTATTTAGAAGAGTTCAGCTGGACATCATTCAAACAGAAATAAAATTCTTTACTAGTTTAGTTTATAAATTCAGAAAACTGATCAATGAATACAAAGAATATTCTTTCTGATAACTTCTTCCTCAAATTCTACAGTTATATATCCATCTTAATAGAATTACAATTAGGAATTCAAATGCCATACTAAACAGGTGACGAATAAAGCTCAGACAAAGTAGCATTATAATTACCGAGAAGACTGACATATTGTGCAATTAGGGGTTAGAAATGTAGAAATAACAAAATAGACAGGATGTTTGGATAAGAACTAATGTGATGAATAATTGTTTATACAATCAGGGAAAGAGCCTATATCGGATTCCTCGAGGATTCGGAAGATATGCAGCGAGAAAGTGATTGAAGAAGAAGTGCGTAATCTCCGAAAAACCCTGATGGAAAGCGGTTTCCCGCCCAGATTGATAGACAAGAATCTCAAATGTAAGAAGACTTCCACACAAGTCCACTCCGTTCCAAAGAAAATACTTCTGCTTAATCTAGAATTCAAAAGTGATATTGAAGCAGAAATCCTTCACAAACGCCTCTCCGAATCGCCAAGGAAAACATACTTCACCGGGAGCCTACGACTGACGTTTTCTTGCAAGAAACTGTTCAGCCAAAATGCGAAAAACAAGCTGTCGCATTGAGCCACTTCGACGTGCAAATACCAGTTTACTTGCTCTTGTGGAGCTGAGTACATCGGCCGCAACATGCGCCAACTCACAAAACGCGCTCATGAACACTATCCAGCCTGGCTAGTAAGAGTAGATCGAAAACGCGTATACAGTTCAGTGACAGAACATTTGGTCAATTCAGAACATTCAGTGCCATTCGAAAAATCCTTCAAAGTAATATATAAGATTCGATCAAACCTATCAAACGGAGTAAAATTAAGACATCTGGACATAGCCGAGTCACTGGTCATCCAAAAGCTCAAACTCACGCTATGTATGCAAAAGAAATACGTTCAACTCTTGTCCATGACGTGGCCATTATAAACAGGTAATTCTTCTAATAGTGACTATCCCATTGACTTTCTTATCCAAACTTCCTGTTTATGCATGTTATTTTTAAGTCCATCTTAGTCCCTATTTACACTACCATATTTTCAAATTCGAACTTCCTGTTTATTTTTTTATTTTATTATTTCGACATATTTAATCCCTGATTGCATAAACAATTATTCGTCACATTAGTTATGATCCCACTAGAATTTTTATGCATCCTAGTTAAGGAATAAGTATCGTCATTAATAAAGTTAATTTTCTATAACGTCAAACTGTTAAGATCACAGAGATTAGCAGAATGCTGTTATAATTGTATATATATGCCTAAATATTACAGTAAATCACCCATCAGATATCAGAGTGTATTGGTCAAAGTAAATGATCACAGATCACCTTAATAAATATATACCTAATGATAAATTACCATGATTAATGTTTCAAATGAATTAGATTCTGTTCGATTATAAAGTTTATATGTATGAATTATTGCCCAAATAGTATTGGCATATAACGGCAAACTAAGAAAAAGACGAAGTTATTTGGAAGAATGCAATTCGTTCAGTAGTCAGAAATAATCTCATTTTAAAAAAGTGGTTATCCAACCTCTTTCATTAACAGACATATAAACAGAAAGACGGATAGTAATTTGGTGGATGGTAACCACCATTTGAATCTAGGACATAGTGCGCTTTGTCCTACTTGGGACTTATCATCTGCATATGCCTACATTTTCTCAGTGAGTGGCGATGTCTGACCACTGGCACTCAAACCCAGTACCCATAGTTTTGATCACCAAAACGTTATCCACTAGACCAATTGAGTCACGACAATCACGTCATATGAAACGGATATCAGTTATTATTTCATTCACCATGGATTTTCCATTCAACAGAAGTGTAGGCACAAGGAGCTGCCATGTCAACAGAGGCCGAACAATTTGATTCAATCAAACAACGGAAAAGTCCATATCAAATGAAATAAGAAAGACTGATACTTTGCAAAACCTATACATGAATCTCAAATTCAAGGAAGATACATTTAGTGAAGTCTGAAGCTTTCTATGGAGAGTAATCCGAAGAATATTCATTGCTGTATCTCTATGCATCACCGTTTCTACACAGGCTCACCACTGCTCATCTAAACGCCATAGACCAGATTCTACAGTTGGAAACTACAGTGTACATTTAGCAATTCACTTGGTCCTGTGGAGTCAAGTACATAGCTTGTACAACTAAGGACAAAGTCTAAACATGCCTATGAACACTTTAACAGCAGTCCACAGTCAACCGCTCAGTTTCTCAGCACATTATTACTTCTTATCACTTAGCATCATCAGAGACTTCATAAGGATTCATTAATAAAGTATTATCAAGCTGCTCACAAACAGTTTGTCTACGTCTTCTTCATGCAGTCTAAGCTTTAGCAATCTACAGGGAAAACGTGAACGTCGTGTTTAGAAATGTTTTATCCAACCTCTTTTGGTATCATGGACTTATTGTCAAGTTTTTGCCTTCCTAAATAGTTATTTATTAAAACCTATTCAGTTTATTTTATTTTAACAACGGATGAAGATACCGAATCCAGACAGGATCGGAAAGTCAAGACAGGTATCTACTAATCTGAAATTAGTGCGGGAATTCGCGGTAGTTAGTATAATGAACGAGATTAAAATTTTCAGTAGTAATGTCAAGTGAGTCAGTGCCTCTGCATGGTCCATAAATATGCTGACCACGTCAAGAAAAGCATTTCCCATAGGCTGCTACGGACTATCATCAAAAGCTGCCTTCACTAACCGCCTGCTGAATATTAGATGATAGGACAACCACAAAGGATAGGAATGAAGGGACTCTGCAGTTCAGCGAGCCAACCAACAATCTATAGCCTAAAAAATATATGGAGGGAAGTGCTGATGAATCTCGAACACACGGCAAGGAGACAGTCGAGTGGAATAAGGATGACAGATAGTAAGTTGGGCGTAGGTTCAAGGGTGCAAGAAAGACTATGGAAAATCGTAATGCCATGTGGAAAGGGCTGTAGAGAACAGGATGCGATGGAGATGTCCTGTTGAGTCCTTATAACCCACTTAGGATCTATGGAAAGAATTACTATTATTATTTATTTATTCTTTATCTTTTTCATTCTCGAACACTTATAAATGCCTCCAGCTAATTATAGCCAAAAATCAAATACTCACCATAATATTTAAGGAGATAATTAGGCTGGTGAAGACAGAGTCGTACAACTACAGCTATTAACTCTGTAAGTATCCATCAAGTAATTATACGTTTTATTTAAAATTTAAAATGAAATATATCTCAGAATGTCATTCTAAAATGCATGAATTCATACGTCTAATATATTATGAATATTGATTGAACAGGAAGTTGAATATTATAGATACATGTATATTGTATATTGTCTATGCATATTAATGTGCTATTAGTCTATTGAAATGCTCATAAATGTCGATTTACTCGGAATTATTTTGCTTTTTCGTAAGGATTCGTAATTACCAATTAGGGAAAGATGAGTAAATACCTTCCCAAATTCCCTAGCTCTCTAAAGAAATGATACTTTTTAATGGGTTAAACGGAAGTGCTGACAGTTTTAAAGTCAATGATATATAGAGTCGTCAATATTTAGTGTTCAGACTTTATCCTGATGTTTTCATCTCACTCCCTTTTATAAATCACTTTCTGCCTTCTAAGTGGAACATAAGGCTTCAAGCTTAAGCTTTGAAGTAGCGGTGTTGTTTCTATTGGATGAGATTGATAGCTTCACACCCAACCTTTCTTCTTTACCCGGTTTACTAAAGTCTGAGAGATATTTATGAGTTTGACAGCCTGGAATTAGACCCCGACCCCCTTGTGGTTGGTTGCATTCTACCATTCAACCATTGATGTTCCACTCTATTTTAGTATATTATTATAATTGTTCTCTTGGGCCCCAAGGGGATTCAATAACATATCTTCACTTTGTTTTATTTTCTGCCTTTCTCTTCAGCTGGGTCCATAATTGTCAATAATCTATCATCTCTACCAACTCTCCACCCCACCTCCTCCATGTCCCCCTCACACCATTGACCCACTCGTCACTTCCTATTCACCTGCCTGGAGCGCGATTTCATTCGACAGTCTCCCCAGTGTATGCCCTATCCACCTCTATTTTCTTCTACATATTTGTTGAGCAATCGACTCTCACCTTTTGGTTTGTTCCCACAGTTTCTTGTTATTGATTCTTTCTGGACAGCCATGTGATCTTCAGTATGGACCCGGCGAAAACAGCTGTTGATAAAGGTATGCAATCTGTTGGAAATCCTTTTCGCGACACGGTGACCAAGTTTCTGACCTATACACAAGCACCAACCGACCTGATATTGGTGCTTAAAATGCGAATCTTGTTCCTTATGCTGAATATAGAATATCTCGAAACTGATTTCAGTTTCCTTGATGAAGGAATATCTTGCCTTTCCGATTCCTGCTGATTTCAACATCTTTATCCATTCCACCGGCCTGTGGTTGAAACGATGCTTCCTAGATAAGTGACTTCACACAATCATATCCACGGCTTCATAATTTTCTTTATATGTAGTATGACTATCTTCCCACTGATTTGCACTGCGATTTTCGTTAAATCCGGTATAGGCGATACATCACTTTCATTTCAGGTCTTTCATGTTTATTCATAAGCAAGTATTGGGTAATTAACCTCTGTCTCCACCTAACTATATTACTTTTTAATGCTTTTATCCCGTTCCAACCTACTGTGTGATTACATGCAAGTGAATGCTTCGCAGTTATTGGGCCCTGTTTTTTCGAGGTCATTAAACTTAACAGTGTCAATCGTTCTAGGTCTAGCTAAATTTCTATCTTCCAATAACCTGACTGACCCAGATTTCCCAGTTGGTCTGTTACATAGGTCAGGCTAATAGATAGGTGTCAATTCAGTTTATTGGGACATGGAAATTAGAGAGAAAGGAAAGAAAAAGAAGCTTAGCGAAAACATCAGTTCAGCGATTTCATTCTCAAAAGCAGCTGTACAATCACATTCACATAAATAAGTTCACAAAGTTATTATACTACTTAATTCAGCATGATAAAGAAGGAAGATTAACTATTACAATAACCTTTAACTTGATATGAAAGTTTGAAGGTGTGAATATACACCACAAGGGGCTTAGAAACAAAATTACACAGGATTGGAAAATAGTTGCATAATATGTAAAGTAGTTGTTTTTTTTTAACGAAGACTTCTGTGAACGGGATGAGCATGGGAGCAAAGTGAAATATTAGTTGCCTTTTGACTGAAATGAAAAGAATACTGAAGGGGATGAAAAGACAAAAGACGAAAACTAAGGAGTTAAACAGTATTACATCCATGGTAAACGTAGAGGTTGGACCAGTCTCTTTTGAACACATAGCTATGGCTTTTCGAAAAATGTGTTAAGCCCTCCATGGTGATGATAGATAGAGAGAAATGCCTGCAGACTGTGAAGAGGAAACGTATATATAACTTCAAAGGAGACGAAGTCACTGAATTACTCTAATCGAACCTCCGAAAAAATAATAGATGAGTTATTCTTTGCAGCAACACTAAATTTAAAATTCACCACTCATTGTATAATTCCAATAAGCCTGGCCACTTCATTGTGTATCTGCAAATTTAACTGTTCATGTGGAGACGATTATGCAGGTAGAAAGGCTAGGTAAAGGAGTCGTGAAGTAAATCAGGAGGTTCATATTGTGATGTTGTTATGTTCTTTGAGCTGGATAGTTTATTTGCGGAGATTTCACTATTGTCCAACTAGACAACAACTTCAGCGCATACTTCAATTCGAATTGAAGTGGGTTTTTAGATTTCTCCACGAGTTTATTAGTCATCTCTCCTGGTGGGTAAACCAGTGTCGTGATTGGTTGTTTCTCAGTGTTTTCACACCCTCTCGGCCACTTGTATTGGTGTTGGTGTTGATTGTTTCTTTCACCTGGAGTTTGACACTTTGTGTGGGAGATTTCCTTCTTAATGAGTGGTAAATTTTGTCTATCTGGATGTGTCTCTTGATTAACAATTCACTGGGATACCAGGCTTCTAAATATTCTCTTGCTTTCTTGGTGTTTCTTCTGTCTGATATTTGAACGTTGTCCCAGTCGAATTGATATCCGTGGTTGTATGTATGTATGCAGTGATATGATGGAGGGGGTGTCATGTCATTTGACGGTTAGTTTATTTTCATGGATACAAAGACAAAAGTGATATTCACTTTGATCAATATACTGTTTTTCTCAATCGTTGCAACTTATTTTTCAGATGATGTTGGTTTCATCTTCTTTCGCTGTTGAGTTGACATAGAAATGAGTGAAGTGATTTTGTTGATTTGTGTGCGACATGAATTCCTAAAGGTGTGAAGAGTTTTTCAGTAATGTCTGAGATATTCTTTATATATGGTAGGGCGTTTTTCTCCGCGCTTTCCTTAGGGCCTTTCATTCGGTGGACTGCTTTACGGGTAGAGTTCCGTACTGTGACATGCCTTGTGGATACGGAACACAAGATTAATTTTTAAAAAATCTGCCTTTACAAGTCTATAAAAGCCTTCAACTCAATTCCCTGTTTCTTTACACCCGCTGTTTCATTACAACCGCTTTACAACTAACATGGTTTAAAATAATAAAATAAAGTTCATGAAAATTACTCAGTTAAATAAATAACAAAAGTACAAACTAATGACAAATCATATTTAGGTAGAGCATGTAGTCCATGGTAGGCGTAGATTGAAGTCTATTGATTTTTGTACACACAGTTTAGGCTGTATGTGAATTATCCAAATTGTTTCCATAACCTTCAAACGTCCCAAACTAGGACGAAACAGCTTTCCAGTACTCCCAGGTTTTCCAATGGTTCTCTAACTAATGTCAGATCATGATGAAATCCTGAAACCTTCAATAACCTTGAATTAGATACTTTTGTTTTTTATTTAACTGAGTAATTGTTATGAACTTTATTTTATTATTGCTAACCATGTTAGTTGTAAAGCGGTTGTAAAGAAACTACGAAATGACGATATCATCTCGCGAAATTTGTCTTCCTAATGCCTTGTTCAAATTTATCAAAGGGACTAATTATTTTAATTTTCTCAATTCCCTGTGTTTGTAAGCCTTAGATTGCTAAGAATAGTTGAGTAAGTTGCCATAATAATTTTTCAACCTAATCTCTGTGCTCAGAAAAACTTTATTGAGTCCCCATCCCCTTCCTTCTCATTGACTTCAACCTCAACCTAGAATAGTAATATGTCTCAGTATCGGATGATTGTAAATGTTATTTTTATTTGTACTACTAACTTTATTATCAGTAGTATACTGTGCTATAGTCGCATATTATAATCTATTTTTAGTATTATTTTACTTACATTTTGATTGATTTTATTTGAATCTATTGATCCATATTGCTTTTGAAATGTCTACGACTGGTATTTTATTATATAACTTTGAGGCCTGATGAGAATTTCTTAAAAATGCTTATTTGCCCGCTGAAATCGTGTTCTACAATTATCCTACTGGAGATATGATTATGAACAATAACAAGTTGTGTTAGAAATCTTATCATCCAATAAATATGATACTTTTTCACTTCTGTGAATGATATATCTATTAAACAAATTATTATATATATCACTCACTAGTTAAAAGGTATGACTGTTAGTACAAACATAGACAGTATCTCCCGTCTATTTAGAATATGTCAGAAGTGGAACAACAAGCAACCCAAGGTTAATCAAGCAGGCGACTTTTGACTTTTTCTGCAGAAAAGCTAACAGCATACTTAGTCCAACAATAGAACTCAAGAAATTGTTACTTTTATAGACTAAATATATCTAACTTCAATACAATGGGAATCTTTTCTGTCAAGTTGATGACGTTGCAGTGAGGAGCTCCTAAAGACAAGATTTATCCTTACCACGCCTTGAAACCAGTATTTTGTGACAGCATATAAAACAAATGGAATTATATCTAAGATATTTGGATAATATTTTTGTTGTCTGTGAAAGTTAAATCAAAAGCAGAAAAATTCAACTAATGCCATCCGAATCTTAACTTTACAATAAAACACAAAGAAAATGAGACCATCAAATTCTTAGATGTTCCTGTAGTGAAAAGGATGCTTGGCACAATGAAAAGATCTATCTATATTTTGAAAGTCTTTATGGATGAGAAAGCATGTACCTTTTGAAAACTATGTTCCAATCAGGTATAAAAAAAATCAACTTAGTCAGAACACTGTTCAATACAGCAAGTAAAATTTCTTCCGATAGTACAACTGAATGTGAAATAAAGACTTAGAAGAATATTTAATCTAAGAATGGTTATCCTGAGAGTTTCATCAATAAATATTTTAAAGGAATAACTACCATTAAAACTATCCAGATGATTTCAAAGAAAGCTGTATATTAATAAATGGCATTGAAAGGAGATGACATACACGAAGTAGTCAAATGAAAACTCAGTAAAGCTACCAAAAGAATTGATTATGCTGCAAAATTTGTTTTTCTAAATACCAGCACGCCGGTGCTTCAATAATCTTGGTAAGACCTGTCACCAATCTGCGTTACTCCAAACTGCGTATATCAGATTGAGTGTGTTTGAAGAATCTAATGCAGAAAGATAATTGTCGAATCTCAGGATGGAACATTTAAGCAGGTGATTGCAAAACAACTGAATTCAGGGTACTAAAATCTCAATAACAACGCACGTTGTAGACAACGTACAATATATTAACGCTGTCAGGTTATTCACTTTTGTCAGTAGATAAGAAGCAGAAACATGCTAGCAAATGAAGAGGCTTGTGCAATTACAATCGTTGAACGTTAAGAAACAGTCCTCCTTCTAAGTGGTGGTAATGTGGTAATGTGGTAATGTGGCTTGCTCACTAAACGTAATTATCATAAATATTATACTCCATGTTTTATTCAACAAATTTTACTCTTCATTCAATCAAAATTACTCTGTCACTACCATTACCTTGACTCTAATTTCCATTATTATCATTCCTATTATTATCGAGTTCAATCATGGACAGAGATATCCGCTAGAGAACCATGAAAAACAAGGAAGTACTGGACAAATGCTCCTTCCAGGCTTCAGACTATTCATCAGTACTGAAGCTCGAACTCAGAATCTACGTAGAATAAAATGGTACCATCATTGCTTATCTCGTTGGCTTCTCATCAGATGCTTACAGCCAAGAGAGTTCAAGTTTAAACAAAACAATCAATATATGCAAACAATAATAATAGTAGTAATAACCGCTTTACTCATCTATTGATAAATTTGAAGGATTTAGCGATGTCCATTTGATGACCAGCACTGATAAGATGTCTGGCAATGGTACTGTTGAAAGCGTTTGTTCCTCCGAGACGTAGAATGTTTAGCACATGTTCAGAAAATCGTAGATACGCCTTTTTTTCTGTTCTTCCAATGTAACTGCTCCCAAAGTTACATGTTAATTTGTATATACAGTTGGAGTTAACCATGAGAAGGATAGCTGTTGGCTTTTGATTGCACCAAAGAACAAGTTGTCCGATTGACGGGAACGAGCTTGGCTGCAGGATAACCTCTGGCTAGTGATGTACTCAGCCTTCTGTTGACCATCGCTGCAATGGTTTCATCTTTATAATCAAGTTGAATGTAGTTTGGCTTTTTCTCCACTGTGATTTGTTTGACATGTGAGGCTTCAGATCATCCGTACTTGTTGATGAACTTTTAAGGGTACCCATTGCTCTTCAACATCTTTTCAAAAAACACAAATTCTTCCTCTAGTTTCTCTATAGAGCATATTCTCCTCGCTCTATAGTACAGAGTCTTGACTAGACCCCGTTTAAAGCTATTTGGACAAAAGCTATTAAAATGCAAGTATTGTCCTTTCCATGTGGGCTTTCGATAAATTGACTTCTGAAGACTACCGTCTTCTGGGCGTTCCATGGCGATGTCGAGGAAGTGAAACTTTCCGACACTTGAATGTTCCATAGTGAACTCAATATGGGCGTATGCATCATTGATTAATCTTAGTAAGTGTGAAGCATGACTTCCATTGTTGCACACCACACATGTGTCATTGACATTTCGAAAGTAAGAAGTTTTCGATGCCCACTCTTGAAAGAACAAAGTTGAAGCATGCAATCGACGAAACATCTTCCTACTGTCGTTATTTTGATGACACATTTATATTGTGCAAAAATGGAAGTCATGCTTCACACTTACTAAGATTATTCAATGATGCACACGCCCATATTGAGTTCACTATGGAACATTCAAGTGTCGGAAAGTTTCACTTCCTCGACATCGCCATGGAACGCCCAGAAGACGGTAGTCTTCAGAAGTCAATTTATCGAAAGCTCACATGGAAAGGACAATACTTGCATTTTAATAGCTTTTGTCCAAATAGCTTTAAACGGGGTCTAGTCAAGACTCTGTACTATAGAGCGAGGAGAATATGCTCTATAGAGAAACTAGAGGAAGAATTTGTGTTTTTTGAAAAGATGTTGAAGAGCAATGGGTACCCTTAAAAGTTCATCAACAAGTACGGATGATCTGAAGCCTCACATGTCAAACAAATCACAGTGGAGAAAAAGCCAAACTACATTCAACTTGATTATAAAGATGAAACCATTGCAGCGATGGTCAACAGAAGGCTGAGTACATCACTAGCCAGAGGTTATCCTGCAGCCAAGCTCGTTCCCGTCAATCGGACAACTTGTTCTTTGGTGCAATCAAAAGCCAACAGCTATCCTTCTCATGGTTAACTCCAACTGTATATACAAATTAACATGTAACTTTGGGAGCAGTTACATTGGAAGAACAGAAAAAAAGGCGTATCTACGATTTTCTGAACATGTGCTAAACATTCTACGTCTCGGAGGAACAAACGCTTTCAACAGTACCATTGCCAGACATCTTATCAGTGCTGGTCATCAAATGGACATCGCTAAATCCTTCAAATTTATCAATAGATGAGTAAAGCGGTTATTACTACTATTATTATTGTTTGCATATATTGATTGTTTTGTTTAAACTTGAACTCTCTTGGCTGTAAGCATCTGATGAGAAGCCAACGAGATAAGCAATGATGGTACCATTTTATTCTACGTAGATTCTGAGTTCGAGCTTCAGTACTGATGAATAGTCTGAAGCCTGGAAGGAGCATTTGTCCAGTACTTCCTTGTTTTTCATGGTTCTCTAGCGGATATCTCTGTCCATGATCGAACTTGATAGTAGTGGTAATGATGATAATATCAATATGATTTAATATATTTGAACTAATGGAAAATATTTTTGCTTTCGCTTTATTGAAATCTATATTGGGAAATAAATTAGTTTGGGTCGGCTGAAGAGTCCCGTTAAGTTTTCATGATTTTATTAAATTTCGCTTTTTAACTTGTACTGCTTGTTTGGATTCACATGACAAAACGAATGTATCTTTCACCTTATTCTCTCCTTTAAAACTTTATTAACTTTAAAAGAGGGAATTGAACCGTAGATTTATTGTCACTTTTAAACGCCATACATACTATCATTATATATCCATACCTAGTTCATTTTTAATAGTTTGAGGAAAAATTTGATCTCTCGATGTATTATATTCATTATTATATAAGTTTTGTATTTTCTGGTGAATGAAAAACAAAACGATATTTTGTTGTTCCCACTGACGTTTTACTATTTAAAATCCTGTTAACAGTCTGTATCCAAGTGGTAAGACTAAAGTAGAATGTACAAAATCTGAGCTGATACACAGTAACTTTGTCTTGCTGGTATTGGATGGTCGGAAACAATCGGTCGCAGGAAACCTTACCTGACATAAGTTTCTTGCGGTTCGGCACTCACCAGTCCGCAACACGTGTCTACAGCCATGAAGGAACTCAAACCCGTGTCACCCAGTACTGCAGTCAGAGACGTTACCATTAATCCAGCTATTGGGGCTCGCGACTGACCTCCTGTAGGACTCTAGTGGATTGAACTAGTAGTGATGTCCCTAGTTCTTTCTTTGGTTGAGACTGAATTCCGCCATTCAGATTTGCAATAAGGCCAGCATTCCCCTGAATAGCTCGCCATCATGGTGATTGATTGATGATTAATTTGATAATCTTAGATGGTTGTAGGCAATTCGCAGATAGCCTTGGACCTAGATTTTGTGCTAGTTAACACTCAACTATGTCTATTAAATCAAATGCTTGTAATATGATGCGATAAACATTTAACAAACCTCTAAAATCTGGTTGAACTAGAAAAGCTTGAAAAATCATCAGCCACGGGTCTATACACACACGCTACAGAATCAGATCACAAAATTGATTTTAACAATATTGAAATGATCCAGAAAAAGAATTTCAGAAATCACAAAGAACGTTTCACATCATCAGAAGCAAATATTCTGAATAGGAATGACAGACTGTGACAGTATTTAACTTAATTCCAATAGTATATATTTCATTCGACGAAACACGTGTCCTAGACTTCACTAATAGTCACCATCCTCTATTTTACTTCATTCAATCCTGTTTTATGAAATCTTTTTGCTTATTTTTGGGTAAAGTAACTGGTTATATTACAATTAGTGATAGTTTTATGAGTATCTCAGTGCGGCATTTCTCTAAAGTAAGAAAGGAAATCAAGTTAGAACAGGTATTATTTATCGACACAGATTGTACATTGTTATCAAGGCTTAAATAGTGTTATTTTGTTTTCCTCTATTGTTCAGTTTCACCTAACTGTTGTTGTTGATGATGTTGAATAATAATAATAATAATAATAATATCGAGTGCCATTTTTCCTCTCTTTTTTTATGTCATATTTCCGTGAAATATTATTTCACCATTTCTATTCAACAACACTCTTTTCATTTTTCAATTAAATGTGTTTTGGATGTACAAAATGTCTAGTGATGTTAATTGCTCATGAACAGCTCGAATAGCAAAATGGTTCTATTGTATAATACATCATACTGAATGGCAAAAATAATGGTGTTCATGAACAGAAATTCCTGTAAATTCATACCGATCAAACAACAATAATAACAATGGTAATAATAATAATAATTTCCTTTATTCCAAAACAGTATTTATCATACAGTCAAGAATTCTTTGCATTTCGTAAAACATAATTTACTCGATAACAGCAAAAATAAAAATAAAATATTACAAGATTGATCATAGAAGCTGTTTTTGTTATTCGTAGGAACAATAAAGTCAAAAAATGTACAAAATGTATAACATATTGATGATGATAATAATAATAATAATAATGTTAATAGCTAAAATTATAAGTTCATTGAAATTATTCTCTCTGGTTTAAACAAAAAACCAAAATCTTATGTACCTTTAAGGTTCTACGGTCAATCAAAGATACATAAACCCACAGTTCCCTAACGATCAGTAGTAGATTTCACCAACTCACCGACATACAACCTCTCTAAATACTTATTTTTTCACACTACAACCACTACAAAAGGACACTCAAAATATTGTGAAAGATTCATATGATTTCATATCCCAAACAGAACACCGAGAAATTGATAAGGAAGACATCGTGTTAAACTGTGATATTTAACTCATTATATACTAGTATCCCTATTAACGAAAGTCTTGATATTATTTCCAGTCTACTAGAATCAGATACAACGCTAGCACAAAGATGGCCATCGGACACCAGTGAAATAATGAAGAGCTTGAAATTCTGTCTAGAAAGTAATTATTTTATATTTAAAGGGAATTTATGTAGACAGATAAATGGTGTTGCAATGGGTTCACCAGTTCCCCCAACATTCTCTGACCTATTCATGAATAGATTGGAAGATAACATCTTTTCAAGCATAATCACTCTTCAAATCTGGTTAAGATATGTAGATGATACTTTTGTGGTGCTAAAACGAGATCTACACAATTCATTCCTGGAGAAAATAAACTGTGTATCTCCCAGAATCCAGTTTACTTTGGAAGCAGAATCAGACATCGGTGAACTACCATTTCTATACTGCCTAGTTAAGAGGAGAGAAAACGGACATTTTAGTATATCCATATTCAGGAAGAAAACCCACTCCAATAAATATTTAGACTGTAAATCATCACACCCTGTCAGTGCAAAGCTATCAGTTGTATCAAGTCTTCTCAGACAAGCTCTCTCTTTGATATTAACGGATGAGAAAGAAGAAGAAGAAATATCAAACATAACTGAGACTCTCAAGCAAAACAACTCCCTAAAAGCTTCATCAACAAAATCAACACTGACATCAAGCATGATAGAAAACCTATTTCGAAAACATGGACCTCAACAATTGTCGTTCCTTATCGATCAAAGACGTCAGACGATATCAGAAGAGTACTCGATAAGCTCGACATCAGAGTTTCCTTCAAAACATTAGACACACGCACGATGAGCAACCTTGTCCATACAAAAGACCAAATCATCAAAGATTTTCTATCTAATTGTGTCTACAAAAAGAAATGCTTGGCATGGGATGCGATATACATTGGACAGACATCTCGAGAAGAAATGAACACTGTAGAGGCGCATATGTTCGACCACCGACGAATAATCCAGTTGAACTAGAAAACTTGAAAGATAATCAGCCATAGGTCTACACGCTATGGAATCAGACCAAAAAATTGACTTTGACAATATTGAAATAATCCACAAAAATTTCAGAAATCACGAAGAACATCTAACATCATCAGAAGTACTTCATATCAAATGGAATCCCAATTGTCTGATGAACAGGGATGATGGACTAAGACAGAATTTAACCTGGTTACACCACCCGCCTCCCCCATAAAGTGGCAAAACCAACACGAATGTGATAAGCAACTTCAGTATGTAAACACAGGCTGTTTTTATAATTCTACACACTTATCAAATTCAACACTCTACACCTAGTTTTGTTATCTTTACCAATTGGCCAAGTCGACAACGGAAAATTGACCCCATGCTGAGAAACGATGATTAAGTTGTTATATATATGCTGAGATTTTGTAAGTTTTGGTGCAATAATAAAGCTGTTAGCATTAAATAGCGAAACGTCGGTAAGAACAATATCGTTTGGTTTTTCATTCATTGGGAAATACAAGGAAACCTTTGTGATAATGTCACCATAAATTAAAAACAGGATAATATCAAAAAGTCATTAATTTTGTCGATAACACAGTAAGTTGTAGGTTTCTCACTTAACATTATTTCTATCACGTAGGAAGCTGACAAGCCAAATATGGTATCTCTGAATTTCTATACATATATAATATTCTCTAATGACTTCTAGTCCTCCTACCTGACGAGATGCAAGTTGGGAAGAGTTGTGAATAAAGAGGATGGTGATAGTCATACTTTATAGATTTAGATGGTTTCTTGCAAAATTTCAAGTGTCTGTCGACTACAGTTGTAAAAAGCTGACCTAGTGACACACCACCTGCCTTACCGACAACCCTTATTACCTTTCACCATATGAAACAGTGCTTTTCAATTAACCCAGGAAAGACTAAGTGGCAGTAATAAAGAAAGATATATAAGATGCAAGAAATAATAAACTGTAAAAGTAGAGACTGAATGATACTTTCTCGATTGTCTTAACTTCTTAACACAGAAGATTAAACGGAAAATTTTCTTAGAAATCGAAGTGAAGTATTCAATCATACTGTCGGAAAGCTGATATATATATATATATATATATATATATATATATGCTTTCAATATGAAGATTAATGTTAGTGAAACTGTTATTTTCAGTAAATAGGACAGTATCAAGCAAGAACACCTGTATATACTACTGATTCGCATAAATGAGTAGTTAGACCGCACTCATATCAACCAATGGTGCGTGCCAACTAGCCAGCCAATCAGATGGAAGTGATCTAGATACCAGTAGGTTGTTTGGCTTCTTTGCTTTCAAGTTCATCAGCAGTATACTTGGTCTGATTCAGATCAGACAGCCAAACACTGGTTCAAACCACCTAATTTCTGACCAGTTACTTGACACCATGGTGTCAGGCAGATCATGTATATTGTGACGTCAAAATGATGAGTTCCTAAAAGGAACTGTAGAGAAATTTGACTTCCTTGAACTGCGTAATAAGCAAAATGAGAATTCCATTGAAGACATTAACAATTCACACGAGTAGCTGACTGATTCGGTTATTTCACATCAGCCAAACCGGGTACATTGTACAGATGAGCTGGCTGGCTAGCAAGCACTACTAGTTGACATGAATGGCGTCCGACTAGTCATATTAATCAATCAGTGGTCTACAGAATCCTGCACAAATGTAGATCACATGTATTGTGATTTGAATATTTTCGGTTTCTAAAACGGAAGTGTGGTGAAATTTCCCTCTTGCAATTAGTTGTATTCTCTTAGCTGGTTGCTTTTATTGGGGAGCTTTCGTTGTCCTTCTGGACAACATCTTCAGTGCAAGTTTTAGCATAAAATGAACAAATTTAAATTATCTCTGAATGATAGAATTGTGTCTCCTGGCAACCATCTTCGTGACTGGTAGTTGATTTACATTAGTACTTGTGGACTTGAATTTTGAACTTTTTCGTCACATGATTTACTTTTTCTTAGTTGGTAGATTTGGTCTGTATTAACATGTTTGTTAATCACATATTTGACTGAGTGACAGGCTTCTAGGAATTCTGTGGCACTTTTGGTGTTTCCTCTGTTTAAAATTTTAACATTATCCCAATAAAATTGATGTACATGATTATCTACATGTATTGATATGAAAGATTTTATATATCATGTCTTTTCACAGTTAATTTGTGTTCCTGGATTCTGATTTGAAGGGGACGCCTGTTTTCACCGATGTAATATCTGTTACAGTTCATACAAGTTATTTTGTAAGTGGTATTAATTTCATCTCCTTTTTCTGTTGGATCTTTCGGTTTGCACAATGTCAATGAATGAAATGATTGTGCTGACTGGCTTGTGTGCTATATATATTGCAAAGGTTTCAATATTCTAGCTGTTATTTCAGAGATATTTTTTATATATATGGTAGGATGAATTTTCTTGTGTTCTTCGATGATGGTTCCTTGTTGGTAGTGTGATTCAATTTTAAACACTTTTTGATGAAATTCTGCGGATATTCATTCTTTTTGAAGACCGTTAGTAGGCATTTTTCTTCCATCCTCTTCAACACTGGAGTAGTGCTACGGTATGTTTGAACTCCTTTAAACAAATTCTGCACACAGTTTCCTTTGTGAGTAATTGCATTATTACTATTATAGTTGAGTATTTTGGTTTATGGGCGTTGATTTTTTACACATTTGTGTTTCTAAATTTTCCTTTGTTAATTCTCTTGATTAAGACTTATGAGAAAGGAAGTATTTGTTGTCTAATTCTTCTCCTCTCTTCGTGAATTTGATATCTTCACTATTATTTCGACATTTTACTCTCTTGAACTGCATAAATTGCACAACACCGGTTCATTTGCAAATTGGAAATCGGTACAGAATTCACAATGTTTCGGAGTAAAACATCATGGTTTTACAATTTTACGTAATGCGAGGTATAATCTAGAAGTGAGTGTGCCAATGAGGCTTAAACAAATAGAAATTACAAGGGTCGGTTTTCGTAGGCATTTAGTTTGATTGTTTGGAGGATTTCATCATGAGCTGACATCAGTTAGAGAACCATTGGAAAACCAACCAGGGAGTACTGGACTTTTGTTTCGTCCTAGAGCTTGAACGCATTCATCAGTGCGCACACACCCCATGGGTCGAACCCAAAACCTTTTGGTTACAAGGCGAGATAACTCGTAGACCATTAAGTCACTGGGACCCGATCCAATGGCCAGTTCATGAATTCTAGCCTCTATCAATTCACGACATAGCGCGACCACTTCGCAACGTCTTCTTCGATGAGTTACTGCCTCATCTTCAACCTTCTGCACTGTACTTTCCAAAGCTACCCACTAGAACCCCAGGTCACTACCTGAATAGGGCCAATGGCTAATGATCATCAGATGAATTTTCAAGTATTGGCTTTGTAGAGATTTATTGATATAAGTATAAAACTTGGGCACTATGGTAGATTATAACTTCATTATGGATAAGATTTTATTTTGATAAATCATACAGTGTTATCCAGTAATATTAACTGTTATCAGTTTAACTTATATCAAGACTATTACTGTGGCAATTATAAGGCGCGTCAGCGTTGTATATAATCCTTCAAGTGTTTACAGTTTAAAGATTTGTCATGACCAAGTGATATTGGATGTTGTGCGTTCATCTAACCTGGCTGGAATACGCCTACACAACACACGACACCATAACCAAATGATCACTTGAAAATATCCCACCAAAACTGAGACAGACCAAAACGTCAGACTAGGAAAAACCAATGACTGGAATGATAGTATGGTGAGAGCTGTCTGCTAGCCAAAATCAGTCATGAGAAAAAACATGAACAGTGACTTACCTTGGGGGACTAAACAAACAATCACAGTAGACTTAACTTGGGAGCATACAATTTGCAGGTATAAGAAACAGCAACAAAGAGATGACGGAATAACCTTCAGCAGGAAAACAACTAATCAAAAGACGTTGCTTCTCTACTAACAACAACGAATAATAATCTGCATAAATATCTATAAATATCTATTGATTTCTCAGTGAACGATCTGTTACCTGACCCTTGTCTTCTGTCCTTAGCATAGGACCCAGCATAAAATTAGTATATCATCCTTTCTCATAAATCATGTGATTTAACTTACGATGGAGTTATTATGTGATGTATCATTTCTCACACATATCGTGATTTAGTGTGCGATCAATTCAACGTCTTTTGTCTCACTTTGATCTTTGTCGGATCACCAACCAATGAGAATAGAAATTTCCAGCCAGTAAGAACAATGCATTCTCATGACTGTGAGCCGACTTTATTATGGTAAATAAAATGTATAAATAGTATGTGTTGTTTCCTAATAAATCATAATAATAATACAACATCTTTTAGTCTTTTGATATTTACATGGCTCAATGTATCGGAAGGTGCAGCATTAGCATATCAGTCGAGTTCATTACCGTCATGTTAATTAATAGGCTCAGATATAAACAAGTAGCGACTGGTTTATTCATTTCAATTCAGTTATAACAAATTTTCAATGGAGTTATAAACAAGAAATGACAATATTTATTCGACGAAACGCATGAAAGCTTATATTTACAAACCCTCAAAAAATTAGGCCATAGATAAACCAATCAAAACTGTCTAATAAAGACTTATCATGTCAGTACATGTATGAATCACGATTTCATGGCTAGCAATAAATAAGCTTGTCTCTTCAAACAAGATTATTAATTATGGTAGGCTTCTATTGATATAAAAATTGTGCACTGAAGTAGAGTGTAATTCTATTGTGGGTAAAATTTATTTTGATAAAGTCTCACAGTGTTGTTATACAGTAATATTTACTGATGACCACTTTTCGAGGACAATTTATTACAACTGCCCATAATCATATCAAGGTACTCACACAACTTTCCGAATTCGTTTATATAATTCCGCTATATTTCATCGCCTCAATTGATTGGTAGTAGTATTTTTCGTATTTCCGGTATGAGTGATGAGTCATTCCTTTTGAAAATGTTGACTGAAGACTCGATGATCCAGGCGGGATTCAGTAATCAACCTCTATCTCTCTCCATCTACCTATATTGCTTCTTTGAATTTCAACTGTTTCCCATGCACCCTATTGTTTGATTGTGTGTTCATGCATGCAATGCAACTGCTGAGCTTTCTTCTAAATTACATATCTTCGTGGGGTCAACCATTTTAAAGTTAACTAAATTATTATGTTCTGATAATCCCACTATCCCCTATCTACTAGTGTGACCTATGTAGTTGACCTGACTCATAGTCATTCCAAGGCACTTTGTAAATTATATTATTTTATCTAATTGAATCAACTGGAATTATATAAACGAAGTTAGAAAGCTGTAGTCCAGTAGAGGACTCTACCAGTTGACAATTCAATGCAACAAAGAAACTTCCATATGTAAGTGATATCACCGTGGCACTTAATGCCTTTACAAAAATGGTTGCTTCTAAACGAGACAAAGAGACATCAAAAATAATCAATATGAACTTTGAACACTACTGAACAATTAGTTGTATATGTTGTGTTTGGATATGATTGAGAGACTTTATAGGTGATAAAAAAATAAAAATTTGAAACTCATGTTCGTTCTCTTTCTGTTTTGTTTAAAAAAAAACTTTTGGTAGGATATTTAAAAAAAGATCTTCGTTTCAGTAAACTGATCTTCTTGTGATACTTCTGATGTGTGAAATTGTGGCGTGATGTCTGGAATCCTCTTGGATTGATAGCAACTCACTGCTATGTCTTCTCATCTGTCTTACTAACATGCAGTCACTAACATGCAGTTGCAGTTGTTAGTGATATTAAGTCTTCAACCAAGATATGACATCACCTCACACAAATCAAATATCCATTATTCCACGATAAACAATCAAATGGGGTATAACTATCTCCTGTTTGCAAGCATAATGTCTATGTGTACTAGCCACTCACCGTATCCGTTGAGCGCTTTCAAATGAGTGGGCAACATTCATTGATCACATTGAATCTTTCCATTAAGAATACACATCGTCTTCATCCATTTCATGCTATCTGTATATTTACAGTCACCTCACCATATTTCTCACAGAAATATCGCATATTTCGTCAGCATATAAGCAATCAGTCATTCAAGGTAACAGATGTATCCATCACATAAACTGCCCTTATTGATAACGCATGACTACAATACACTGAAGGCAATGCTTTCTAAACAATATTCCTTGTTCCCACCCTCTGCTAACACAAGAAAAAGTTATTACAGTGAAGAAATTTTCATATGAAATAATACCAAATTTCGCCTTTTCTGTCTGAATAATTACACCTTCTTTGAAGAAAACTGTCTACATTCCCTGATAAAGGTCAATTTGCTTTTAATAATGATAATCACGCCATGACCACGTGGACATAACATAAACTAGAGTCACCTCGAAATGGTCCTATATCTTCTCGTCTTTCATTTGTTCATTTGATTCTCTAGAATAAATTTTCATATATATACATCAGATTTCACGGAATTACACATAATCATGGCTTTCGCTTTCCTGTCATTAGAAATCACTGTGTTCCTCCTTCTCCTGAGTTTACGTCCACTGATAAGTAAGCGCTACGTAACTACGCCGTATATATATATTGCACTTTAAATATTTTGAAACTACCTTAAAAGTAGATAACTCACTTCTGACAACTACCTTCAGAGTATGTGATAATCAGTGATTTGTGTGAATGTATTGTAACAACAGAAGACAAGGGCGAAGCAACAGATCGTTTTATTATGAAAATCAACACGTATTTATGCATATTTCACATACATTATTATAGTTTATGCAAGTAGACAAGCGTAGTCATCTGATTGGTTGTTTATCAGAAGTTAGGCAGACAAACGCAGGCTTCTGATTGGTTGTTTCGGGATTCCTCGGCAAATAGAGTTCTCTATCTGCGAATCATATTTTGCCACGTTAACTTTGCTGTGATTGGTTGTTGAATCAGCCTTGCTCATATTTTCTCACGGCCTGCTCTCACCACAGTATGAACCACACGATTCGATCAGATCTATCAGACGTCGATATGAATATCATTTTCTGATGAATTTGAGGTACGGTATGACAACCCTATCTAATCATTTATCTGACACACACCGATAACACGAACTCGCATACATTGCATACGTTTCTGTTGCACGAATTGTGTACATTGATGAATTCAGTTTCACGACTACAAAGTCATCTTGAGTCACATCAATTTGAAACACGTACTCAGTGCAGATTGAATGCACAAGACAAGCATTTAGGTGGTCTCTCCACCAAATAACGGATGAATGATTGCCCCTCTCTGTCGATCTAGTGATTCGTGAGATTAAATATGCTCAGTTTCGCATATTATTAATTAATTATTTCTCCTTTTCTGAAGCTAATCCGCCGCCTCAGTATTATTACAGTGAGTCATTGCATATTGAACAGTAATTTAAGCATTCATGTTGCCATTAGTCTGCCATAATCGAATTGCTTCTGACTTGTAAATTCTTTTGAAATGTGAATTTGCTTGTCGAATATCCATTCACCTCAGGAATGAATATTCGGGATTCTGCAATGAATTCAAAGTCAATCTGAACGAATAATATTCTTTCCGATAATCTCTCTTCAGGTTCTTACAATTATGAAATATAACACTTGCTGTCGTTACAATAAAGACCATTTATATGGCTGATACATTTTTAACGTAGAATAACAGATGAGTTGTGGAGTTTTAAAATAAACAGTCGTATTTGTGTGACAAACGTGCTAGGCTGAAATCGATTACAAAATATTGTAAAATGGGAGACAATGGTGGTGATTAGTCATAATAGATTTCAAGCTTTTGAATATTGTTCTCCACAATTAGTAGTTTGTCAGTTACTTTAAGGCTACTATCTGATAGTCTGGTGGTGAGACATCATGTATATCCTGCAGAGAAATGCAGCAAATGAAACAGCTTCATCTAGTCCAGCAGGATAATAGCGATGAACTTCGAGAATCTGAACGCTGTGGACATGCAGGAATCGACTTCATCATTTCATATTTCCTAACATTGAAAAGCTAAATTCTCAATGGATTCACATTGGGTAAGCGATTGTGGCGCGAAGCTAGTCAGTTTCTATCTGTGACAGTTAATCCCTGAATGAGGTTTGAGACCTAGGATTCTGGAGGCGGACGACACTTACTTCTTATGGTGAGTGAGTGAGTAAGTGAGAGCGTATTTCAAGCGGTATTGTTCCGTATTCTCGAGTATGAGTTTCTCTTCAATACGCTACTCATTGAACATATCAACCAGTACTATTCACTCTAATAAAACATTCTGGCACACATTTTCTCTACGTCACTCATTCTTGAAACTGAACAATTCGTAGCATTCGATCATGCTTTTTCGAATGATTTCATGCTCTGCCTTCTTGTTTTGAAGATGCGATGCAACTTCTTCAACGGGTATGCGCCTTAGATCCTATCATCCTTTCTTGTGAAATCAAGCAAATTCTTTCCAATATACTTCAATATTCTATGCATTCGCCTAACATTTGGCGAAGTAGTAATGTACATGTTCATTGAATACATTTTCATTTTCATTTGTGAAATGATTTGTCGTATTCTCTCCGAAATCGCAATTATCTGCGTTGGAGGTGATTGATGAAAGCATGTTCAGCGTGTAACACTCGAACACTCTGTGAATGTAGACGATTTCAGTGTGACTGATGCGCAAATTTGACATTTGCCATCATTCCTATTGACATTATCAATTCATTTGTTCAAATTTTGCGATTGTTTTACAGGACGTATAATAGACATGAAAATAAGAAAGCCATTGCGGAGCAGAAAGTGAAGGCTTTAGAAGGTTCTCTAGCAAGCCTGCTTTTACTTACCATGTGTATTTTGTATTTTATTTCTTAATTTGCTGTGTCAGTGATGCTACGAATCAATAGTATGTGTGTGTTACTTGAACTCTGTGGTGGTGTTTGCATATAGTTGAAAATTAATGTTATTGTTGGACATATGACAGATTGAATTAGGTTTATTCCCCGAATGATGTGTCGAGGGATATTTATTATTCGCAATGGTATCACTTTCAATTATAAAGTAACTAAGACCCACACTTAGCCTCCTCTTTCTTGCCTGCCATAATCCTTCAACAAACGTGGAGTGTTCACAGCCTCTAGTTATCCTTCCTACTAAGGATGTCAGTGGTGTGATGTAGCTTTATAACCTGTAAATCGATGACAATCACAATATAACTAATATCAGTTTCGAAGTGTTTCGTACATAGATTTTGTGTTTTGAAGTGAATCTGCGGTTTCGCATTACTAGTCGCTGGAGGATGTTAAATACTTTGTGCATGAACATGCAGTAAACAATTGTCAAATGCTGTTCAAATGTGTGTAAACATCAATATCTAGGTATCATTGGAGACAGAGAACTGGTGATGCCACACTACCGTCCGTTTATTCATCAGCTTTTATTTCAATATTTGAGAAGCGAGCAATATTGACAATACTGCCTCAAATGTTTTGTAATCATGATTTATATTGCACTAAGCAACTGACTCTTTCTTTGTCTCTTTCCCAATTCAGACCGCTTGGAAAGACAGGCCAGAGAAACAGGCTAAAGTATCACTGCGTGTAAGTCAACAAATTTAATCAATATTGAGAAATAATCGTTCTTTTAGTTGTGAATTGTCTATACAATATTTCTGTATACTACTACCAACCTGAAATTTACAAGAGTACATCAAATATTTGTTATTCATCTTTAACCTGCAAATAAATTGACTGGACTTTTGAAATCTCTCGTTAAATAGACTTTGAATTAACGCCACTACTGAATATCACACAGACATGTGAAGGCTGACGTTCAGTTGTTTAAACAATATGTCTGAATAGTGCTACCTATTCAATTTGAGTACCTCATGGTTAGGAATTTAGCACCTTTCCTTATCCCACTTGTTGTCTATCTTGAATCTGTCGTGTATTCATTTCTTTCGTCAGGCATTTCAGGGACCATCAGAGAGGTACAAAAGTCATACGGTAAGTACGCCCTCGTAATTTATACCCTATTTTGTTTGATCTTGTTCAACGTGCATTTCAATCAACAAGTTTTCGAGCCTGATTTTTGAGAGAGATTCAGTTGAGTCTCTTTACTGCTATTGAAAGATGAGTGTACGTGTGGCAGACAGTTTTGAGCTGCTTATCAGTCACTTGGATACAACCAGTATAGGAGACTACAAGTGTATCTAGCATTTCATGCAATCAATGCGCAAAGATGCTTATTGACGAAAGATGTTGATTTATTCGCTGAAAAGCCTGAACTACAGGCCACTAATAATTGTCAGATAGGGAGACAAACATGAAATGATCCATTGAATTTTTACCATTGGATCAATGTGACAGGTGATTTTCAAACTACTGGTCGATAAATATTCTGTTCTATTTGCATTTTATTCAGGGAACTTCTTCTACATATCTCTGAGTAGAACTCTCTGGAGGGAATCGTTAATCCATGGATCTGAATGTAAGCACTGATATTATCGGTCAGGCAGGTTAGCTTCACTTCTACCTACAATTTCACATTCTTCTGACTCAGTCAAACATCGCTGTGATCGAATCCACCATATGTAACTGGTAACTTAGTTATCGTTGATAGCGCAGGTGTGTGACTGGAAGACAGATGTGTTTATCTGTTGGATATTGGGATGAATTCGTCAGTCACTGCACAATAATTGACATCCAGTAGTGATTTTGTATACGTCTGTTGTCACTTTGTGAACCAGTGCCAGTGTGTTGGGACTCGTTGGGTCTGTTTATGAGACTTTCCGATGCTACGCACTACAATCGTTTTGTGAATGAGTACATCGTTTTGAATAGTTGATGCCCAGCCGCTCACAGTGTTCAGAGGTGAATTGAGAGTAACTTAGAGCTAGTCGGCAACAGTGCGCATATCGCGTAATCCGTAGATGGACATTTCATTGACTTATGGTCAATCCCTATGAAGATTTAAAGCTTCCGATTTCTCTCTCTGAAGATCCGTCACTCATTGCTTACTCAATAAGAATCACTTTCACTTCATCAACATGTTGGCAAAATTCACAACCTACACGTACATACTATTTCCAATGTTATGATAAACGAGTAATCTGTTTGTATGTGTTGACGTCTGTGTATTTCAGCCGGTCCAAGCCGTAAGTCAAATCACAGAATACTGGTGATCAGTAATACTGAACACACCATGTTCATTGTAGCCGACGAAATACTGTCAATACTATCCTTTCTTCTTGAATAGGTATCGGACAACAGCCGGATTTAAGTGAATGTGATAGTCTTCTGTCGGTTAGTCGCACTGAAGGTAATTCGAAACATGTCATTGCTTTGTGGAAGAATGTTCCACAACTTTTACCCTTCCTATTTCACAGACAGATGTTTGTCAAATTATTCGGCTAAATAACAATTGACAGTGACTGTCATAATACGTTTATCGTAAACGATGAAGCTACTCACTACGAAGAGAAAGTATACTTACTTACAAATAACCTGATGATTCTTCTTCTAGAGCAATTTCCACTGACTGTATTTCTAGGATTGTATTACCGATAATATTATTGTTCCATTGAGTTTCAATTGGGACTTAGGGAGGGCTTCAGCAGCACATCTCCGCTTCGTCCAATTCTTCGCGGTCCTATTCAGCTGACCTCAAGATTGCTTGTGGGCTCTCATCAACCCCAACATGACCTCCTTAATGTCACTACTCTCAGGGACACACCCTACTCGTCGATGTCCACTCATGTCCTGTCCGAGAGATGGCCTGGTGAGCGATGTCAACCGATGGCTTCCTCAGCGTGTATCTGATGCATCTCCATTTCGTCCAGCGTATTTCTTGATCAGTAGGTTCCTGGGTGGTTGGTTTGTTCCTCGAGTTTCTTGTCGCTAATTTTCTCTGACCATTTGATTGATCTTCAATATGTAGGTAACGATACCAGATATTGAAAACCGTCTACTGGTTACTGGGAAAGCTGTGATATGTATATGTATATATGTATTCAGTCTGCTGAGTGAGGTTTAATTGAGAAGTGAACACTGCCTCGCTCAATATTCTAGTCTTCTGAATAAGCAATACTTCTTTTCGTCCTCATCTGTCCACAAACCATCGTGCCTATCCATGATGTGCTTGCACTTTGCATTCTTTTCCAGAAATAAATGAACTGACTCAGTGGGTAACAAACGTCAGCTATGTCACACACCTATCAGTGATAGCTTATGGTAAGTTGAAAATTTGAAGTCGAGTATTTTGCAAGGTGCTTTCAACAGTCTAGTATGTCGTAAAGGTTGAGTCGGAGGTGAGTTAGCATCTCACACTCAGATTTTTCGAGTACTATGCGGATACTTGTCTCGATGATTAAAAACGATGAACTTACAACATTTTATCTGTTTTCTCACATGCGCCTGTTTAAGTATACATATCAAGTGAACCTTTTTTGACTACAAACTCCATCTTCTCTTTATAGAAACCAGATCAATCTATGAGAAAGTTAGGACGAGTATGAGGGTGAGTTTATGTGCCAAATTCAATTCACACAATCCCTTTGACGAAGATCAGTCTACTTATCGTGTAGTCTCTTTCAACACATCTCATGTCCTATTGAATAATGTTGTGTTGGTGTTTAGAGACAAGTAGGTGAGATGTTCATATCTAATGAATAACTAAACATTGTGTAGTGAAAATTTCGAGAATCGGTATTATAGTTAGATGGGAAGCTTCCGCTACCTTCTGACTGATTGTTGTGGCAGTTAACTGATATGATGCTTTTAAGTGAGGTGCTTAGTACACGTCTTGCCCACGTTTGAATGCATGAAGGACATGTATGATCCAGCGTATCAACTGGAGTACAATTGATTCGAGTAATTCAGTCATTTGGGACTGAAAATGTCGAAAATTAGTGGTTGATTCACTTTATGAAGCGTTTTTCATTCCTTCAGTATCGTCCTCGGTTTTGTTTAAACTATTCATTCATTCATCCTTTTTGAATTATTTCTTCTGTCCTGAAGAATGAATACCACTCACTGACAGGATATTTACTACCGTAATCCATGTCTATGTATTCGACTGTCTTCACGAATCATTTGAAGACAACGTGCTTCTTCTTTTCTCTTTCACTTGATTAGACTTTACTAGTGATATGTAGTCGTAATAATAATAGCAGTAGTAGTAGTGATAATTGTAAAAATAATACTAACAATAACAATAATAATGATATTTTGACATCACTTTGACTTCTCCCTACAATGTTCAATAATGGCGGTGTGTGTAGAATGTTATAGTTATATTGGAGGTGACGTGACGGGAAAATTCACCTGTGACTGTAGTTTTCCTCGCATTATAACTTAGTCCTATCTTACAACCATTTCTCATTGTTGGTTTGAACAGAGAAATAACGAACATATTTGCAGGATAATACGAATTCGCTTAGTTTTCTGGATTCTTTTAAACTGCGGACATACTCAACTAAATCAGATTAGAAGTGACAAAATACTTGAACACACTTTTCACGGTGACTTGTAGTCATAGATAGAAAGTTTAGACAACACACTTCCGAGGATGATGTGAGTAGACAAATTATTCAGTGTTAAAAGCCTGACTATTTACACTAGAATTGGACAAGTGAGGGAGATGTAGTCAATATTTTGCTTGGAAATAATGAGTGACTAATGACAAAATACAAGATCAAAGAAAAAAGTGAATTGATACATATTGTGAATGAACAGTTAAAAGAATTCATCCAAAATATTTAACATCTGATTCGATTTCCATATCACTGTCATCAATTTTGCAACGGTCATAGGAACTAACTGTTTCATTTAACTTTCTTTTACATCTAAAACTGAAATCCAATGTCTGACATTTGGAAGGATTTATTTTAAGGCCGTTAGACGAAGACCATTTGCTAATTCTTGATAGGAAGCTGTTCATTTTAGTACAGTCTAGCTGGAAGTTGACAGACACTGAAATAGTCAGATCATCAGCATACTTAACAAAGTAGATATTCAAACACTGCAGTTGTTGATCATAGAAATGATAGATACTAGATAGTATCACATGATTCAACGGCATATCAGAAATAAATAAAAATTGTTTCTTAGCTCATTGCCAGGTAGACAGTCTATTTGATGATGCCACTGCATATTAACTTATTACTGAAGCAGCTGTCAAGCTTAATTTACTTGTACTACATACTTCGCGTTTAGCAGTATACAGACTTGCGACTGGCTAAATAAGGCGACTTTAGCGTAACGAACATTGCGAATTTATTATTCAACTTGCTAAATTCTACTTGGTTCCTACAATGTGCTATTGTATAGAAACAAACGCCAAACCATATGAATGATTAAAGTAACAGTCTCATTATACTATAGTGAATCTCCATTACACTAACTAAGCTTAACATGCATTAATCAGAATTCACATACTACGAAAGCTCATAGTATAGCGACGCAATGAAGAAGTTCAGAAGAAGTAGAAATGAAGAGTATATTAAACATTTTCTTAGTTTACAAAAGAAAATTTTGATGAAGGATATTGACGTTAGTTTTACAGATTGACATTTCCATTGATTTCACATTCCACAACCTCCATATACCTGAAATATGAAGCACAACATGAAGTTATGAAAGATAATTTTATATATTAGTATACACTGATTCTATTAATACTAAGTAAAGTTCTCATACAATTAAAGGTATTTGTAATCCACATCTGGTCTTTATATTCGTGCCGTATGCATAAATAGATCTCATAAGTTGTCCAGCATTAGAGGATTACACGCAAACCTCAAGATAAACTCTGAAACACCCATATTGTTGAGACGTCATTCTCTCATGGATTTCACACTAAATGCGTTTACGTTAAATGAAGTATTGCAAACATGTAACTTAGAAACTGATCCACAATCTCAGTAATGTCTAGTGAGAATAGTTTTCTAAGTCCTACAGAAATTACATTATCATATTTAGTAAACTATAGCCATCAAATATAAGCTGAACATGTCTGAACTCTAAACGGCTATGCAGTGTTAACAGCATAAAGAAACACTTAAAATATTGTAAGATACGCAGGCCTATTGTGTTGATGAGGATAAAAATAACACATAATGCAACCTAGATAGTCAGTCGTGACACTGCATCTGTACTGCTTCATGTAAATCGAAATTTCAGAAGAAATTCATCTCCACTATCGGTGATCAGAAACATCGCAGTATTAAGTTTAAAGTGTAAGTGGAAATGATATAACAGACCGTAGACTAATAATAATAGAGCTAACTAGATTCAATTCTTGTAATCAACACAAACCATGTGTATACTATTACTATACACTGAATAATTGCACGAAGTGAGACAATGAGGAAAAATAAACGAGTTATTGCCTTCTCAAATGCACTGCGCTTGCAACAACCACGAGAACCACCTACATTTGTTAGCCTAGCAGTCAGCTAAGCACACAATGGCACAATATTAATAGAGATATCTTTTATACATTGAATTCACATAATCCATATTAAACTGCGCCAATCAGTGTAAATATATATTGAATCAACTTAGAGATAACCTATCAACTTACCTTAATTCCTATCCAAACACACATACAGTGAAAGACACATCTACATGATAACTTCTCTTCCCACAGAGGGTTCTGTAAGCATTTATAGGTGATTCTCATGTACTGATAGCATTCTTTTGTCAAATAGTACTGTTTTTCACACGAAAATAGCCACATTTGGACGTGGTCTTCATTGAATGATACTATGTCAAAAGCTGCAGCTTCTACAAGAAGTAAACCATTTGTGTAGATGACATCAACCTCCAACTACCCCATCTTCCTCATTATAGCGATGTTTACCTCATTCGGCATTAAACGCTAATCATTACAACCGATATGCTTAATGTGTCACAAACAGATCACATGACGCGGAGACAAACAATAACTAGCCAAGAAATGAGAATTCCTATCAATCCAAAAAACATACAACACACTTTTATTGAAAATTATTGACAAAAAAATCTATCGACCGGAATTTCAAACAACATGATGCATGCGTCCAGCCAACCAAGAAAAGTAAATCAGTCGGGGTGTTGTGGTAATAGCATTAATACATCTAAACGCATCCGTGGTGACGTGGATATATTTACTTTCTTTGACTAGAAGACAATCCCCTTACCAAGAAGGTCCTCTGGACGTCCACTTCTACTTTGTAATTCAATGACAACTTTAAGTTTCCCATTAAGGTGGCAGCTACAGGAGATTACTTCTATTTTAGGATAACTACGTGCCTTTAGACAATGCATCACTGAACTAAGCAGCGTACGTCTAGTATGTCTAAACATACTGAACGTTGTATAACTGGTCGAATCGTAGTTCTTACATACTTTACTAGGTAGCCTCATAAATGATGAATTTACACTACGAGCGTTTACTTTAGTATGCACACTTAGCCCATAGACATTATCCCTATGTGTGGTGTACATTTAATGCTGATAAGCTGTGTGGTGAGTCCTGTAAAACAGGCTACTAGCATGGATAAAGCAAGGAGGACATGTCAAGCAGGAAAAAGTGGCGTCATTAAACTTTGTTCTTTCCAATTAGATGCATAAAGTGTTAAGTAATTTAATATCCACAAGATAGACATGCAAATATTGCAGTTATTGATCACAAAGACATTAGATATTGATTAATATCAGCCGAACGTTAGACAGAAACGAAAATTGTTCCTCACCACATTACCAAATGAACAGTTTATATCTGACGATTCCACTACAAATTGACAGATTAATGAAGCGTGTATTGACTCTAATTTGTTATGCTTACTCGTACGACGTCAGGTATCAGCCGTTTGACATCTAGTACTGTGCCCATATGCAACTGGCTAAGTAAGGCAACTCTGGTTGGTCAAAAAGTACGGAATCCCTATTCGACTTGTTAGGTCCTACTCAGTTTAACAATGTACTATTGCATGGAAACAGAAGCAAAATCCTACAAATGACTGAAGTAACACTCATAATACTACTGCAAGTCTCCATCACCCTAAAAAAGCTTGACATGCATTGATCCGATCTCGCACGTTATAGTAGCCTATAGTGTAGCGATGTTTTGAAGTAGTCCAGAAGAAGTGGAAATTACTAGCATGTTAGATATTTCATTAACTTACAGAAGAAAATTCTGACGGAAGGTGTCAGCGTTGGTTTGACCGATTGACGCTTTCTCTGATTTCATATTCGACAACCACCATAAACCTGAGACAATAGAGCATATGTAAGGACTAGTACAATAGGAAGTTATGAAGGATAATTCTGTATTTCGGTATACAAAGTGGAAACATTGATTGTATTAATTAATACTACCAAGTAAAATTTCCACGCCAATTGGATGATTTGCAGTCCATGGCTGATGTCGACATTGACGCCGTAGGCATAAACAGTCCTCAAATATTAACAGTATTTGAGGATTGTGAACAAATTTCAAGACAAACTCTGGGACATCCGTAATTTGGAGGCGTTGTTCTCTCATCGAAATCACTTGCAGTCCATCCATGTAACTCCACGCCGAATACGTTCACTTTAACAAAAGCATTGCAAATATGTAACTGAGAGAGCATTCTAAAATCTAATTAATGCCTCGTGAACATAGTTCTGTGAGTCCTGCAGATATCACATCTGCATATTCAGGAAGCCAAAGCCATCAAACATAAGGTGCATCGGATTTTAACTCCACGAAGGTGCGCACCGCGGTAATGGCATAGAGATATACCTAAAGTGTCGTCAAATACACAGATCTATTGCGTCAATGAGGACAACAATGTCACATCATGTAGTCCAGACGTTCAATCTTGATACCATGCTCAGTGTAAACGGAAGTTTCAAGACAAGTATATCCTTATTATTGGTGATCAAAACGTTGGAGCATGGACATTAGATATACAGTGTCAGTGGGAGTGGTATATCAGATAGTGCATTAACAACAATGGAACCTACTAGACTAATTCCTCATAATGAACACAATTCGTGTGCATAGCAATACCATAAACTGAACAATGCTCTTTAACCGCATCTATAATCTAGTATAGATGTCCTTTACTGGCTTTAGAAAAATCAACGTTCCTTTACGTCGACCCATTTTGAATTTCACAGACCATAACAACAGCTCTGGCCACATCCGAGTAATACAGAACAGACTCCATTGTCGTTGACCAAGTCATAGTGCTCAACTGCCTAAGGAAACTAGATGAGGGAAATCAATGGGTCCTGGTAATCTTATTTTGTTGGTGAAATAATCGTCTGTGTTATTATCTTCCATTCGTAGTCTATGGTGACACTTCCTCAATTAACTGACAATATTAGTTAATAACATCACTGTCGTTATTTAAAAATTTTCTATATGACTTCCCTGTCACTAAAACAACAGCTGTCATCAGTGATCCCGTAATACCACTTTTATGATGGTTTTTTGATGTGACTCGACAAAATTAGATAGCGGCTATTCGAAGGCTTCGTTACTTTTTCGCGTGTTATTCCTCAATTCTTTTTTTTCACTGCATAGGCGACTTTTAATAGGTCTCTCATGGATAGTAATAAATATTTAGTCCTATTCTTTCATAAAATATAACTTTTCCGGTTAAAGTTATCCGTCATAGATAGTGCCCACCTAAGTGCTACTGTCATAGCATCTTTGCATTTACAGTATTTGTACGGGGTATCTTAATACTCTATTTCAATATTTTTATCCATATAAACTGTTAATTGCATACAGAACTAGACAGTTTAAGTCTTCAACACTCTAAAACAGACCTTATGGACACTGCTCATTCTCTTATATTTAAGAATTTTAACTTTGTTCTAAATGCCAATGGTCCAAACTAAGCGTCTAACTCCACTGTTTGCTCCAAATCCCAGTAAAAGACACAAACCAAACAGAATAAGTAGGCCTGCAGGAAGTGAGAGAACTACATCCGTTGATTTAACAACTAAATACATGTTTGCTGTAGTAGACACGTTAAGTCCGGACACTAAACTCCCCTCACTTGCTTCCGTAGTCAACAACATCATGGATGGTATACACAGTGATACTACATGTAATGATCTAGGCCTCATAGACACCTGTAAAGCGTCTTGCGATATGAATCACACGGCAAACATTTTGACTCCTATCACTAATCCAGTTTTTTGTTCTACACCTAGTTGTGAAGATAAAATCGAAGAACTATTTTCTATCATTAGGGGGCTTGAAGCTAAGACATCAAAACTGGCACTACCTAGTGAAACTGGTAGTAGTAGTACTTCACCTAGGAAGTTACCACAAACTGCAAACCTGATAAACTACGTTGCAACTTAAGTATATCAACGTGTAGTGCGCGAGAAGAACATGATTGTGTATAATATACCGGATAATGCGCAGATCAACAGGGTCAAAAGCACTCTTCTGAATGCATGCTCTATGAATAATGTCTCGTGGAGCTGCCATCGACTAAGAAAGTCTCAGAAATATAAATCTTGCCCACTTGTGTTGAAATTTGACTCGTCCTCTAATGCTGACATCTTTTACAGTAGGCAAACACTACTGAAAAATACGCGTTACCATACGACTAAGTTAGCTGTGACAAAACGCCGATCCAAAGAATGACTTACATGACTGATTCTAAAACCGTGAATCCCAGCTCCTCTACAACACCCCTGAGCACCCACAATTCTTTCGAGGTAGAGCAAAAGGGTGTGGACCTTTCTACACAAAGCACATCGTATTCGGAAACGAACTTGCGTGAAAATATAAGGTCGAAAAATAGTTCAGTGTATAACCATAGACTAAGAAGGAAATCCACCGTAGATCTAGACTCCTCTGATAACGATCCGTGTACCCCGGTGACTAACTGCGGTACATCACACCCAGTATTCACCAATCCAAGTAGTCTCAATTCCAGAAAGTTGAAGAATGGGGCTGTCAGTTCGTCCAGAAAGACAATGCAGAATAAGAGACTAATGTCACACACTAATTCAGATGCTCACAGTTTGATAAAACGCCTCTAAGCTGACTCGAATTGTTTCCATTTACGTCACAACTGTTCGACGCCCTATGGTTAAGTGTATCAATCTTTTGGTTCATAGTGGTGAGAGGTTTACTTTTTTGGATAGGTAGCTGAGAGGTTCGGGTTCTGTTTTACGGTTTTTATACCTGTCGGTTTTGTGAATATTTGTTTCTGGACTGAGGTGTGTTATCAAACTGTGAGCATCTGAATTAGTGTGTGACATTAGTCTCTTATTCTGCATTGTCTTTCTGGACGAACTGACAGCCCCATTCTTCAACTTTCTGGAATTGAGACTACTTGGATTGGTGAATACTGGGTGTGATGTACCGCAGTTAGTCACCGGGGTACACGGATCGTTATCAGAGGAGTCTAGATCTACGGTGGATTTCCTTCTTAGTCTATGGTTATACACTGAACTATTTTTCGACCTTATTTTTTCACGCAAGTTCGTTTCCGAATACGATGTGCTTTGTGTAGAAAGGTCCACACCCTTTTGCTCTACCTCGAAAGAATTGTGGGTGCTCAGGGGTGTTGTAGAGGAGCTGGGATTCACGGTTTTAGAATCAGTCATGTAAGTCATTCTTTGGATCGGCGTTTTGTCACAGCTAACTTAGTCGTATGGTAACGCGTATTTTTCAGTAGTGTTTGCCTACTGTAAAAGATGTCAGCATTAGAGGACGAGTCAAATTTCAACACAAGTGGGCAAGATTTATATTTCTGAGACTTTCTTAGTCGATGGCAGCTCCACGAGACATTATTCATAGAGCATGCATTCAGAAGAGTGCTTTTGACCCTGTTGATCTGCGCATTATCCGGTATATTATACACAATCATGTTCTTCTCGCGCACTACACGTTGATATACTTAAGTTGCAACGTAGTTTATCAGGTTTGCAGTTTGTGGTAACTTCCTAGGTGAAGTACTACTACTACCAGTTTCACTAGGTAGTGCCAGTTTTGATGTCTTAGCTTCAAGCCCCCTAATGATAGAAAATAGTTCTTCGATTTTATCTTCACAACTAGGTGTAGAACAAAAAACTGGATTAGTGATAGGAGTCAAAATGTTTGCCGTGTGATTCATATCGCAAGACGCTTTACAGGTGTCTATGAGGCCTAGATCATTACATGTAGTATCACTGTGTATACCATCCATGATGTTGTTGACTACGGAAGCAAGTGAGGGGAGTTTAATGTCCGGACTTAACGTGTCTACTACAGCAAACATGTATTTAGTTGTTAAATCAACGGATGTAGTTCTCTCACTTCCTGCAGGCCTACTTATTCTGTTTGGTTTGTGTCTTTTACTGGGATTTGGAGCAAACAGTGGAGTTAGACGCTTAGTTTGGACCATTGGCATTTAGAACAAAGTTAAAATTCTTAAATATAAGAGAATGAGCAGTGTCCATAAGGTCTGTTTTAGAGTGTTGAAGACTTAAACTGTCTAGTTCTGTATGCAATTAACAGTTTATATGGATAAAAATATTGAAATAGAGTATTAAGATACCCCGTACAAATACTGTAAATGCAAAGATGCTATGACAGTAGCACTTAGGTGGGCACTATCTATGACGGATAACTTTAACCGGAAAAGTTATATTTTATGAAAGAATAGGACTAAATATTTATTACTATCCATGAGAGACCTATTAAAAGTCGCCTATGCAGTGAAAAAAAAGAATTGAGGAATAACACGCGAAAAAGTAACGAAGCCTTCGAATAGCCGCTATCTAATTTTGTCGAGTCACATCATAAAGAAAGAGGCTACAGTCAGTTTCTAGGTCATGATGAGTTCCTGCGCCGGCTAGTTATATGTTTTCGTGAACTCGTTTTCCATTGAATTTTAAAGGTTTTTCTGGATGTTTTGCTCATTTTGCAGTGTGTAGGTCAGTTTTTGTCACTGGGTGCTACTATTTAGCTTATTTTTAGCCTGAAGTTCACAGTTATTATGTTGGTAGTCAAAGATTATTGTAAACCTGCAATCATTGAGCTAATTAACGTATACTATGCTAACATAGTAACATAGACTATGCTAGTAATAGTAACATTAAACTCCCTTACTGTTTTGCCATTGTTTGACAGTGAAACTGTGCGCTGATTTTTCAGCATGAGTGGCACTAAATCGAACCTACTGGGTCTGCTTATCAACTTTGTTCCAGCCCTCACAGGACATATTAAGCATGGACTAGCGTTACTCCTTAGCGGAAAGTTTTGATTCAGCACGCAGCTGTCTTTTTAAGCACGACCTATGTCATTTCAGAACATAGTGGGTAAATATGTTCTTCAGTTACCATAAAAAGGCATTATCGAGGAATAAGTTAGAATAAATTTAGAATTGTTTTAAGCTTGGTGGTGCTGCGGTCTAAGTGATAAATCGTATTAATCACCGTTATTCAGGATATGCTATGAACCGGAAATCCTCAGGTGAAAAACGTATGAATAAGACACAGATCGGTGTAATTTATAACTGACTCCAAATTGCTTTCATCACGAAATAATCAACCAAGGTACGCTTTAAACTGTCGCTCTCAGCCGTTTGAAGGGAAATTTACTTGATTTATGCTGACCTAGTATGCACAAATCCCACATGTCATTGAATTGACGACTTAAAAAAGTAGATTAGTTAATACATACATTTATCTATATGTACTAATCAAGGACACATTAAATTTTTAGAAATTGTAGTTAAATTATATTCGCCTAGTAATAAAAAATGCATACATCCTACTTTGGACTTAAAATAAATGCATCAAAATTATTGTTGATTTATATTCACTTTCTGGACATTCTCATACATCTCAACATACTTAAAACATCAACAATGCATCCAAATAGCGTGTGACTGTCACACTACACTCACACCAAAAAAATTAACACGCCATTATATTATGGTAAGGTAAGCCCGAAATTTTACTGACTGTAAATTTCCGTGTAAAAATAAAGAGATTGGCGCTTTAATTTATATTTTAGACCAATAAAAAGCCAGCTAGCCAACAGCCAATAAAAAACTGCCTATATCTATTTTCCATCAAAAAACCATCATAAAAGTGGTATTACGGGATCACTGATGACAGCTGTTGTTTTAGTGACAGGGAAGTCATATAGAAAATTTTTAAATAACGACAGTGATGTTATTAACTAATATTGTCAGTTAATTGAGGAAAAACGGATTTCCAGACGCAGACGATTCGACCGTGGTTTTTGAACCTTGAGGTGATGTCCTTGCAATTGGTTGGTGCTAGAAGGAAGAATTAATTTAGATAAATTAGCTCCAAAATCATTTCTTAGGATACGGTATGCTAGTATTAGGTCACCCCTAAGTCTTCTGTATGATAGTGGAAATAAACCCAGTCGACTTAACCTCTCTTCATATGACAGGGTTGAGAAACCATTTATTAGCTTAGTTCCTACTCTTTGCACCCTTTCTAATAAGTCTATTTCGTATTTGAAACACGGGCTCGCTGCCTGGATCCCATATTCCAAATGAGGTCTGATATAAGTCGGATATAATATACGAAATATATCAGCGTCAAAGTTCGCAAAAGCCTTGTGTATGGCCCATAACATTCTAAAACCCTTAGCGGCTGCAGTTCTACAGTTTGTTGCTGTTTTCAAGTCATGCTGCACAACCACTCCCAAGTCCTTGTACTCAGTGACCACTGGGAGAGTAATGCCATTCATTGAGTAATTGTGCACGTGACTATGGGATACATGCATAACTACACTCTTGCTTAAGTTAATCTCAAAGGCCCAGTGCTTACACCAAAGGAAGATAATAAGAGAGACGATTATTTCACCAACAAAATAAGATTACCAGGACCCATTGATTTCCCTCATCTAGTTTCCTTAGGCAGTTGAGCACTATGACTTGGTCAACGACAATGGAGTCTGTTCTGTATTACTCGGATGTGGCCAGAGCTGTTGTTATGGTCTGTGAAATTCAAAATGGGTCGACGTAAAGGAACGTTGATTTTTCTAAAGCCAGTAAAGGACATCTATACTAGATTATAGATGCGGTTAAAGAGCATTGTTCAGTTTATGGTATTGCTATGCACACGAATTGTGTTCATTATGAGGAATTAGTCTAGTAGGTTCCATTGTTGTTAATGCACTATCTGATATACCACTCCCACTGACACTGTATATCTAATGTCCATGCTCCAACGTTTTGATCACCAATAATAAGGATATACTTGTCTTGAAACTTCCGTTTACACTGAGCATGGTATCAAGATTGAACGTCTGGACTACATGATGTGACATTGTTGTCCTCATTGACGCAATAGATCTGTGTATTTGACGACACTTTAGGTATATCTCTATGCCATTACCGCGGTGCGCACCTTCGTGGAGTTAAAATCCGATGCACCTTATGTTTGATGGCTTTGGCTTCCTGAATATGCAGATGTGATATCTGCAGGACTCACAGAACTATGTTCACGAGGCATTAATTAGATTTTAGAATGCTCTCTCAGTTACATATTTGCAATGCTTTTGTTAAAGTGAACGTATTCGGCGTGGAGTTACATGGATGGACTGCAAGTGATTTCGATGAGAGAACAACGCCTCCAAATTACGGATGTTCCAGAGTTTGTCTTGAAATTTGTTCACAATCCTCAAATACTGTTAATATTTGAGGACTGTTTATGCCTACGGCGTCAATGTCGACATCAGCCATGGACTGCAAATCATCCAATTGGCGTGGAAATTTTACTTGATAGTATTAATTAATACAATCAATGTTTCCACTTTGTATACCGAAATACAGAATTATCCTTCATAACTTCCTATTGTACTAGTCCTTACATATGCTCTATTGTCTCAGGTTTATGGTGGTTGTCGAATATGAAATCAGAGAAAGCGTCAATCGGTCAAACCAACGCTGACACCTTCCGTCAGAATTTTCTTCTGTAAGTTAATGAAATATATAACATGCTAGTAATTTCCACTTCTTCTGGACTACTTCAAAACATCGCTACACTATAGGCTACTATAACGTGCGAGATCGGATCAATGCATGTCAATGGATTTGAAGATTGAACGATCGATTCTTGGTTATTTGCTCAAAATCAACTTCCTTAATTTTCGCGGAGGCATCAATACGACAGTCATCGTCTCATCGGTCGCTGTTCAGAAAGAAGAGTGAAACATCGTCAGAAACCTTAGTTTGCTTAGTTCGTTTATTCCTTTTATATGTTGGTGTAACAATAAAGAAATAACAAGCGGCAGATCGGTGTTTTGGTTTTTGCGTCCGTTATTACTAAGCGTTTCTGAAACTCAAAGGAACAGCGTGGGCCCGAGCGTAGCGAGAGCTGGGCATTAACGGTTTATGAGACGAGACTGACAGTTTCTGACGATAGAAACAGATCTGGCGGAATCAAACAGTTGGTGAAAGTTTGGATAGTCGCCGTTCATTTTTCCTGGTGCCGGTCAAGTCCTCTTTGAACAAGCAATATCTGGAACTTTTTGGAATTGGGTCAAGTTCAACAATGCCTGGGTCAAAGAAGGGACAGAGTGTCTTGGATGCAAACAGGAAAGTAAGTCATGGTGACTTGTCTGTTAATTGTAACGATGTGTCTGATGTTAAGTATGACATGGTTGATGTTACTGTTTCGCCGTTCAGGGATAATAGGAACATCAAACTCCCTAAATTTGAACCACGGTGTTTTGATGGAAACCCGGCTGATTATTTACAATTTGTAAAGGAGTTTGAGATCATGTTGAGTGGTTTTTTATTAAATGATGAATTGAAGTTAATGTATTTGATGAGATATTGCACTGGAGATGCTGCAAGAGCTATACAGTGTTGTAAGTTTATGAAGCCAAAAGAGGGCTACTACGAGGCTATGAGCATATTACGTCAAAGGTTTGGAAGACCTTCGATGATTGCAGGGAAATTATTCGAGGCTGTTAAGGGTAATGGTGGTCAATTACAGGATGACTCCCAGGCACTCACTGAGTTTTTAGATAATTTGCTAATTTACAAGAATGGAATGATTTCGATGAATCGCATGAGTGACCTCAACTCGAGTTTTATACTAGAAGTAATAGCAAGACGTCTACCTACTCGACTGCAAAGGAAGTGGGTGAAGATAAGCTCCCGTATGGAGGATGAGGGTATCGAGCCAAAGTTTGATGATATCCTGAAACTGGTAAACAATAGTGTCAATCAATCTATGAGCAAGTTTGCCAGTATATTGAATCTCACCCCTAGAATAGAGCAGTCTGAGATCAAAATGCAATCATTGATGACGAGTAGGCCTCAGAGAGGTGGTTATCGAGAAAGCTCCATGATGTCTAGTAATGCATATAGACCTAGTGAGTGTAACAGGTTTCGTAGTACATCCTCAACTGATAGGTTACAAGATGCAAGACAAACACGGTTGTGCTTGACACGTGTGCAAGAGGTGCATACAGAAGTGAACTGTGAACCAGTGAGCAAGTTCAGTGATAAGCTAAATGTAAACTCCAGACCTGACTCCGAATTGTGTGACGATAACGGTGTTGTGAAGAAGTCTGTAGTTGCAACTGGTAAGCCGTTGTTGAATAAAGTGTCACAGAATAGAGTTGCTGCTTCAGAGTGCAGTTCTGACCCTACAAGTTTACAAGGTATTACTAGTCAGAGTGAAGTTATAAAACCTTTTATGATTTGCGAGGAGGAACCAAAATTGTCTACTTCTGTTATTAAAGAGTTTGAAAATGATGAAGTTGACGGTAAAGTGAATATTCGTGATAATGATCATGATAGTGCAGATTTGTCTTTGGTTGATCATTATGAGATGAGGGATATGCCTACTACTGCTAAGTTAAATAAAGGTTCTGTACAACTACAACGTGAAGTAGAATTGAACGCAGATGCAGTTCCAGAAGGTGTGCATACTTGTGAGACAGTCAGTGTAATTGATCAGCGTGTAGCCCACCTATCATCAGATGATAGTGCTAAACCCGAACTAGTAGTGAAAGACAGCAGTGGTGGTAATCTTGCAGTTAGACAAATTTCTGAAAGCCGAGCAACAACAGCTTTTGATCCACCGCTAAGTTCATCAACTGGTATCAATCAGTCGTCGTTGGTGCTGTCATCCACAATGAAACAGACGCCCATCAACTCAAGTATCTTGTGCAATGACTATGATAGTATTGGTGCATTCGAAAAGACGAAAGATATTGCTCAGTTTAGTGAGGATAAGCCAAGTGTAAACGAGAGAGTTATTGTTAAATTGACTTGCACGAATAAAGGCATTTCTAGTTTCAAGTTACTATTTGAATGTTATTATCTTTGGTGTAAATTACTCTGTTTCTACGCTTGGTTGATGAGATATGTCGTGTGTTTGTTCTTCATCTATATTCTACGATACAATGACATGGGCGTGTTGCCGTTCAGATTTGAGGATATAGCTGATAGAAGGAAGTTAGCAAATGAACTCTGCGACGATTTTCCAACCTAGAGCGTCAACCTGAGAAGGGTTGTAGGCGTACTGCTGTAAGTCCTACAGTTCTTCAAAGGGTAGCGCATCAATGAGCAGTCCAATGTGCTTGGTGTATGATCTTGTACATATGTTCATATTGTATATACTGAATTGATATCATTTATCATCTAGCTGTTGGTAATTCTGTTTGTGTCCGGACGACTTCCACTTGGATCATCAACCTGAGAAGGAATGTAGGCGTACTGCTGTAAGTCCTACAGTTCTTCAAGGGTAGTTTGTCGTGTCAGAATCCACAACATTTGATGTGTTGATTGTACATATGTTTGTGTTAAATAGTTGTGTGAGTTCCAATTGATGTAATTGTTGGTTAATCTTGTTTGTGTCCGGACATTCCACAACTTACAATCGTCAACCTGTGAAGGGTTGTAGGCGTACTGGTGTAAGTCCTGCAATTCTTCAAGGGTATTCCATCAAGACATGATCGCGAGTTTGTGTGTACTGTTTGTATATACGTGTGGTGTGTCATATCAATTGGTGTTTTTGGATTCATTGTGTTTACTTGTTGTTTTCGTATCTTGTTTTTATTGCATAATTTTGTTAAAATTTTCGTCGTGATTACTTTCGAAGTTGTGTCCACTCTTCTACATCCGTGAATGAATTGATTGATGATAAAGACAGCAGATGGGTCGTATACGCCGGGGAGGCTAGGCTATTGCTGAGAATGAAATGCACACGGAGATAATTGTTAGCTGCGGTCCGACACGCCGGGGAGAAAGAGTGTAAACGACTGAGGCTCGCATGCGTCACCGCTATTAGAACTGAGGCAGAATGAGTGACAAGCGATTTCAGTGGTAATTGGTAATGAGTAGATAAGAGGATGTGCGTGGAGTATCGTGAGGTGGTGCTATGGTCACGTTGCATTCTGCAAGAGTCATTCTAGCAAGTGGCGATTGTGTTGCAAGATGTCAAGAGGAGGTCTCTATCTGGAGGCGCAGGTCGTCATTGATGTGTGAGATTGTACTGTGGGTATGCTTGTGGTGTGTTGGCTTTTCTGTTTGTTTTCCATTTCAGCTCTGTCCGTGGGACCCAGGTTCTCGCAATGGCATCCAAGTCAACGTGCATTGGTCGTGAAGGAAAAAAGGGTTGGATCCCTTTTTTGCCGGGGAGTGTCAATGGAGTTGAAGATTGAACGATCGATTCTTGGTTGTTTGCTCAAAATCAACTTCCTTAATTTTCGCGGAGGCATCAATACGACAGTCATCGTCTCATCGGTCGCTGTTCAGAAAGAAGAGTGAAACATCGTCAGAAACCTTAGTTTGCTTAGTTCGTTTATTCCTTTTATATGTTGGTGTAACAATAAAGAAATAACAAGCGGCAGATCGGTGTTTTGGTTTTTGCGTCCGTTATTACTAAGCGTTTCTGAAACTCAAAGGAACAGCGTGGGCCCGAGCGTAGCGAGAGCTGGGCATTAACGGTTTATGAGACGAGACTGACAATGCAGGTCAAGCTTTTTTAGGGTGATGGAGATTTGCAGTAGTTTTATGAGTGTTACTTCAGTCATTTGTAGGATTTTGCTTCTGTTTCCATGCAGTAGTACATTGTTAAACTGAGTAGGACCTAACAAGTCGAATAGGGATTCCGTACTTTTTGACCAACCAGAGTTGCCTTACTTAGCCAGTTGCATATGGGCACAGTACTAGATGTCAAACGGCTGATACCTGACGTCGTACGAGTAAGCATAACAAATTAGAGTCAATACACGCTTCATTAATCTGTCAATTTGTAGTGGAATCGTCAGATATAAACTGTTCATTTGGTAATGTGGTGAGGAACAATTTTCGTTTCTGTCTAACGTTCGGCTGATATTAATCAATATCTAATGTCTTTGTGATCAATAACTGCAATATTTGCATGTCTATCTTGTGGATATTAAATTACTTAACACTTTATGCATCTAATTGGAAAGAACAAAGTTTAATGACGCCACTTTTTCCTGCTTGACATGTCCTCCTTGCTTTATCCATGCTAGTAGCCTGTTTTACAGGACTCACCACACAGCTTATCAGCATTAAATGTACACCACACATAGGGATAATGTCTATGGGCTAAGTGTGCATACTAAAGTAAACGTTCGTAGTGTAAATTCATCATTTATGAGGCTACCTAGTAAAGTATGTAAGAACTACGATTCGACCAGTTATACAACGTTCAGTATGTTTAGACATACTAGACGTACGCTGCTTAGTTCAGTGATGCATTGTCTAAAGGCACGTAGTTATCCTAAAATAGAAGTAATCTCCTGTAGCTGCCACCTTAATGGGAAACTTAAAGTTGTCATTGAATTACAAAGTAGAAGTGGACGTCCAGAGGACCTTCTTGGTAAGGGGATTGTCTTCTAGTCAAAGAAAGTAAATATATCCACGTCACCACGGATGCGTTGAGAGGTATTAATGCTACTCTTTTTTCACCTCATCTGATTTGCTATTCGTAGTCACTGTCATAATGTGCTTAAATCTGCCCTTTGCAGCATACCTCTAATTTCTCCATTTCGGAATGCACCGGGAGGGCCATCTTTTTCATGTTGACGGTATAGACATTCGTCAACAATTTTGTGTATATTAATGCAAGCTTGTATACCAACAACTTCTAACGTATTTGAATCTCGCGTACCAAAGGCAAAGCAAAAGGCTACAATCCGTTATCCACATTACTATATATATTTCGGAACCAAATTGCGGATTCAAGCGGAAGCTTAGCTGACTAGTTATCGTGCATGACAGTGACACGACGGAGTACCAAATTGCGGGGATGCCTTCAGCTAAACAAGTCGACTTAAACTCTAAGGTTCACCATCCAATGTTCACTGATGATTCCTATGGTCAATAATTTTGAGGGATTATTTACCGCTACAGCTGATTCCCCCTAGTGGGGTTGTGAGGGCCGTAAGACAGAACCAGCCGGAAGTGAAAAAAAATATGATGTGCATTTACTATACAGTAAAATAATGCAAAGTTTAGAACTTCGAAAAAGTATGCATCTAATTTTTTCGGTGCATTTGTCATGTACTGTTAAAGAAAAAATTTACTTGTGTTTAGTGATACTGTATATAAAAGAAATTGATGCATCTGAAAAGAAAAAATAATTAGTACCACAAACAAATGAGTTGGGTGAATAGCACCACTTCGTTATGTTATATAAGTATGAAGATATTCTGGGAACCTTACGGTACGTACAGAACGATTTTTCTTATGGGGGTCGACAGAAGATTCGGTAGCTGTCGCCGTGCTAGTGACTTCATCGAGGACTAAACGATCTTTGGTTATTTGTGGATTATGGGGTGCGTTGAGCTCTATGCTAATAGGATTACCTTCCAAGTAAGCCAGTTTCAGACGGTCAATGCTAACGGTATCTTCACAGTTTTTTGTCTAAGGAGAAGGATTTATCCGAACGTTTAATTACTTCATAAAGTCCGTTGTATGAGGTGAGGGAACAAACGCGCGACAAGGCATCTGCCACAGTGTTGTTTACTCCGGATACATGGCGAGTATCTGATGTAAACTGTGAAACGTAATCCAGTTGTCGTGATTCTTATCTGAAGGTGAGTTCAGAGAGTACGTCAGAGGTTTGTGATCAGTGAAAACTATGAATTCACGACCCTCCACTGAATGTCGAAAATGACATATGGCACAGTACATTGCCAGAAGTTCTTTGTTGAATGGGGGTCTGGAGAAAAAGGCGAGTGGTTGCCACTCTTTGTTAACTAGCTGTTGTAGAACTGCGCCGATTGCAGTATTTGATGCCTCAACCGCGATACTTAACAGTGCCGTTGGATTCTGATACATCAGAAGTGTGGCATTCGCGATGGCTTTTTTAACTTGGGTAAAAGCATTTTGAGCAGACGCGTCAAGTTCTATGGACTTGCTATTCCCTCGAAGAAGGTCTGTCAATGGCTGAATCAGACAGGCACAATTAGGGATAAAGCGTCGATAATAACTTACCAAGCCGTTAAAAGTGTGCAGACTTTTCACCGCCTGTGGAACTGGAAGACGCATCCCATTTTTACAGGCACGATCAAGTATGGTATAATGTCAAATCGTAGATTGTCTACAAGTTAATGTTTCAACAGCTAAATATTTGATATATAATAATACACCCATTGTCTGAACCAGGCCATGTAGTTATTGAATTGTACAGTTGTCCTCCAGGTTGCACGGGAAAATCGACCTCGTTTCGTTTTCATCCTGTGGTTGTAGGCATACGATAACCAACCAATATTGAGGTAAGTACAACTTTTACTATGGATTGGAAGCTGTTTTATAAAAGTAAAAGTCCTAAAGTGAATCATTTTTTTTGTTTCCTTCACGTTCCCAGTGGAACATAGGGCTTCAAGCTATAGGCTTGAAGATTCCGTAGCAGTGTTGATTTTTTTACAGGTTGGGGTAGCTAACCTCATGCCCAACCTTTCCTCCTTACGAGTCTCACTACTGGCTTAGCGAGGTAAAGGTGTGCGCCGGCCGGGGCTCGAACCTCCCACCATGTGCATGGTCGGCGAGCGTCTTAACCGCTGTGCCACCGACGCACAAAGTAAATCATTAAAGTGTAATAAAATGAGCAAGTGCAATATATCATGCAATATACCATACGAAGTTCTATTCTGGCTCATTTGATTGATAGTGGTCACCAAGTGGACAAAAATAGTGCTTTTAAAGTTATTTATCGCATCCCATCGAGTCTTTCGAACGGAATCAGGACCCGTCATTTACACTTATCCGAAGCTATGGGAATTCGAGAGAACAATCCTAGTCTTTGTATACAAAAGAAATTTGTTCCACCTTTGTCTCTCCCTTGGCCTAGGTGAATCCTATTCAAAACCCTCCCACCCTTTCTTATCATCCACCTCCTTCGAACTTTTATGATATTTATTTAAACTCTGACTATCGTTCCATTTGATTTGACCTAATTCATATACCAACTTTGTTATTCTTATCACCTGTATAAGCCTTATTATCGATATTTTGTTATCATCATAACCATCGTTATTAACTTCGTTCAAAACATTTACCACATTATTATTATGATTATTATTATTTGATCCACAAAATCACCGTCATTGGTTAAAATTTTATATATATAAGTCTATGTAAATCAGAATAAAGCCTGAAGAAGACCTAATTGCAAAAATATTGTTCGCTTATATGTCTTGTTCTAATATATCATTAATAAATACATTTATATAGGAAATAGAATGGGAAGGCAATTAATCCCCAGGCCGACAACGTTCATTTGCAATGTATAATGCTACCCATATAGTTTTTACTATCATGATGTCCACTTTGGGTTTTAATACATTTACCCTAATGCCGGTTTTTTATTTTATAACTTTTCATACATTTGATGCACAACCGTACCCTACAGAGAATAGGAATAGAATAAGTCGATTCAGATTCATAAAGAGCTATAAAAATTGAGGTTTAATGGAATATAATGAGGATCAAGTAGAGACGTTATTTGAAAATAAATGAGATGAGACATTGTGAAGTGGTATTCAAAGATCCGACAATGGATATCAAGTTAATTTATAAGATGCCACATAAATCTGTGCAGAGCCCACGTGGTCGCATCTCAACAATTATTATTATATCCCTTAGTTCCTAGAGGAACATAGGGCTTCAGCTACACACCTCCATTGCCTTCTGTTTTCTGCCAACTTTTTCACCCCGCTCCAAGTCTGTCCACATGCTTTCATTTCCTCCTCAAATGACCTCCTCCAAATCACCCTCACAATGACGACCAACTCGCCGCTTCCCTTTCGGGTTCCACTCGAGCGATGGCTTGTATAGTGAGGTCACTTGATGGTTTCCTCAGAGTATGGCCAATCCATTTCCTTTTATTCCTGCCTATTTGTTTCACAATCGGTTCCTGATTGGTTCGCTCCCAGAGATCCCTGTTGCTGATCTTTTCCGGCTGGCCATCTAATCTTGAGTATTGAGCGAAGACAACTGTTGATGAAGGTCTGAAGTTTGTTTGAAATGACTCGCCAAGTCTCTGATCTGTATAGTAGGTGGCACTGACTTCACATTGGAGTTGAAGATCCGGATCTTGTTTTTGATGCTGAGTGCTGTTGACTTCCACACAGACTTAAGAGTAATGAAAGCTTGTCTTGCTTTTCCGATCCGGCTTTGATATCCTCGTCAGATCCGTCCACCTATAGTTGAAACGATACTTCCCAGGTAGGTAGAGGAGGTTGTTTCTTTCAGACTGCTTCCATTTATGCTGATTGCTGTCTGTTGTTCCTGTTGTTGGTGTTGGCCAGGAATCTTCATCACCTCTGTTTTCTCTATGTTCACCTGAAGTGGAGTCCTATCTTTGATGCTTTTCCTATCGCCCACTTGTTGCTTTTCACTTGCATATCTTCCAGTTTGTGGGAAATCAGACATATATATATCGCATCGGCGAAGTCCAGATCCTCCAACCCTCTTTTTGTGTGAGTCCATTTTATGCCTGTTTCCTCATTGCCCGTTGTCTGTCGCATTATCCAATCTACTGCAATCAGAAAGACAATTGGTGATAGTAGACAGCCTTGTCTCACTCCCGTCCTCACTTCTAAGGCTTCCGTAAGTTTCACGTTGTGGATTACTTGGCATGCAGCATTGTCGTTAAACTGTTGGATGAGATGTATAATTGTCGATGAGACCCCGTAGTAGTGAAGAAGTGCAAAAATGACCTCTCGATCGACGCTGTCGAAGGCCTTTTCAAAGTGGATGAAGTTGAGATAGAGAGGTGAATGCTATTCCAAGCTTTGTTCAATGATGATCCGTAGTGTGGCGATTTGATCAATACAGGAATTGTGTCAGCCACGTCTCGTAAGCCGTTAATGCCCAACTCTTGCTACGCTGGGACTCACGCTGTTCCTCGAAGCTTCTCAGAAACGTTTAGTAATAACGGACGCAAAAACCAGAACACAGATTGGCGACTCGAGAATTCTTTATTCTGACACCAACATATAGTCAACTTTACAACTGGGATTTCTGACGGTTTTGTACTTGCTTTCTGAACAGCGACCGATGAGACGATGACTGGTGTATTATTGCCTGCGCAAAAAATATAGGGAAGTTGGGTTTGAGCAAACAACCATGAATTGATCGTTCAATCTTCAACTACATTGACACTCCCCGGCAAAAAAGGGATCCATCACTTTTTTCCTTCACGACCAATACACGTTGACTTGGATGCCATGGCGAGAACCTAGGTCACACGGATAGAGCTAAAATGGAAAACAAACAGAAAAGCCAACACACCACAAGCATACCCACAGCACAACCTCAAACATAGAAGACAACCTACACTTTCGAATTAAAGGCATACTCTTGACATATTCCAACAAAATCGCCACTTGCTAGAATGACTCTTGCATAACGCAACGTGACCATAGCACCACCTCACGATACTCCACGCACATACTCTTATCTACTCACTACCAATTACCACTGAAATCGCTTGTCACTCATTCTGCTTCAGTTCTAATAGCGGTGACGTACGTAAGCCCCAGTCGTCTACACTCTTTCTCCCCGGCGTGTGGAATCACAGCTAATCATTATCTCCGTATGCATTTCTTTCTCAGCAATAGCCTAGCCTCCCCGGCGTATACGACCCATCTGCTGTCTTTAACATCAATCAATTCATTCACGGATGTAGAAGAGTGGACACAACTTCGAAAGTAATCACGACGAAAATTTTAACAAAATTATGCAATAAAAACAAGATACGAAAACAACAAGTAAACACAATGAGTCCAAAAAACACCAATTGATATGACACACCAAACGTATATACAAACAGTACACACAAACTCGCGGATCATGTCTTGATGGAATACCCTTGAAGAATCGCAGGACTTACACCAGTACGCCTACAACCCTTCACAGGTTGACGATTGTAAGTTTCGGAATGTCCGGACACAAACAAGATTAACCAACAATTACATCAATTGGAACTCACACAACTATTTAACACAAACATATGTACAATCACCACATCAAATGTTGTGGATTCTGACACGACAAACTACCCTTGAAGAACTGTAGGACTTACAGCAGTACGCCTACATTCCTTCTCAGGTTGATGATCCAAGTGGAAGTCGTCCGGACACAAACAGAATTACCAACAGCTAGATGATAAATGATATCAATTCAGTATATACAATATGAACATATGTACAAGATCATACACCAAGCACATTGGACTGCTCATTGATGCGCTACCCTTTGAAGAACTGTAGGACTTACAGCAGTACGCCTACAACCCTTCTCAGGTTGACGCTCTAGGTTGGAAAATCGTCGAAGAGTTCATTTGTTGACTTCCCTCTATCAGCTATATCCTCAAATCTGAACGGTAACACGCTCATGTCATTGTATCGTAGAATATAGATGAAGAACAAACATACGACGTATCTGATCAACCAAGCGTAGGCACAGAGTAATTTACACCAAAGATAATAGCATTCAAATAGTAACTTGAAACTAGAAATGCCTTTATTCATGCAAGTCAATTTAACAATAACTCTCTCGTGTACACTTGGCTTGTCCTCACTAAACTGAGCAATATCTTTCGTCTTTTCGAATGCACCAATACTATCATAGTAATTGCACAAGATATTTGAGTTGATGGGCGTCTGTTTCGTTGTGGATGACAGCACCAACGACGACTGATTGATACCAGTTGATGAACTTAGCGGTGGATCAAAAGCTGTTGTTGCTCGGCTTTCAGAAATTTGTCTAACTGCAAGATTACCACCACTGCTGTCTTTCACTACTAGTTCGGGGTTAGCACTATCATCTGATGATAGGTGGGCTACACGCTGATCAATTACACTGACTGTCTCACAAGTATGCACATCTTCTGGAACTGCATCTGCGTTCAATTCTACTTCACGTTGTAGTTGTACAGAACCTTTATTTAACTTAGCAGTAGTAGGCACATCCCTCATCTCATAATGATCAACCAAAGACAAATCTGCACTATCATGATCATTATCACGAACATTGACTTTACCGTCAACTTCATCATTTTCAAACTCTTTAATAACAGAAGTAGACAATTTTGGTTCCTCCTCGCAAATCATAAAAGGTTTTATAACTTCACTCTGACTAGTAATACCTTGTAAACTTGTAGGGTCAGAACTGCACTCTGAAGCAGCAACTCTATTCTGTGACACTTTATTCAACAACGGCTTACCAGTTGCAACTACAGACTTCTTCACAACACCGTTATCGTCACACAATTCGGAGTCAGGTCTGGAGTTTACATTTAGCTTATCACTGAACTTGCTCACTGGTTCACAGTTCACTTCTGTATGCACCTCTTGCACACGTGTAAAACACAACCGTGTTTGTCTTGCATCTTGTAACCTATCAGTTGAGGATGTACTACGAAACCTGTTACACTCACTAGGTCTATATGCATTACTAGACATCATGGAGCTTTCTCGATAACCACCTCTCTGAGGCCTACTCGTCATCAATGATTGCATTTTGATCTCAGACTGCTCTATTTTAGGGGTGAGATTCAATATACTGGCAAACTTGCTCATAGATTGATTGACACTATTGTTTACCAGTTTCAGAATGTCATCAAACTTTAGCTCGATACCCTCATCCTCCATACGGGAGCTTATCTTCACCCACTTCCTTTGCAGTCGAGTAGGTAGGCGTCTCGCTATTACCTCTAGGATAAAACTCGAGTTGAGGTCACTAATGCAATTCATCGAAATCAAGGTATTCTTATAAGTCATGAAATTATCTAAAAACTCAGTAATTGCCTTGTAAGCATCTTGAAGTTGACTGCCGTTACGTTTGACAGCTTCGTATACGTACCTTACAATCATTGAAGGTCTTCCAAACCTTTGACGTAATATGCTCATAGCCTCATCGTAGCCCTCTTTTGGCTTCATAAACTTACAACACTGTATAGCTCCTGCAGCATCTCCAGTGCAATATCTCATCAAATACATTAATTTCAATTCATCATTTAATAAAAAACCACTCAACATGATCTCAAACTCCTCTACAAATTGTAAATAATCAGCCGGGTTTCCATCAAAACACCGTGGTTCTAATTTGGGGAGTTTGATGTTCCTATTATCCCTGAACGGCGAAACAGTAACATCAACCATGTCATACTTAACATCAGACACATCGTTACAATTAACAGACAAGTCACCATGACTTACTTTCCTGTTTGCATCCAAGACACTCTGTCCCTTCTTTGACCCAGGCATTGTTGAACTTGACCCAATTCCAAAAAGTTCCAGATATTGCTTGTTCAAAGAGGACTTGACTGGCACCAGGAAAGATGAATGGTGACTATCCAAACTGTCACCAGCTATCTGAATCCGTCAGAAAATGCTTCCGCTGTCAGATACTGACTTCACTGTCAGAAACTGTCAGCCAGGTCTCGTAAACCGTCAACGCCCAGCCCTTCCTACGCTGGGACTCACGCTGTTCCTTGAAGTTTCTCAGAAACGCTTAGTAATAACGGACGAAAAACCAAAACACCGGTTGGCTACTCGAGAATTCTTTATTGTAACACCAATATATATCCAACTTTAAAATTAAGCTTTAACTAAGGTTTCTGGCAGTTTTAGTCTGATTTCTTTCTGAACAGCGACCGATGAGACGATGAATGGTGTATCGATGTCTCCGCGAAAAATATAGGGAAGTTGGGTTTGAGCAAACAACCATGAATTGATCGTTCAATCTTCAACTATATTGACACCTGTTTTCCTTGTATTTATTCCGCCCAAGCTGTTGCAGTACCTTTACGCCGATTTCGCATTCTTAACCTCTTCCCTATTCTTTTATGTTGCTTTTCACCTGTTCCTTCTAATATGCTGGTATATTTATTGCCTTTAGTATTGCTGCTAGTTTCTGTTAAGCGGAGGAGGGAGCATTAGTCTAAAAAGAAGGTTAGACATAATGAGTCACCTTTCTGCTATGACAGCCTCGGGAGCGAATGTACACAATCAGACCTCCACATACATGAGCTCGTAATAGAACGCAGTCTAAAAAAATAAATAAACAAATCAAAATACAATCAAAACAAACAAATAAATACTAAAAACAAAAAAGATAAAAAATCAAACAGCTCAGAAGCTTGCAACCGCACGAGGCACCAGCGTCATTTCTTCTTATATTCCGTCTTTCTCCACTAATCATTTACATACTGCCCCTAAGTTGCCTTAAATATTTTTCTTTCTTTCCTTTCCCAATTTTTTTATTAATAATATCTTCAAACTTTCTTGTTCATTCAGTGTTATTGTACAAAGCCGTGCTACTTTTGTACATCGAAGCTTGCTGGTTTCCCATCAACCTTCTAAGGGGGGATAACCTGTGGTACACTTTGAACCATTTAACTTTTGTGCGAACTCACTCACCCACTCGTTTTGGCACATCATCATCTTTTGAGTTTTAACTCTGCTGGACACATCTGGTTCGCTCTCCTGTTATGCTTTCACTCAGTGCACTCTCGGAGCCTACCGCCAATCAAGACATCACTTAAGTTGTATAAACCCCTTATTTATCAGGTTTCATATCTCATTTGTATAAAATATAACTCTGTCTAGACACACTTATCATATCAAGCCTTTTTACTCTGATTTCCTTCATCAAAATTTACACGTTAAATGGAGTACCGCTAAGTGCGTAAAACAGCAAAGTTTTTGTGAGAGCGTTTATTCTCCAGGTCTACCTTAAGTCGGTACTGCTCCTACATCCTCATTAGCAAGAAAGGTCCGCGTATTTGACGACATTTCAGGTATTTCCTCATGCCATTACCGTGATGCGTAATTTTTTGGAGTTGAAACCTATGCATCTTATGTTTGATGGCTTTAGGTTCCTGAATATTCGGATGTGATATCTGCCGGATTCAGAAAGTCATCTTCACAAGCCATTAATTAGATTTAGGAATGCTTTCTCAGTTAAACATTTGCAATAAACTTTGGAACCAACTACTCTCCTAGATTAGATCCTGTGAAAGGCCTGACAGTTTCAAAAGAGCCTAGAAAAACATATTAACATGTCCACCCTAGTCCGTCTACAAGATCATAACTTCTGGTGGAGTGGTGAAACAATTGCATTTCAATATTTAACTACGGAAAGTACACTAGTTCCTAGACTAACATAATAACACCTAGTAATTATGCATGTCATTGAAATACTTAAAATGATTAAAATATTTATGCAGCAAATGTTCTCTTGCTTGACCACGCTTGTTTCCCTTATAACACTCAATTATTGAGCCGAATGTATTCTTTGATAATACGAATTATAATATTGATTATAATATGTGTAGACAGGTTACTTTGCGATGTCAACTGTTTACTATATATAAGACTGTCATGATAATTTAGTACACTAAGTCCTGCCAACCGTATGTATTATGGACCCTCATTTTACAAGTCACGTAATAAAAGGTATTAAAGTGGTTGCTTTTCTGTCTGCTATCCTTTCGACGAATCCCTTTTGTAGACAGGTGTCATTCAAACCTATTACCTAAATATAGTTCGCTTGCTACCGAACATGGTTGTAATTCTTTTTCACCAACACAGTTTCACCGACGTGCACAGTAACGTCTTCCCAGCCAACAAAGAAGCGATTTTCTTCATTTTCCACGGAACAATATCACCTCAATGCTGATAACATTGAAATGTTGAGACGAAGCTATCCTCCGTCCCAGCAGCTGCAGCTCTCACTAGCTGTCCCGAGACCCAGTAGATTCAGATATACCAAATTTGCGACAGCGAGAGGTGTGACCTTGCAGAAAAGCTCTTACAAAATATATAAATTATGATCTTACCCTCTCTAATGCCAACTCCACTCAAGCATATTGCACGACTTCATACATATATTCCCCTTAATGAATTTGAATAAAGTAACATTGGTTTGTGCAGAATAATATGGTACCATCATTTATTTCGTCGGCTTCTCATCAGCTGCTTACAGCCTAAATAAATTATGAGGTTTAAGTACAGACATGTTTTAACATACTTGCAAATTTTACCCGTTGTCAGTTGACAGAAAATTCCACAATTAGTAAACAGTGCTCAGAAGATTGCGCTTATATAGTTTTCACACAGACAGTTCAAGTTAAAACAAAATAAATGTATACAGAAAATGGTAAAGGAGTTACATAATAAAGATGAGATGTGCGTTAGATGCATAGTGACTAGTAAGTTAGGTAACAATGTACTGAGTTGAGCAAATATATACAATATACAAATTTACGTGTATCTGCGGGAGCAGTTACATTTTAAGAACAGAAAGAAGGGCATATCTACGATTTTCTGAACACGTACCAAAAAGCTTACGTCTAAAGGGAACAAATGCTTTAAACAGTGCCATCGCCAGGCATCTCCTCGACACGGGTCATGATGTGGACGTCGAAAGTCGTTCAAAATTATCAATAGGCAAAAGAGCTCAATTTTCCTTAAGTTTGCGGAGGCGAATTCTATCAAACGCTTGGAACCAGATCTATGTGTTCAGAAAGAAGCAGTTATTAGTCTCTCCTTGCCTTGGTAACTGGATGCCTTTTTTCTCTCATCTGATTACGTAATCTTTGTCTTTAACCTCACCCTCCCTTTAATAATCTGTAATTTTGCTTGTCTCTTGTTTCTATGATTTGAGCTCAACTCGGTACATTGTTACCTAACTTACTAGTCACTATGCATCTAACGCACATCTCATCTTTATTATGTAACTCCTTTACCATTTTCTGCATACATTTATTTTGTTTTAACTTGAACTGTCTGTGTGAAAACTATATAAGCGCAATCTTCTGAGCACTGTTTACTAATTGTGGAATTTTCTGTCAACTGACAAAGGGTAAAACTGTAGTTTTTGCTTTGTATATATTGCGCGACGATTGACAAATCCATCAGTTGACCTGCTAAACCTTTTAAAATTCATGGCACCACCACTCGAACAAGTTCTCTCCTTCCGGAGCAACCCTTAATCCAGGAAATGCTGAAAAACACTATCCTCATCAAATTGCAACTGTAACCTTGTAAGGTCACGCATTTTAAATAAATCAAGCGTTATTCAACATTGAGCTAACTTTCGTGAATCTCATTGAAAAATTTGACGTCGTTCGCTGATTGGTAGTTAATGGTGGTTAAAGTTTAACTTGACCTTAGTTAGCTGACCGATAATAGTGGACAAAGTTAAACTTTCAACACCAATAACAACCAATCAACGAACGATCTTGAACGGACCAATCACATTAAAGTGGGATATATGAGGAATGGAAACGTATATACATAGAAAAAAGTATAAAAAAGAGGATAAAACGGTTACAAGGGGTATCTTTCTCCAACATGCGATAGAAACATCTCCTAGTTTAGCATGGGACTGTCAATGGAGAAGTTACACCACATCCTGTATATATATTCATCTAAATGACTATAAATGAGATCCTTCTGAGATCTATTGAAAGCCCTTATCCTGTTTTTCAAGCGGTCCGAAAACCCTTCAATGGAATTCGTATGAGTCCTCGTAACGGGATCCACGAAATCACTTGAATGGTCCACTCTGTGATGAATATACCCCGGAGATGACAGCGAAATATAATTTTTCCACTAGTCCATGTGTATAACTGACCCCGTTTAACAAGTCTCATTATAATAGGTATTGAAGTGGTTGCTTTTCTGATCGTTCAATCATAACATGTATTCCTTCCTGTTTATGCAGGAACATATCAATTATGCAGGCATGGATAAGTTATTATATAAATTACACAAAATTTGATGTATAATGGATTTACAGTTTGGTTGTTCTTTCTGACATTAGGGTTAGTTGAAATAGTCTGCTATAAAGTCTGTTTGTGTGGCACATAAAGAGATATAGAAATATTGTCTTCGCATTAACAAAAATCCCAGACATCAGATGAATATAATACAAATATCTCGGAAAAATAAAGCTTGAAGTCAATTCTCATATATAACTTTGTTGTGAACAACACCCTTGGCTTAAAGATTATTGATGTATTATGTTGAGATCAGTGATATATTTATTCCATTTTTCAGCAGTCTTATCGTAGTTTCATAACAGGAAAGAAATTTGATCGTGGAGGCGAAAACTAGATAAGGTCATGTGAAGTTGTTTTACTGCATCAAATTGTGCCGAGGTCGATTCCAGAATTCCCCATTTGCGCCATTTGTGTCTGCATGGCGGACTGTCCTCGTAAGTTGAGTTAAATGTTGAAAACCAGTTGCTTCTTCATTTCAGATCATGAATACTCATTTACATCGTGTCCGCCAGCGTCTTCAAATGGTAGAATTGGATCGTTCATGGAACTTGAGAGATTATGAGTTAAGTGGTTTGGAATCCATCTTCATTTCAGTTTAGATGCAGGGCTGTTCGACCTCGACCAGAAGATAAATAGAAGATTATGCGCAGCGGCAGAATACCAGAAAGAGAAAGTAGCTATCTGTCCGAGAAGTTGTTTTCGTAGGGAAGTGTCGCATAAACCTAACACCTAAATGTTATTTGCTCACTGGCGACCACGGTTGTATATCTATTTCATCAACACAGTTTCATCGACGTGCACAACAACGTATTCTCCACCCAGCAAAGAAGTGATTTTCGCTATTTCCGCGAAGCAGTATCTCTGCAATGCTGGTACTACGGAACTGTTGAGACGAGGCTATTCTTCGTCTCGGCAGCCACTGCTCTCACTGGCTGTTTCAACACCCAGTAGTTGCAGATATACGAATTCTGGGTTACGGAGAGATGCGACCCAGAGAAAAACGTTCCTAAGAAATATTAAAATTATCAGCTTACCCGCTCTAATGCACGCTTCTCTCGTTACAGAGAATCAGCAGCAGTTTTACAATAATTTTTTTAACTTTACCTCAAACTACTCGCTAGACCTGTTGGCGTCTAGGGTCATCTCGTAGCTCACATGAATAGGAAAATCCTCTTTTGCCGGGGAGTGTCAATGTATTTGGAGACTGAACGATCAATTCATGGTTGTTTGCTGAAACCCAACTCCATATATTTCGCGGGAGTCATCAATACACCAGTCATCGTCTCATCGTTCCTTATTCGTTGGAAAAGAGGAAACTATCATAAGTATTATTGTGATTAATTTTTATTCTTAGACTTTGTGTACAATAACCTAATGGTTGGCTCTGTATTGGTACAAGAATAAACGGTTCTTGAGTCACCAATTTGCGTTCTCTTTTGTCGTGTTAGTTATTGCACATAGTTTCTGAAAGTCACCGAAGGACAGCATGAGGTCCATCGTATTAAGACCTGGACATTGACAAGCGTTTTACGACTTGTAACCAGATACGTTTGCATAATCAGCTTTAGGAATTGTTTCTGCATGCAGCAACAAGTGAAGGTAAGTTCAATTCCATATGTGTAACCATGCAGATATTCTGTTTTGCAGTTTGTGGTACCGGATAACTTTGGATGTGTGCATAGAGTTCTATTTACCTGAATTTTCGAAGAATTTGAACGTGACGAATTTCGGATACTGGGCAGTTTCTGTCGAATAATTGGAAATACTCCCCAGGCGACTACTTTCATCTTGGAGTGTGCTCAGTTAATGCATGTAAATTAACCAGTTTGCGTTGCGGCGAAATAAAATTTTCTATGTAATATTCTTGTATTCTATTTTTTCTGCATGCAGTAGAAGTAAGACCTGCTAGACCGCTACTCCCCAGGATATAAATTTGTTACTTTTGATGCGGTTTGTTCTCTGAGCTGGATGGTTATTTTGCGAAGCTTTCATCACCTTACTGGGTGACATCTTCAGCGCATACTTCAATTTGAAGTGAGCTTTTAAATTTCTCCACGAGTTTATTAATCATCTCTCCTGATGACCTTGGACATGGTTGGTTGTTTGTGTGTGTTTTCACACCTTCTAGGTTACCTGTATTGGAACCGGTTGTTTCTTTGACTTGAACTTTGACCCTTTGTGTATGAAGTTTCTTTCTTATTGGCTGATAAATTTTGTCTATCTCGATGTGTCTATTGATTGCTGATCCACTGGAATGCCAAGCTTCTAAAAATTCTCTAGCATTCTTGTTATTTCCTTTGTCTAATATTTGAACGTTGTCCCAGTCGAATTGATGTCCGTAGTTGTCTGTGTGTAGTGAAATGAGGGAGTGGATATCATGTCTTTTGACGGCTAGCTTATGTTCGTGGATACGAAGATGAAGGGGACGTCCACTTTGGCCGATGTAGTGTTTTTCGCAGTTGTTACAGTTTATTTTGTAGATGATGTTGGTTTTGTCTTCTTTCGCTGTTGAGTCTTTCGGTTGACATAGAATTGAGTGCAGCGACTTTGTTGGTTTGTGTACGACGTCAATTCCTAAAGGTTTGAAGAGTCTTGTAGTGATCTCTGAGATATCTTTTATATATGGTAAGGCAATTTTCTTTGTGCTTTCCTTGGTGGCTTTTGCTTTGGTAGGTTGGCTTGGGGGTATATGTCTCTTGATGAAATTCAGTGGATATCCATTCTTTTGGAAGACGTCCATGAGATACTTTTCTTCAATTTTTCTTAAGGTGGGAGTGCTGCAGTGAGTCCTTGCTCTCTTGAATAGTGTTTGTATGCAAATCCTTTTTTGTGTTATTGGGTTGTTGCTGTTGTAATTTAGGATTTGGTCTGTGTGAGTTGATTCCCTATAAACTTGAGTTTCTAATTCTCCTGTAGTTGTTCGCCTGACTAAGACGTCCAAAAATGGTATTTTGTTCTCGGATTCCTCTTCTCTTGTGAATTTGATGTCGTTGAAGACGTTGTTTATTAAGTTGTGAGTTTTATCTAATTCGTTTCTTTTGATGATTACAAATGTGTCGTCGACGTAGCGTACCCAAATCTTGGGTTTGATCTTTGGTAGAATTATATTTTCGAGTCTTTGCATCACTGCTTCTGCAATCAAACCTGATATTGGTGATCCCATGGGTGTTCCTTTGACTTGTTCATATATTTGGCCGTTGAATTGGAAGTATGTTGTTAGGCATAGATTTATGCATTCCATCCAGCTTGTGTGTTGCATTTTTGATTGTTGTGGCAGTTGTTCGTCGTTGCTAAGTAATTGCTCCATGGTTTCTTTTGCTAGGTTTTGTCCGATGGATGTATATAATGCTGTCGCGTCGAATGATACCATTATTTCTTGTTCATCTATTTGGATGCCTCTGATTTTCTCTAGGAATTGGATAGCAGAGTTGATGGAGTGATCGCAAGATTCCGTTAGGTGTTTTAGTTTTCTGTATAATTCTTTGGATAAATTATATGTTGGAGTTCCCGGGAGTGATACAATTGGTCGTAATGGGATATTTGCCCACCTTTTCTGAAAAAGGTTCATTCTCCTTTCTATTTCTTCGCTCATGATTGCATTCTCCCGCGGTGTCCACTGTCACACACAGTTTTCATCTTATAAAGTATAGCAGCAAGCAAATAATAATTTTATATGTTTATATGTCAAATATAACCTATTTTCACAAAACTGAACGACTACAACACCTCTATAGGCATGAACGCGATAACCCATACAGTGCGCGAAAATATACCACGATAATGTTTATCCTCACCCCGAGTGAATCATTCGCGCCTTCCAGTTGCCGGCCAATGACAACCAAGGCCAACAAACCTGTCATTGTAGTTGAAGAATGAACGATCAATTCATGGTTGTTTGCTCAAACCCAACTCCTCCATATTTTTCGCGGGAGTCATCAATCTACCAGTCATCGTCTCATCGTTCGCTGTTCAGTGTAAGATAAAAAACTATCGGAAGTGTTATCGTGATTTATTGTTACAACATTTATTCTTTGACCTTGTGTGTAATAACCTTATTTTCGGTTACTTTTCGGCTTGAGAATAAAGGATTCTCGGGTCGCTAGTCCGTGTTCTGGTTTCTTCGCGTTGGTTATCGCAAACTGTTTCTGAAAGTCTTCGAGGGACAGCGTAAGGTCCAGCGAAGTATAAGGTGGATATTGACAGTTTCTGAGAGTTGGTTGACAACATATAGCAGGCAATTCAGCTTTACTCACTTTCCTGTCTGCTTCCAAAGCGCTTTGTCCTTTATTTCGGCGAGGCATCAATGAGCTTGACCAAAAAATACAGAAAAGTTCCAGATAACACTTGTCCAAAGAAGACACGAGGAAAGACGAACAGAAACTATCTGAAACTGTCCATGTGCAGGTCTTAATACAATGGACCTCACGCTGTCCTTCGGTGACTTTCAGAAACTATGTGCAATAACTAACACGACAAAAGAGAACGCAAATTGGTGACTCAAGAACCGTTTAATCTTGTACCAATACAGAGCCAACCATTAGGTTATTGTACACAAAGTCTAAGAATAAAAATTAATCACAATAATACTTATGATAGTTTCCTCTTTTCCAACGAATAAGGAACGATGAGACGATGACTGGTGTATTGATGACTCCCGCGAAATATATGGAGTTGGGTTTCAGTCTTCAACTACATTGGCGACGCTCATCACTGTTTTCCGGATGTCTGTGTCAGAATGCTGCTACATCTGCTTCCAGTGAATTTAATTAACTGACAGACCTCATTGCTTATTAGATATGTCACACAGTGAAACAGACCTCATTGTTACCCGTCATTCAATTGGCGGTACGTTCGAAATTGGTGACATTTTTGCACGTGTTTGCTCTGTAATTTATTTACTGCTTATTGTGATATAATTCATGAAATTATGGTCCAAATCTCTAAAAAACGTGTTCGTAGAAACACAATTGTTTTAGATAGTGGCTTAAATTCGGTTATAACTGCATTACCGCCTGGTAATACAGTATCAACTACTAGCTCTCAAAATGGTTTGAGTGCAGATCTCACTCCTGTGATACAGGTGAAAGATGTTCTGTTAGAGAACTCTGAGTTGTGTAAACTAAACCTCCTTTTGAAAGATATGCAGAGGCAAGTAAGTGAAATTCAGAAAAAATTAGATCAGTTTGATAGTATGTCACTGCCAATCTCGAATACCACGCAGAGCCGTTCTGATATTGGCCAGGTTAAGTGTTTACTGGATGTAACTCAAAATAAGCTTTTGAATTTAGACCCAATAGCCTGTCTTTTAGAAAGGCATCCTAAAATATCTCCAGACAACCTAAATAAAGCTGAAAATCTGATTGACTGCTTGGCCACGGAGGTGATGAAGCGTATAACCTCTTCCCACCAAGCTATAGTTTACAACGTCCCAGATTCTCTGCCCCTGAAAACTGTATACAGAAAAAGTTTGTCCAGTCTCTTATTCTACCTTGGTCTTAACCTCTTCACTTATCCTTCCCTGTTAGAAATATTTTTGATTTTTTTCTTAATCTTTAATTTTACTTTTAGTTTGCTTTTGCTTTAATAATTAATTCACTATTATCAATTTCATATATTTTCACACCTTCTTCACACTTGTTAAATTGACACTCTAATAACTTTATTCTCCCTCAAGAGCAATTTTAAACTTTTCTAACTTCTATCTTTGTTCCGTCAAGTACCATGTAATTTACAACTTTTAATTTTCACCTCTAAAGCCACTTATGATTAATTACAGCAATTATGTCACCCCCTATTATTCAATAATAGACCACTATACATTCTTCTAAGTATAAATACGACTGTACAGACTCTGAAGATGATTTCGTCGATAAAGAAACTTTTCTTCGCTGAATCCGTCTTTTATTTTCTTCAAAACTGTAAGACACAAAATCCTGATTTGTTGCGGCATGGCTAGTGTTCCATGTGAATGCAAACGACTTCGTAAAAAGTCTAACCAGGCTAATTGCCCAATCATTTTTAAATTCAGTAATTCCCTTGATGCTAGTAAGTTTACTAAATGTCAGGATCACTTAAGACTGAATAGCAGTTATAAGTCTATAACCGTAGCTCAGGATAAAACACCGTGTCAGCGCAGAATAATGCGTAGTAATAACCTGGTCACCTCCTCTAGCTTAGATTTACCAAAAAGGATCGTGCACAGCAACAGACACCTAGTGCTGAAACTAGCATTCAGCAAACTACACAACAACCACACCTGCCAATGGAACTAGGAACTGATTTAGATACCAGTACCCCTGTAAATAAAGCCTCATCGAAAGATGTTAAAATGACTAGAACTTCTGCAAGTTGTTCTAAGAAATTTCCCCCCAAACGTAGTAACCTCACCACGATGAACAAATTTCGCAGGGTTGAGACTAATGATGGGGAAGAATACTTTGTATTCAATAAGCCTGCTGAGAGTAAGAATGCCAACAAACCATCACTTGTTACGAAAAACTCCTCTCGAAACATAAGTATATCTGGAGGTGTTCCGCATGCTCCACCTTATAGAAAGTCAGGCTCCAAGACTCCTAAAGTCTTGCAGCCAAAGCACCTTCCTTCACAATTCCCTTTAAGTTATAAAAACAACCCGAAGGTGTATACCGGTATGACGAATAGCAGTTGGATGGGTAGACCTTTGATGCTATGCCTTTTAACCGTCAACCTAGGCCCAACCTGTACTACCCTTATATCCAGGAACACATGGTAAATTTTCCAGGTGTCCCGAATCACTGGTACGACCCATGGCACCTAGGACCACCTCATTGCACACCAACTCCGATGTGCAGACACCCAGTCCGACCTCCTTTTCATTCATAAATTCTTGCGGTGCTGACGCACAAATAGATTTAGGTTATGGTGACATTTTAAGCCAGTTTGTAGTATCCCGTGACTTATTCACGATATTGCTAATTAATGCACGTTCCTTAATCAATAAGATATCTGAACTAAGGACATTATTATTAGTCGCCAAGCCTACTGTAGCTCTGATTACTGAGTCATGGTGCTCATCCTCTGTACTTGATGTGCATATAGGTATCGATGATTACACTGTACACCGTGCAAACAGAGATTGCAAGCGTGGTGGAGGATGTCTCATATATATACATAGCTCATTTGTAGTCAGTAAGGTGGAAGATGAAACAATGAATAATGTACCTGACTCACTCTGGGTTGTCTTACATGGAGATAAGTACAAACTTCTCATAGGCTGTGTTTATCGAGCACCAAGCGCAACAAAAGAAACTGATGCGTTATTAGCTAAATCGTTTGCACACGCATCCTCGTTTAGTGCTAATTACAAAATAATTGCAGGGGACTTCAATCTTCCAGAAGTCAATTGGCTAACTAGTTCCGGCCCCCAACGCTTCGACGAATTACTTGCCACTATAGACTGTTATGGATGGCAACAACACGTCCAGACACCTACTCGTGGTGACAACATGTTGGACCTTGTTTTTTGTCATGACACAATCCCAGTATCCACTATGTTGGTAATAGATTTTCCAGTAGTGACCATAGAATGGTACTCTGCTCTCTGCCTTTCTCACCACTAAATACAGGAAACAAACAAGACTCAGGAAGCACAATATGTCGTAGTTACAAATATACAGACTGGGGATTAGTCCAAGAACTTATTCGACTCTGTCAATGGGATGACTATTTTACCACTGACTCCCTGGAGGCCTTAGTAACCCTGTTTTACAGGAATGTTACCCTTTGTCTAGATACAGTTGCTCCAAAGAAAATAGTGAAATTAAGTAGACACCGAACTGAATATATTCCAAGGGCACACCGTAATAAGTTAAGGAAGCTGAAGAAACAGTACTATTCCACTAAGGACATATCACTATTGCTCTCAATCCACGAGTCTCTTGAATCTCTCAAGCGCCTACGCTCTCAAAAGGACCTCGACGAAGAGTTAACGGCACTTGAAAGTACCTCCAAAGTTTATAACTTAACGGCACTTCTTAAAAAACGAATGCAGTCGGCGAGGGAAATCCCATACTTACTTCACGACAAAGTAATCTACAATGAACCTGCCACTATCTGTGAACTCTTCAGTGATTGGTTTGCAAACTTTAGTTTAGAAACACATATGCCTGGTGAAACCGCTCCCCTTACTATCTCTTCCCTTGAAAGCATTGTGTTCACTAATCAGTTAATAGTACAAGCAATTAAAAGCCTTAAACCTTCCACTAGTACGGGACCGGATGGCCTCGCTTCGATAATTTTCAAAAACAGTGGGTGTGATATACCCTTGTTACTTCTTAAATTCTTCTCAATATCTATGGACACTGGCACTTACCCTAGTGAGTGGAAAACTAGCTTCATAATTCCACATTACAAATCTGGTGATAGGGCAAACGTCCGCAATTACAGACCCATAAATATAACCCCAGTTATCTCACGAATCATGGAGAAAGTTGTAAAAGATCAATTGTCAGACTACCTAATTAGGGAAGATCTTGTTACAAGGTCTCAACACGGATTTCTCAAAAATAGATCCTGCGTTACTTGCCACTTCGACTTTTTCAACTGCATCACTAGTAGTCGCGAAGCACGTAAGCTAGTCGTTGTTCTCTACTTCGATATATCTAGGGCATTTGACATGGTATCTCACAGTATTCTCTTTGAGAAGCTGTACTCTTGTGGAATTCGCAACCCATTACTGAACTGGTTAAAATCATTTCTAAGCAACAGGGTACAAATAACCAAAGTTGGATCTGTATTGTCTCATCCTAGGCAGATCTCAAGTGGGGTCGTGCAAGGTAGTGTCCTAGGTCCACTTTTATTCACAGTTTACATTAACAGCATTTGCAAGTGCTTCACCTCAGGTAAACCATTCCTATATGCTGACGACCTCAAAGTCGTCTACTCCTGCTACACTCATGAATTAAGCGATATGGTTACTAAAATACATCTTGAACTAAGTAGCCTTGCAACGTGGTGTGCTGAATCCTGTCTAAATTTTAACATTGACAAATGCGGCTGGATTTGTATCGGCAACAGTAAGCTTGATCTAACTCTTGAAATAAATGGGCGAAAACTAGCTAAGCTCAACTCAGTCGTAGATCTCGGTATTAGATACTCTAGTAACCTAACGTTCGCTGAACAGACTGATTATGCCAGACGTAAAACGCGAAGGCTGATAGGATGCATAACACGCAATTTCTTTTGTTGTGAAACTAGGGTTTTATTATACAAAGTATGTGTCCGACCTATCTTAGAATACTGCCCGTTTATTCTTAGCGGACTCAGACAAAATGACAAGCTTAAATTAGAGGGAGTGCAACGGCAGTTTACCTCAAGAACTCTTGGTTTAGAAAGTGGTCTGGAATACCATGAGCGATGCGAAGACTAAGATTAGAACCCCTCTGGAAAAGACGCCTTAAGCTAAACCTTATCTTTTACTACAAGCTAACTAATCTTCTCTTGCATTCCTCCGAGCCAATAACTAAACCTACCGCTGTCATCAGTTACAATCTTAGAAATCATCACAACCTAGCTGCTATGGAGCACTGTCAGACTTACGTGCGGTACAACTTCTTCTTAAATAAGTTTTCAGTCATTTGGAATAGACTACCAGCTAATGTGCGCGATGCAAACACACTTCCAGTGTTCATCTCCTCAGTCACCAGACTGCTCAAAGATGACAATGCACTTTGCGCCTGACTCTTACACCTTCTTTTTCACCCTACATAGATATTTTAAGTTCTTTAAACGTGTAGTTACAACAAACTACAATTATAAATTTTAATATTATTGGAACTAGATGATAAACATTTCTACACAGGACAGTAATATTAGTTCACACATAATATAAAAGTTAGCATAACGGGACTAGTTAGTTGTGAACAAAAATAACCACAGTTACTAAACAGAATATATATGTATATATTTATTAATCACTCCTTAAGGACTCCCGTTGCTTTCTTTTGCGTTGCTGTTGTTTGTCTTCTTTTTTCTCTCACCATTTCAGCTTCCATTTGACTTTTTGAATGAGAATGAATAATGTGGATATTTGACCATTTACAATGACAAATGATCTGCAAACATTATTGGTCCCGTATCTTTCAGTTGCCTGGTTAATAACGAATTAACTTTCTCCACGACGCAACCTGGATTACATTTGTGGAATATACTCTTATACCAATGGAAAAGTATCTATTTGTAATACAACGTCACGATTGTAGCTTATAACATAACTGATCGTATCTGTAAAATAGCTTCCTTATTACCCAATTTGGATATAAATCAAATCAAAAATAAGATTCGGATTTGTACACACCCAAGTTATATTGAGGAATTACTTCAAGCTTTATTTTTTCCCAAGTATTTTTAATCCATCCAAAACTTACTTGGGTTTTTTTGTTAATGCGAAGACAATATTCCTATATTTCATGATGTGCTCCATTGAATGACTGGTTATCATATTGTTCCCACAGACCTAAGACAAAAACGCCAGCAACCATGTAACTTAACCATAAACCGAATTTATGAAATTTAAATAATGCTTACCCATGCCTGTATATTTGGTGTGTCCTACACAAGTAGGAAAAATGTGTATTTTATTAAAACATTATTATTAATTATGATTGCTAATCGTATATGTAATTTATCATATTGATGATGCCTGTAAACTGGCGTCTCTCATGTACAAAATGAGAATATACTATTATTATTATAAACGGGATTTTACAGGGAATGCATGCTATTTCTACAAGCACGATCAGCGATGTTGTAAATTACAATCCTAAAGTATCATAAATTATTACTTCTTCAAAAGTTTAAACTGTTCAATTATTGTGCAAGCCTATCCAGTTAAGAAAAAACGGAGTGTAAGAGTGCGTGAATGAAAAGACTGTCTTGAATTTTATAAGCTATATTTTAGTGACAGGTGAATTGAAAGTTCTGTAAGCTTGGAATTCGTAATACAACCTGACATGTAAGATCTCTAACGAATTTCTGAAGGCCTATGAGGTAGTATTGATGTTTTGACGTCATTTTGAACTTTGGAAAAGTGATTTATAAATGTAAAACTTAATAATCATTGAAACTGCAGCAATATTTTTTTAGCTCTTCAGAATTTTTCCTTTGATGCAGTTTCTCATCAACACTTTGCAGTTTTCATAGGGAGTTCTCAAGGGAAACTTCATACTATCTTCATTTTCACCAACTTTCCTTTCACGTACAGTAGCATGCAGTAACTAGATACACTCAAGCATTTTAACCTGAACATCACAAAATCCCTACAGATAACTTGTTTTATAATAGATGCTTTAATGATATGAGCCATAAGTGCACCTTGCAAATCCTTCATAGTTACAAGTAATTCATTAAGGATCTCAGAATATCTTAATGATCTGAAAATGAATACTTATTAAGACTGATATAACTTATGTATCGGGTGAAGTGGTCGTCGGACTCAACTACCTGCTACTATTCGACAGAAAGCTGGTACTAATTTTAAGAAGTCCAACATTTTAGAATGAGCATTTATACTATTCTCCGTGCCCCAATGCACACTGATATCAACATAATCTGATGCCATTTTATGCACTTGGGAATTACGGTCTCCTGAAATAACATGTGCAAATGTGAATGGAACTAGTATCACATCTTCGCCTGAGCAATTTCAACCAGGAACTTCATCAAAATAGATACAATCACCAGGAAATTCAGCAGCCTGTCTCATTCGTCGCATGACCTCTTCGATGTGTTATGGAATATTTTAATCATCACAGGTGATAATAAAAGTGTTAAGCATCCTCAAAACGTACATGTAACTTATGTCTGTTGGCTATTTCTCTTTCAAATGCCCCATTCTCATAGGATAACTGCTATGACAACAACCATTGCCTGTAGTCAATTTACAACCATGAGATCTAAAAACTCTCAAATGACAAAGCTTTAAGGCTCTAAAAAGCAAGTAATACTCTTTTCAATGGAGTTGAAGATTGAACGATCAATTCTTGGTTGTTCGCTTAAAATCAACTTCCCCAATTTTCGCGGAGGCATCAATACGACAGTCATCGTCTCATCGGTCGCTGTTCAGAAAGAAGAGGGAAACATCGTCAGAAGTAATACAATGATTTATTATTGTAATATTTGTTTTCAGACCTTAGTTCACTTATTCTTTTTATATGTTGGTGTAACAATTAAGAAATATCAAGCGGCAGATCGGTGTTTTGGTTTTTTCGTCCGTTATAACTAAGCGTTTCTGAAATCTTCAAGGAACAGCGTGGGCCCGAGCGTAGCGAGAGCTGGGCATTAACGGTTTATGAGACGTGATTGACAACTCTCTCCATGCGAAATTTCTTAAAAAGGATGACTGTTTTCAGTAACAATTCGTCTGGGCTGTCAAGACGATTTTACGCATTAGTACGAACATAATAATAATAATAATATATATATTCTCATTTTTTACATGAGGGACGCCAGTTTACAGGCATCATCAATTCGATAATTTACACATAATATTAATAAGCATATTTAGTAAAGATAAAATAATAAAGTGCATTTTTTTCCCTAGCTATGTAGGGTACACCAATTGTATAGGCATGCATAAATATTGTTTTAATAATCATAATATATTCCTTCCTGTTTATGCAGGAACATACCTATTGTACAGGCATGAATAAGTTATTATGTAAATTACACATAATTTGATGTATAATGGACTTACAGTTTGGTTGTTCTTTCTGACATTAGGGTTAGTTGAAATAGTCTGCTATAAAGTCTGTTTGTGTGGCACATAAAGAGATATAGAAATATTGTCTTCGCATTAACAAAAATCCCAGACATCAGATGAATATAATACAAATATCTCGGAAAAATAAAGCTTGAAGTCAATTCTCATATATAACTTTGTTGTGAACAACACCCTTGGCTTAAAGATTATTGATGTATTATGTTGAGATCAGTGATATATTTATTCCATTTTTCAGCAGTCTTATCGTAGTTTCATAACAGGAAAGAAATTTGATCGTGGAGGCGAAAACTAGATAAGGTCATGTGAAGTTGTTTTACTGCATCAAATTGTGCCGAGGTCGATTCCAGAATTCCCCATTTGCGCCATTTGTGTCTGCATGGCGGACTGTCCTCGTAAGTTGAGTTAAATGTTGAAAACCAGTTGCTTCTTCATTTCAGATCATGAATACTCATTTACATCGTGTCCGCCAGCTTCTTTAAATGATAGAATTGGATCGTTCATGGAACTTGAGAGATTATGAGTTAAGTGGTTTGGAATCCATCTTCATTTCAGTTTAGATGCAGGGCTGTTCGACCTCGACCAGAAGATAAATAGAAGATTATGCGCAGCGGCAGAATACCAGAAAGAGAAAGTAGCTATCTGTCCGAGAAGTTGTTTTCGTAGGGAAGTGTCGCATAAACCTAACACCTAAATGTTATTTGCTCACTGGCGACCACGGTTGTATATCTATTTCATCAACACAGTTTCATCGACGTGCACAACAACGTATTCTCCACCCAGCAAAGAAGTGATTTTCGCTATTTCCGCGAAGCAGTATCTCTGCAATGCTGGTACTACGGAACTGTTGAGACGAGGCTATTCTTCGTCTCGGCAGCCACTGCTCTCACTGGCTGTTTCAACACCCAGTAGTTGCAGATATACGAATTCTGGGTTACGGAGAGATGCGACCCAGAGAAAAACGTTCCTAAGAAATATTAAAATTATCAGCTTACCCGCTCTAATGCACGCTTCTCTCGTTACAGAGAATCAGCAGCAGTTTTACAATAATTTTTTTAACTTTACCTCAAACTACTCGCTAGACCTGTTGGCGTCTAGGGTCATCTCGTAGCTCACATGAATAGGAAAATCCTCTTTTGCCGGGGAGTGTCAATGTATTTGGAGACTGAACGATCAATTCATGGTTGTTTGCTGAAACCCAACTCCATATATTTCGCGGGAGTCATCAATACACCAGTCATCGTCTCATCGTTCCTTATTCGTTGGAAAAGAGGAAACTATCATAAGTATTATTGTGATTAATTTTTATTCTTAGACTTTGTGTACAATAACCTAATGGTTGGCTCTGTATTGGTACAAGAATAAACGGTTCTTGAGTCACCAATTTGCGTTCTCTTTTGTCGTGTTAGTTATTGCACATAGTTTCTGAAAGTCACCGAAGGACAGCATGAGGTCCATCGTATTAAGACCTGGACATTGACAAGCGTTTTACGACTTGTAACCAGATACGTTTGCATAATCAGCTTTAGGAATTGTTTCTGCATGCAGCAACAAGTGAAGGTAAGTTCAATTCCATATGTGTAACCATGCAGATATTCTGTTTTGCAGTTTGTGGTACCGGATAACTTTGGATGTGTGCATAGAGTTCTATTTACCTGAATTTTCGAAGAATTTGAACGTGACGAATTTCGGATACTGGGCAGTTTCTGTCGAATAATTGGAAATACTCCCCAGGCGACTACTTTCATCTTGGAGTGTGCTCAGTTAATGCATGTAAATTAACCAGTTTGCGTTGCGGCGAAATAAAATTTTCTATGTAATATTCTTGTATTCTATTTTTTCTGCATGCAGTAGAAGTAAGACCTGCTAGACCGCTACTCCCCAGGATATAAATTTGTTACTTTTGATGCGGTTTGTTCTCTGAGCTGGATGGTTATTTTGCGAAGCTTTCATCACCTTACTGGGTGACATCTTCAGCGCATACTTCAATTTGAAGTGAGCTTTTAAATTTCTCCACGAGTTTATTAATCATCTCTCCTGATGACCTTGGACATGGTTGGTTGTTTGTGTGTGTTTTCACACCTTCTAGGTTACCTGTATTGGAACCGGTTGTTTCTTTGACTTGAACTTTGACCCTTTGTGTATGAAGTTTCTTTCTTATTGGCTGATAAATTTTGTCTATCTCGATGTGTCTATTGATTGCTGATCCACTGGAATGCCAAGCTTCTAAAAATTCTCTAGCATTCTTGTTATTTCCTTTGTCTAATATTTGAACGTTGTCCCAGTCGAATTGATGTCCGTAGTTGTCTGTGTGTAGTGAAATGAGGGAGTGGATATCATGTCTTTTGACGGCTAGCTTATGTTCGTGGATACGAAGATGAAGGGGACGTCCACTTTGGCCGATGTAGTGTTTTTCGCAGTTGTTACAGTTTATTTTGTAGATGATGTTGGTTTTGTCTTCTTTCGCTGTTGAGTCTTTCGGTTGACATAGAATTGAGTGCAGCGACTTTGTTGGTTTGTGTACGACGTCAATTCCTAAAGGTTTGAAGAGTCTTGTAGTGATCTCTGAGATATCTTTTATATATGGTAAGGCAATTTTCTTTGTGCTTTCCTTGGTGGCTTTTGCTTTGGTAGGTTGGCTTGGGGGTATATGTCTCTTGATGAAATTCAGTGGATATCCATTCTTTTGGAAGACGTCCATGAGATACTTTTCTTCAATTTTTCTTAAGGTGGGAGTGCTGCAGTGAGTCCTTGCTCTCTTGAATAGTGTTTGTATGCAAATCCTTTTTTGTGTTATTGGGTTGTTGCTGTTGTAATTTAGGATTTGGTCTGTGTGAGTTGATTCCCTATAAACTTGAGTTTCTAATTCTCCTGTAGTTGTTCGCCTGACTAAGACGTCCAAAAATGGTATTTTGTTCTCGGATTCCTCTTCTCTTGTGAATTTGATGTCGTTGAAGACGTTGTTTATTAAGTTGTGAGTTTTATCTAATTCGTTTCTTTTGATGATTACAAATGTGTCGTCGACGTAGCGTACCCAAATCTTGGGTTTGATCTTTGGTAGAATTATATTTTCGAGTCTTTGCATCACTGCTTCTGCAATCAAACCTGATATTGGTGATCCCATGGGTGTTCCTTTGACTTGTTCATATATTTGGCCGTTGAATTGGAAGTATGTTGTTAGGCATAGATTTATGCATTCCATCCAGCTTGTGTGTTGCATTTTTGATTGTTGTGGCAGTTGTTCGTCGTTGCTAAGTAATTGCTCCATGGTTTCTTTTGCTAGGTTTTGTCCGATGGATGTATATAATGCTGTCGCGTCGAATGATACCATTATTTCTTGTTCATCTATTTGGATGCCTCTGATTTTCTCTAGGAATTGGATAGCAGAGTTGATGGAGTGATCGCAAGATTCCGTTAGGTGTTTTAGTTTTCTGTATAATTCTTTGGATAAATTATATGTTGGAGTTCCCGGGAGTGATACAATTGGTCGTAATGGGATATTTGCCCACCTTTTCTGAAAAAGGTTCATTCTCCTTTCTATTTCTTCGCTCATGATTGCATTCTCCCGCGGTGTCCACTGTCACACACAGTTTTCATCTTATAAAGTATAGCAGCAAGCAAATAATAATTTTATATGTTTATATGTCAAATATAACCTATTTTCACAAAACTGAACGACTACAACACCTCTATAGGCATGAACGCGATAACCCATACAGTGCGCGAAAATATACCACGATAATGTTTATCCTCACCCCGAGTGAATCATTCGCGCCTTCCAGTTGCCGGCCAATGACAACCAAGGCCAACAAACCTGTCATTGTAGTTGAAGAATGAACGATCAATTCATGGTTGTTTGCTCAAACCCAACTCCTCCATATTTTTCGCGGGAGTCATCAATCTACCAGTCATCGTCTCATCGTTCGCTGTTCAGTGTAAGATAAAAAACTATCGGAAGTGTTATCGTGATTTATTGTTACAACATTTATTCTTTGACCTTGTGTGTAATAACCTTATTTTCGGTTACTTTTCGGCTTGAGAATAAAGGATTCTCGGGTCGCTAGTCCGTGTTCTGGTTTCTTCGCGTTGGTTATCGCAAACTGTTTCTGAAAGTCTTCGAGGGACAGCGTAAGGTCCAGCGAAGTATAAGGTGGATATTGACAGTTTCTGAGAGTTGGTTGACAACATATAGCAGGCAATTCAGCTTTACTCACTTTCCTGTCTGCTTCCAAAGCGCTTTGTCCTTTATTTCGGCGAGGCATCAATGAGCTTGACCAAAAAATACAGAAAAGTTCCAGATAACACTTGTCCAAAGAAGACACGAGGAAAGACGAACAGAAACTATCTGAAACTGTCCATGTGCAGGTCTTAATACAATGGACCTCACGCTGTCCTTCGGTGACTTTCAGAAACTATGTGCAATAACTAACACGACAAAAGAGAACGCAAATTGGTGACTCAAGAACCGTTTAATCTTGTACCAATACAGAGCCAACCATTAGGTTATTGTACACAAAGTCTAAGAATAAAAATTAATCACAATAATACTTATGATAGTTTCCTCTTTTCCAACGAATAAGGAACGATGAGACGATGACTGGTGTATTGATGACTCCCGCGAAATATATGGAGTTGGGTTTCAGTCTTCAACTACATTGGCGACGCTCATCACTGTTTTCCGGATGTCTGTGTCAGAATGCTGCTACATCTGCTTCCAGTGAATTTAATTAACTGACAGACCTCATTGCTTATTAGATATGTCACACAGTGAAACAGACCTCATTGTTACCCGTCATTCAATTGGCGGTACGTTCGAAATTGGTGACATTTTTGCACGTGTTTGCTCTGTAATTTATTTACTGCTTATTGTGATATAATTCATGAAATTATGGTCCAAATCTCTAAAAAACGTGTTCGTAGAAACACAATTGTTTTAGATAGTGGCTTAAATTCGGTTATAACTGCATTACCGCCTGGTAATACAGTATCAACTACTAGCTCTCAAAATGGTTTGAGTGCAGATCTCACTCCTGTGATACAGGTGAAAGATGTTCTGTTAGAGAACTCTGAGTTGTGTAAACTAAACCTCCTTTTGAAAGATATGCAGAGGCAAGTAAGTGAAATTCAGAAAAAATTAGATCAGTTTGATAGTATGTCACTGCCAATCTCGAATACCACGCAGAGCCGTTCTGATATTGGCCAGGTTAAGTGTTTACTGGATGTAACTCAAAATAAGCTTTTGAATTTAGACCCAATAGCCTGTCTTTTAGAAAGGCATCCTAAAATATCTCCAGACAACCTAAATAAAGCTGAAAATCTGATTGACTGCTTGGCCACGGAGGTGATGAAGCGTATAACCTCTTCCCACCAAGCTATAGTTTACAACGTCCCAGATTCTCTGCCCCTGAAAACTGTATACAGAAAAAGTTTGTCCAGTCTCTTATTCTACCTTGGTCTTAACCTCTTCACTTATCCTTCCCTGTTAGAAATATTTTTGATTTTTTTCTTAATCTTTAATTTTACTTTTAGTTTGCTTTTGCTTTAATAATTAATTCACTATTATCAATTTCATATATTTTCACACCTTCTTCACACTTGTTAAATTGACACTCTAATAACTTTATTCTCCCTCAAGAGCAATTTTAAACTTTTCTAACTTCTATCTTTGTTCCGTCAAGTACCATGTAATTTACAACTTTTAATTTTCACCTCTAAAGCCACTTATGATTAATTACAGCAATTATGTCACCCCCTATTATTCAATAATAGACCACTATACATTCTTCTAAGTATAAATACGACTGTACAGACTCTGAAGATGATTTCGTCGATAAAGAAACTTTTCTTCGCTGAATCCGTCTTTTATTTTCTTCAAAACTGTAAGACACAAAATCCTGATTTGTTGCGGCATGGCTAGTGTTCCATGTGAATGCAAACGACTTCGTAAAAAGTCTAACCAGGCTAATTGCCCAATCATTTTTAAATTCAGTAATTCCCTTGATGCTAGTAAGTTTACTAAATGTCAGGATCACTTAAGACTGAATAGCAGTTATAAGTCTATAACCGTAGCTCAGGATAAAACACCGTGTCAGCGCAGAATAATGCGTAGTAATAACCTGGTCACCTCCTCTAGCTTAGATTTACCAAAAAGGATCGTGCACAGCAACAGACACCTAGTGCTGAAACTAGCATTCAGCAAACTACACAACAACCACACCTGCCAATGGAACTAGGAACTGATTTAGATACCAGTACCCCTGTAAATAAAGCCTCATCGAAAGATGTTAAAATGACTAGAACTTCTGCAAGTTGTTCTAAGAAATTTCCCCCCAAACGTAGTAACCTCACCACGATGAACAAATTTCGCAGGGTTGAGACTAATGATGGGGAAGAATACTTTGTATTCAATAAGCCTGCTGAGAGTAAGAATGCCAACAAACCATCACTTGTTACGAAAAACTCCTCTCGAAACATAAGTATATCTGGAGGTGTTCCGCATGCTCCACCTTATAGAAAGTCAGGCTCCAAGACTCCTAAAGTCTTGCAGCCAAAGCACCTTCCTTCACAATTCCCTTTAAGTTATAAAAACAACCCGAAGGTGTATACCGGTATGACGAATAGCAGTTGGATGGGTAGACCTTTGATGCTATGCCTTTTAACCGTCAACCTAGGCCCAACCTGTACTACCCTTATATCCAGGAACACATGGTAAATTTTCCAGGTGTCCCGAATCACTGGTACGACCCATGGCACCTAGGACCACCTCATTGCACACCAACTCCGATGTGCAGACACCCAGTCCGACCTCCTTTTCATTCATAAATTCTTGCGGTGCTGACGCACAAATAGATTTAGGTTATGGTGACATTTTAAGCCAGTTTGTAGTATCCCGTGACTTATTCACGATATTGCTAATTAATGCACGTTCCTTAATCAATAAGATATCTGAACTAAGGACATTATTATTAGTCGCCAAGCCTACTGTAGCTCTGATTACTGAGTCATGGTGCTCATCCTCTGTACTTGATGTGCATATAGGTATCGATGATTACACTGTACACCGTGCAAACAGAGATTGCAAGCGTGGTGGAGGATGTCTCATATATATACATAGCTCATTTGTAGTCAGTAAGGTGGAAGATGAAACAATGAATAATGTACCTGACTCACTCTGGGTTGTCTTACATGGAGATAAGTACAAACTTCTCATAGGCTGTGTTTATCGAGCACCAAGCGCAACAAAAGAAACTGATGCGTTATTAGCTAAATCGTTTGCACACGCATCCTCGTTTAGTGCTAATTACAAAATAATTGCAGGGGACTTCAATCTTCCAGAAGTCAATTGGCTAACTAGTTCCGGCCCCCAACGCTTCGACGAATTACTTGCCACTATAGACTGTTATGGATGGCAACAACACGTCCAGACACCTACTCGTGGTGACAACATGTTGGACCTTGTTTTTTGTCATGACACAATCCCAGTATCCACTATGTTGGTAATAGATTTTCCAGTAGTGACCATAGAATGGTACTCTGCTCTCTGCCTTTCTCACCACTAAATACAGGAAACAAACAAGACTCAGGAAGCACAATATGTCGTAGTTACAAATATACAGACTGGGGATTAGTCCAAGAACTTATTCGACTCTGTCAATGGGATGACTATTTTACCACTGACTCCCTGGAGGCCTTAGTAACCCTGTTTTACAGGAATGTTACCCTTTGTCTAGATACAGTTGCTCCAAAGAAAATAGTGAAATTAAGTAGACACCGAACTGAATATATTCCAAGGGCACACCGTAATAAGTTAAGGAAGCTGAAGAAACAGTACTATTCCACTAAGGACATATCACTATTGCTCTCAATCCACGAGTCTCTTGAATCTCTCAAGCGCCTACGCTCTCAAAAGGACCTCGACGAAGAGTTAACGGCACTTGAAAGTACCTCCAAAGTTTATAACTTAACGGCACTTCTTAAAAAACGAATGCAGTCGGCGAGGGAAATCCCATACTTACTTCACGACAAAGTAATCTACAATGAACCTGCCACTATCTGTGAACTCTTCAGTGATTGGTTTGCAAACTTTAGTTTAGAAACACATATGCCTGGTGAAACCGCTCCCCTTACTATCTCTTCCCTTGAAAGCATTGTGTTCACTAATCAGTTAATAGTACAAGCAATTAAAAGCCTTAAACCTTCCACTAGTACGGGACCGGATGGCCTCGCTTCGATAATTTTCAAAAACAGTGGGTGTGATATACCCTTGTTACTTCTTAAATTCTTCTCAATATCTATGGACACTGGCACTTACCCTAGTGAGTGGAAAACTAGCTTCATAATTCCACATTACAAATCTGGTGATAGGGCAAACGTCCGCAATTACAGACCCATAAATATAACCCCAGTTATCTCACGAATCATGGAGAAAGTTGTAAAAGATCAATTGTCAGACTACCTAATTAGGGAAGATCTTGTTACAAGGTCTCAACACGGATTTCTCAAAAATAGATCCTGCGTTACTTGCCACTTCGACTTTTTCAACTGCATCACTAGTAGTCGCGAAGCACGTAAGCTAGTCGTTGTTCTCTACTTCGATATATCTAGGGCATTTGACATGGTATCTCACAGTATTCTCTTTGAGAAGCTGTACTCTTGTGGAATTCGCAACCCATTACTGAACTGGTTAAAATCATTTCTAAGCAACAGGGTACAAATAACCAAAGTTGGATCTGTATTGTCTCATCCTAGGCAGATCTCAAGTGGGGTCGTGCAAGGTAGTGTCCTAGGTCCACTTTTATTCACAGTTTACATTAACAGCATTTGCAAGTGCTTCACCTCAGGTAAACCATTCCTATATGCTGACGACCTCAAAGTCGTCTACTCCTGCTACACTCATGAATTAAGCGATATGGTTACTAAAATACATCTTGAACTAAGTAGCCTTGCAACGTGGTGTGCTGAATCCTGTCTAAATTTTAACATTGACAAATGCGGCTGGATTTGTATCGGCAACAGTAAGCTTGATCTAACTCTTGAAATAAATGGGCGAAAACTAGCTAAGCTCAACTCAGTCGTAGATCTCGGTATTAGATACTCTAGTAACCTAACGTTCGCTGAACAGACTGATTATGCCAGACGTAAAACGCGAAGGCTGATAGGATGCATAACACGCAATTTCTTTTGTTGTGAAACTAGGGTTTTATTATACAAAGTATGTGTCCGACCTATCTTAGAATACTGCCCGTTTATTCTTAGCGGACTCAGACAAAATGACAAGCTTAAATTAGAGGGAGTGCAACGGCAGTTTACCTCAAGAACTCTTGGTTTAGAAAGTGGTCTGGAATACCATGAGCGATGCGAAGACTAAGATTAGAACCCCTCTGGAAAAGACGCCTTAAGCTAAACCTTATCTTTTACTACAAGCTAACTAATCTTCTCTTGCATTCCTCCGAGCCAATAACTAAACCTACCGCTGTCATCAGTTACAATCTTAGAAATCATCACAACCTAGCTGCTATGGAGCACTGTCAGACTTACGTGCGGTACAACTTCTTCTTAAATAAGTTTTCAGTCATTTGGAATAGACTACCAGCTAATGTGCGCGATGCAAACACACTTCCAGTGTTCATCTCCTCAGTCACCAGACTGCTCAAAGATGACAATGCACTTTGCGCCTGACTCTTACACCTTCTTTTTCACCCTACATAGATATTTTAAGTTCTTTAAACGTGTAGTTACAACAAACTACAATTATAAATTTTAATATTATTGGAACTAGATGATAAACATTTCTACACAGGACAGTAATATTAGTTCACACATAATATAAAAGTTAGCATAACGGGACTAGTTAGTTGTGTACAAAAATAACCACAGTTACTAAACAGAATATATATGTATATATTTATTAATCACTCCTTAAGGACTCCCGTTGCTTTCTTTTGCGTTGCTGTTGTTTGTCTTCTTTTTTCTCTCACCATTTCAGCTTCCATTTGACTTTTTGAATGAGAATGAATAATGTGGATATTTGACCATTTACAATGACAAATGATCTGCAAACATTATTGGTCCCGTATCTTTCAGTTGCCTGGTTAATAACGAATTAACTTTCTCCACGACGCAACCTGGATTACATTTGTGGAATATACTCTTATACCAATGGAAAAGTATCTATTTGTAATACAACGTCACGATTGTAGCTTATAACATAACTGATCGTATCTGTAAAATAGCTTCCTTATTACCCAATTTGGATATAAATCAAATCAAAAATAAGATTCGGATTTGTACACACCCAAGTTATATTGAGGAATTACTTCAAGCTTTATTTTTTCCCAAGTATTTTTAATCCATCCAAAACTTACTTGGGTTTTTTTGTTAATGCGAAGACAATATTCCTATATTTCATGATGTGCTCCATTGAATGACTGGTTATCATATTGTTCCCACAGACCTAAGACAAAAACGCCAGCAACCATGTAACTTAACCATAAACCGAATTTATGAAATTTAAATAATGCTTACCCATGCCTGTATATTTGGTGTGTCCTACACAAGTAGGAAAAATGTGTATTTTATTAAAACATTATTATTAATTATGATTGCTAATCGTATATGTAATTTATCATATTGATGATGCCTGTAAACTGGCGTCTCTCATGTACAAAATGAGAATATACTATTATTATTATAAACGGGATTTTACAGGGAATGCATGCTATTTCTACAAGCACGATCAGCGATGTTGTAAATTACAATCCTAAAGTATCATAAATTATTACTTCTTCAAAAGTTTAAACTGTTCAATTATTGTGCAAGCCTATCCAGTTAAGAAAAAACGGAGTGTAAGAGTGCGTGAATGAAAAGACTGTCTTGAATTTTATAAGCTATATTTTAGTGACAGGTGAATTGAAAGTTCTGTAAGCTTGGAATTCGTAATACAACCTGACATGTAAGATCTCTAACGAATTTCTGAAGGCCTATGAGGTAGTATTGATGTTTTGACGTCATTTTGAACTTTGGAAAAGTGATTTATAAATGTAAAACTTAATAATCATTGAAACTGCAGCAATATTTTTTTAGCTCTTCAGAATTTTTCCTTTGATGCAGTTTCTCATCAACACTTTGCAGTTTTCATAGGGAGTTCTCAAGGGAAACTTCATACTATCTTCATTTTCACCAACTTTCCTTTCACGTACAGTAGCATGCAGTAACTAGATACACTCAAGCATTTTAACCTGAACATCACAAAATCCCTACAGATAACTTGTTTTATAATAGATGCTTTAATGATATGAGCCATAAGTGCACCTTGCAAATCCTTCATAGTTACAAGTAATTCATTAAGGATCTCAGAATATCTTAATGATCTGAAAATGAATACTTATTAAGACTGATATAACTTATGTATCGGGTGAAGTGGTCGTCGGACTCAACTACCTGCTACTATTCGACAGAAAGCTGGTACTAATTTTAAGAAGTCCAACATTTTAGAATGAGCATTTATACTATTCTCCGTGCCCCAATGCACACTGATATCAACATAATCTGATGCCATTTTATGCACTTGGGAATTACGGTCTCCTGAAATAACATGTGCAAATGTGAATGGAACTAGTATCACATCTTCGCCTGAGCAATTTCAACCAGGAACTTCATCAAAATAGATACAATCACCAGGAAATTCAGCAGCCTGTCTCATTCGTCGCATGACCTCTTCGATGTGTTATGGAATATTTTAATCATCACAGGTGATAATAAAAGTGTTAAGCATCCTCAAAACGTACATGTAACTTATGTCTGTTGGCTATTTCTCTTTCAAATGCCCCATTCTCATAGGATAACTGCTATGACAACAACCATTGCCTGTAGTCAATTTACAACCATGAGATCTAAAAACTCTCAAATGACAAAGCTTTAAGGCTCTAAAAAGCAAGTAATACTCTTTTCAATGGAGTTGAAGATTGAACGATCAATTCTTGGTTGTTCGCTTAAAATCAACTTCCCCAATTTTCGCGGAGGCATCAATACGACAGTCATCGTCTCATCGGTCGCTGTTCAGAAAGAAGAGGGAAACATCGTCAGAAGTAATACAATGATTTATTATTGTAATATTTGTTTTCAGACCTTAGTTCACTTATTCTTTTTATATGTTGGTGTAACAATTAAGAAATATCAAGCGGCAGATCGGTGTTTTGGTTTTTTCGTCCGTTATAACTAAGCGTTTCTGAAATCTTCAAGGAACAGCGTGGGCCCGAGCGTAGCGAGAGCTGGGCATTAACGGTTTATGAGACGTGATTGACAACTCTCTCCATGCGAAATTTCTTAAAAAGGATGACTGTTTTCAGTAACAATTCGTCTGGGCTGTCAAGACGATTTTACGCATTAGTACGAACATAATAATAATAATAATAATAATATATATATTCTCATTTTTTACATGAGGGACGCCAGTTTACAGGCATCATCAATTCGATAATTTACACATAATATTAATAAGCATATTTAGTAAAGATAAAATAATAAAGTGCATTTTTTTCCCTAGCTATGTAGGGTACACCAATTGTATAGGCATGCATAAATATTGTTTTAATAATCATAATATATTCCTTCCTGTTTATGCAGGAACATACCTATTGTACAGGCATGAATAAGTTATTATGTAAATTACACATAATTTGATGTATAATGGACTTACAGTTTGGTTGTTCTTTCTGACATTAGGGTTAGTTGAAATAGTCTGCTATAAAGTCTGTTTGTGTAGCACATAAAGAGATATAGAAATATTGTCTTCGCATTAACAAAAACCCAGACATCAGATGAATGTAATACAGATATATGGGAAAAATAAAGCTTGAAGTCAATTCTCTTATATAACTTTGTTGTGAACAGCACCCTTGGCTTAAAGATTATTGATGTATTATGTTGAGATCAGTGATATATTTATTCCATTTTTCAGCAGTCTTATCGTAGTTTCATAACAGGAAAGAAATTTGATCGTGGAGGCGAAAACTAGATAAGGTCATGTGAAGTTGTTTTACTGCATCAAATTGTGCCGAGGTCGATTCCAGAATTCCCCATTTGCGCCATTTGTGTCTGCATGGCGGACTGTCCTCGTAAGTTGAGTTAAATGTTGAAAACCAGTTGCTTCTTCATTTCAGATCATGAATACTCATTTACATCGTGTCCGCCAGCTTCTTTAAATGATAGAATTGGATCGTTCCTGGAATTTGAGTGATTATGGGATAAATGGTTTGGAATTAATCATAGCAGTTAGAATACAGTTAAACATGCAGAGAAGTACTTTTGATTCAGCAACCGGTGAATTTTTTATTCTTTTCGATCTAGTACCAGAATAACTGCGAACCATTGCATTCAATATGTCGAATAAGGCACGCAGGAGGAGATCATTACAATGGAATGAGTCAACTTGATCTGAGATGCAGCTTTCAGCATGTTTTCGTTATATCATAGATATCCAGGTTTATTGGCGCTGTAGAGGCAGTGATTTGGATTATGACATATTCTACAAAGTCTCCGTGCCCATTTGAAGTATACATGTGCTTTGAAAGGATTAATTTGTTGGCTCCTACCCCCACTGAGTGTTAACAACAGCTGCTGTGGGTTTATGTATTTCCTCGCCTTTTTGGATAAAACATCGCCGCATTATTTTTGGGAAGGAGACCAGTGGGTGGATTATAAATGATATCCAAGTAACTTTTATCTTTTCATGTGGTGTTGCGGTAAGTTTCTACCTTGTTTTCTCATATTTCATTCGTATGTTGATTATGGTTCGCCCTTTGTATCAGGTAGACATAGTTTGATCGACTCTTGGTTGAATGGGTGTTATTGTCATGACTGCTGCTTTTTTGTCTGGAATTATAAATAGAGACAAAACAAACAACAGGTGTAGTCTCTGAGTTCATACATTAAATGGGCCTATGATTTCTGAAACTCTTACATGGGAATCAGCACTGGTATCAATTACAAACTCACTTAGTGTGTCATTAAGTGCCTTTTCAAAGGAGGCCAATGTGCTTGCTAGTCGTATTTTCTCAGGTAGTTTGTTCCATATTTGGGCATACCTAATCAAGAAAAACTTTTGCCTGGTGGCTGTTTTACATGGTTCTATAGCCACTGTAGGGGTATACACTATTTGGTTAAGAAGCTTATAGAAGAGTAACATATTTCGTCGCAGTCGCCTTAACCATAATGTTTCTAGTCCCAGGATTTCACATCTGGTAGAGTAGTTTGTGCCGTTATCGGTTCCGAGTACTTTTCGCGTGAAGTACCTCTGTACTCCTTCTTCTTTCAGTTTGTCTTCTATGCGTGTACTGCTGAATATGAATGAGCAGTAATCTAGGAGTGGGCGCACACATACCTTGTACAGTAGTATTCTGGACTCGTTTCTGTAGAAGTTCCTGAGTAGGAAACCGATAAGCCTTCGTGATTTCGACACTTGATTCGAGATATGCTCTGAAAATGATAGATTGTGTGAATATTTTAGTCCTAGGTCTAGTACAGATTTGAGTCTGGGGATTTTGTAGCCCTGAATTGCTAGGTCAAGTCGAAGGTTGGAACAGCCTATGCAGAGCCATCCACACTTTTCGACATTAAACTCAAGTCTCCACGTGTCACACCATCTATCCATTTTTGCTAATTCTTCATGTATGGAGTTCATAGTTGGGCCGATATCTGTATTTGTGCAGGTATATGTCACCTTCAAGTCATCTGCATACAGTATTGGCTTGCCTATACTAAAACATTCACATATACTGTTTATGTATATAATGAAAAGAAGGGGTCCCAATACACTCCTCTGGATGACACCACTGCTGATTGGTCTAGGTCTGGAGGTCATTGAGCCAACTTTAGTTGTCTGATTCCTGTCATACAGAAATGATTTTATCCAATTGTAGAGGGGGTTGCGTATCCCTAGTGAGCATAGCCTACCGACTAACAGACTATGTGGGACTCTGTCGAAGGCTTTCCTTATATCGAAAAAGAGGATAATCACTAGCTCTCTCCTATCTCTTCTATAGGTGACTTCGTTGAAAAAGTCTATATGGCAAGCGACGCAAGATCTTTTCTTGAGGAATCCGTGTTGTGACAGGTTGATGAGTTTATGTTTTAGAAAGTAGTCTGACATTTGGTCTTTGATTACTTTCTCCATGATCCTTGATATGACTGGTGTTATATTGATAGGTCTATAATTACATGCACTAGTTTTGGCCCCTCCTTTATGCTTAGGTAATATATATGTGTTTTTCCAAGTTTCAGGGTAGGTTTCGGTCACTAGTGAGATATTAAATATTCTAAGTAATAATACAATCATATCCGTACCACTGTTTTTGTATATGACGGATGGTATATCGTCTATCCCACAACTACTGTTAGCTTTTAATGTCCTTACCGCCGACGCTATATTTTGTATATTAAAGTTTATTTCACCTAACTTGTAGTTATTTTTGCCTGTCTCTGTCTGTTTTCGACATAGAACTTTGCACAAATGTGCGAAAGTTCAAGTCGCCACATTCCGTGTAGCACGCGAAGCAAGAGAAGAAAGTACAAGAAAAGCATAATAGAAACAGTGAGCAGAGGTGTGAGACAAAGGAGTAATAAATACAAAACAGTTTCATTGAAGATCATAAGTCACAGGGAGTGGATGCATCTGCGCCACTGAGAACGATTTTGAGCCATGTCACCAATTGTTTCCAACCATTGATTTTTACCGTCCCGAGGACCCCAGCCTGGAAGTCTACACCTTTCTACGTGGCTTAGACCAACTGTTGTGGATTTCATTGACTGATGCCAAGTTTTTGTTTGACCGCCGCTAGCTTTTTTGCAGCCTGACCCTATATCCGCTAACATTGCTCGTCGAGGGAGGCGATGACTAGGCATACGTAACACATGTCCTAACCATCTCAGTCTTTGTAGCTTCACGACTTCGTCGATTGATTTCCCCTGTTTACCTAGAACTCTACGCCTAACCTCCATGTTGCTCACCTTATTATGCCACTTTACACGGGAAATAGAACGCAGGCACCTATGATCAAAGACAGCAAGTCTTTTCATGTCTTCCACTCTCAGTGGCCAGGTCTCACAACCATAAAGGAGGACGGAGCGGACTGATGAGCAGTACATCCGCCCTTTGGTCGATAGTCGAACATCTCGTCTACGCCAGAGTCGGCGTAAACTAACAAATGCGAAACGAGCCCCTTGTATTCATGCTGAGATTTCGTCAGAGATCAGCCCGTTGGGGCTGATGGTACTTCCCAAATAAGTGAAGCAGTCAACGTGCTCCACCACTTCACTTCCTATTTTTAAACTAGGCGTCGATGTAGTCCAGTCCTGTAACATCATCTTGCATTTCGGGGGAGCGAATCGCATGCCAAACATTCGTAGATTGCAGCTCAAGGTGTTTAGAAGACTCTGCATTTTGTCAGCGTCCTTGCCTAGAAGGACTATATCGTCTGCATATTCTAAGTCAACGAGATTATTCCCTGGTGGCAAGTCAATCCCTGAGTCGTTGAAGTGAGTTAGGGTTAATTCCATCAGTACATCTATGATGAAATTGAATAGAAATGGGGATAATGGGCATCCCTGATGGACACCACCAGTCGTTACCAGTTCAGATGACAACTCGCCGTAAGCCCTCACCTGGCTGCATGAGTTCGAGTAGAGTGCCTTGATCAGTGCAATGTATTTTCTCATCATTCCCTTTACAGCCAAGCATCGCGAGAGAACCTCTCGGTTGACAGAGTCGAATTCCGCCTTTAGGTCAAAAAATATAATGACTGTTGGACGCCAGTAGGAATGCCTATGTTCTAGAATCTGTCGGAGGGTGAAGATATGATCAATACACCCTCTTCCTGGTCTAAAGCCTGCCTGACTTTCTCGTGTTTGTGCCTCCCGAGCACCACTTAGTCTACGCATGATTATTGAGCCTAAGACTTTAGATACTATATTAGTCAAGCTAATCCCTCTGTGATTATCACAGGAAGACTTGTCTCCCTTCTTGTATATGGGGATAATCAGTGACTTACACCAACCCGATGGGACTTCTTCTGATTCCCAGACGCTGCCTAGTACCTCAGTTAATCCGGACAGTAAGCTGTCTCCACCGTACTTAAATACCTCTGGCGTCATTCCATCAGGTCCCGCTGCTTTGCCTAGTTTCAGATTGGTGACAGCTTTAGTAACCTCAGCTAGTGACGGAGGACCTGTGTCTATATCCCATTCAGGGAGGTGTTGGATGCTCGGAAGGTTGAGCGTGGCTGTGGGCAAATTAAACTGCTCCTCATAATGCTCTTTCCAACGGTTCAGTCGTCTATCCTGTGAGCTAATAATAGTGCCACTTTTTTCCGAGATTGTCTCACTAATTATTTGTCTTCTCCCACCCGTTTCCCTGATGAGTCCAAAGAGTTGCCTGGTGTTGCCTATCCTCAAGCTTTCTCCATCTCTTTGGCTTTTGTCGCCCACCACTGTTTACGGTCCTTGCGGAGACTTTTCGTAAGTTTCCTCTTGTGCAGCTTTCGCTCGTCATTGAATTCGGAGCTCGCCGGAATAAGTCTTCTAGCATCTATCAGTTTGGATGAGGCGGTGGAGATCCAGTGGTTTTTACTCACCTTTGGGTTTACCTTATTCACAGCTTTTACAGCTGTATCTATGGCTGCCTGGATATTTTTCCAAGCTTCTTCAGGGTGAGCACAGCTGTCGAACACAGATATGTGTTTAGCTAGTTCTTCCTGAAATAGGGATTTAGTTTCCTGATCGAGCTGGGGACGTGATGGTTTTACCGCCAGCTGCTTCCTACGTCCGTTCAGTCGTAAGCACACCCGAGCGCGGACCAGTGCATGGTCGGTATCTACGCACGTGTTCCAGAAGGAGCGACAATCTCCTACCGACCCACGCCAACGATAGCTTATTGCTATGTGGTCTATTTATGTCCAGCGTTGGTTTGATGAAGGGGGTCTCCAAGTCAAACAGTGTCTCTCCTTGTGTTTAAAGTTAGTGCTTACAAGAAACAAATGATTATCAGAGCAGAACTGTAGGAGACGGTCACCGTTGTCGGTTAGCTGGCACGGAGCTCCATAGGTGCCACCGACATCCTTCTCAGATTGACACAATTTCCCTACTTGAGCATTAAAGTCACCAGCTAGAACGACTATGTCTGAGCGTTTGGCCTTTCCCACCAAATTAGACAGCTTTTGGTAGAACTCATCCTTCGTTTCATCTGAACTGCAGTCAGTGGGGGCGTAGGCGGAGATTACGAAAAGGCATCGGCGAGTAGTACAGTCCTTCCTCCTTCTTACTGATCCGTTCAGGCGGACAGCACACATTCGGCTATCTACCGGGATCCAGTCAAGCAATGTCTTTTCTGCCCTAGTACTCAAAGCTATCCCTACGCCAGCTAATCCTCGTGAACTAGCTGTGGCATCTCCTGACACCCTCAGGGTGAATTTTGCAGATTCAACCTGTTGGCCAGGTGGGGTTAGGTGAATAACCACAGTGTTGTCAACTTTGTATCGAAGGAGTTCTTGGTTGCTTGCCTTTGGTTTGGTGTTTTATCCGAGACTACTTTGATAGTCTTGAATTTAGTGGCAGTAGCCAGAAGATCTTCGGCCATCTTAAATCTTTCAGCTGTTATGTAGCTGTCGAACCTAAAAAGTATAGGACAAGGATACTTCAGGTCTTTTTTGCTTAGGCGAATGCACTGACAAGGTGCATTCAATAGATTTGCAGCCTTCAGCAATGAGTGCTGGACTGACTTTATGGGCTCACTATCCGGTACATTATATACTATTGCGTTTTGTTTTGAAGCCAGCCTTTTAACAACTTCGCTGGATAGAAAGTCAATGGCGTTTTCTAACTCCTTCGCATTTTCTGAGTCAGTATGAGTCATTCTAGAGGTCATATTAAAAAGCTTTAGGATTGTAGGATCCTGCATTTCTCTTTTCATACGTGAGATAGTTTCAGGTATACATTCTAGGGAACTTAATTTCGTTTTTAATTCATCTATCTGTAGCTGCATCTCTTTAATTACGCACGTTAAGTAAGAGAGCTCTACTTTTTCAGACAGAACATCTTCCAACTGTATTACAGGGGTCAGAGTTATGTTCGAGGCTTTTATGTTGGGTGAACTACTAATAATATGGGGTGGTAATGTGTTATCAGACGAGCCGGTGCTATTTTCTAAATTACTGGTGTTCACACGAACACGCTTTTTAGAATTTTGAACCATCGTTATTAAAGATCAATTATTAGTAACCAATAAATGAATATAAGCGAAAACACGTGCAAAAGCGTCACCTGATTTGAACGTACCGGGCGAGTCTTTCAATACAACCAAATATTGCTTTCTCCGGCTAAAGAAGCCTAAAACTAGTCAAATATAACCTATTTTCACAAAACTGAACGACTACAACACCTCTATAGGCATGAACGCGATAACCCATACAGTGCGCGAAAATATACCACGATAATGTTTATCCTCACCCCGAGTGAATCATTCGCGCCTTCCAGTTGCCGGCCAATGACAACCAAGGCCAACAAACCTGTCATTGTAGTTGAAGAATGAACGATCAATTCATGGTTGTTTGCTCAAACCCAACTCCTCCATATTTTTCGCGGGAGTCATCAATCTACCAGTCATCGTCTCATCGTTCGCTGTTCAGTGTAAGATAAAAAACTATCGGAAGTGTTATCGTGATTTATTGTTACAACATTTATTCTTTGACCTTGTGTGTAATAACCTTATTTTCGGTTACTTTTCGGCTTGAGAATAAAGGATTCTCGGGTCGCTAGTCCGTGTTCTGGTTTCTTCGCGTTGGTTATCGCAAACTGTTTCTGAAAGTCTTCGAGGGACAGCGTAAGGTCCAGCGAAGTATAAGGTGGATATTGACAGTTTCTGAGAGTTGGTTGACAACATATAGCAGGCAATTCAGCTTTACTCACTTTCCTGTCTGCTTCCAAAGCGCTTTGTCCTTTATTTCGGTGAGGCATCAATGAGCTTGACCAAAAAATACAGAAAAGTTCCAGATAACACTTGTCCAAAGAAGACACGAGGAAAGACGAACAGAAACTATCTGAAACTGTCCATGTGCAGGTCTTAATACAATGGACCTCACGCTGTCCTTCGGTGACTTTCAGAAACTATGTGCAATAACTAACACGACAAAAGAGAACGCAAATTGGTGACTCAAGAACCGTTTAATCTTGTACCAATACAGAGCCAACCATTAGGTTATTGTACACAAAGTCTAAGAATAAAAATTAATCACAATAATACTTATGATAGTTTCCTCTTTTCCAACGAATAAGGAACGATGAGACGATGACTGGTGTATTGATGACTCCCGCGAAATATATGGAGTTGGGTTTCAGTCTTCAACTACATTGGCGACGCTCATCACTGTTTTCCGGATGTCTGTGTCAGAATGCTGCTACATCTGCTTCCAGTGAATTTAATTAACTGACAGACCTCATTGCTTATTAGATATGTCACACAGTGAAACAGACCTCATTGTTACCCATCATTCCTAAAATTGATACAGGCTAGATTCACTTACATAAATTAAGCATATACATAATTATCATGCATGGCCATATATGAGTTTACTATAAGTTAGGTTCAGTCTTCCTAATTTACACTCCTTCTGAAATGTGGAGCCCGCTATTGATGCAGAAAATAACATGAACATTACGCATACATAATATTATTAACTGCCAGGAATTGTTCCATCGAATCATACTACAAGAATCCATTTGACAATACTTTGTTAGTGGTCTGAGGGGCAAAAATACTAAAGCGAAACATACAGACTAGATGAAAGTTCCACAAAGCTGTCTCACTGTTATTTATTTTCTCCCTCGTGGATTTTCCCTCCACATGTGAACGCATCCACATGCTGGTATGTGGAAAGTACGTCACTTTTAGCAATATATAAGGTCCACGCCTTTTGAAAGTCTTTTAATGCGTTCGTACCTTCTTACATAGGTGCTGCTTTCACTCACACTGATTACCTGCAATGAAATTCTAGCGAAAGGCCTCGTTAATGAAGCGCACTATTGCCACGGCTTGTCACAGTTAATTCGCAAGAAACACAGGATACCAGACTATGTGAGTGAGAAATATCGAAGTAGGAAATACTGTACGTATAACCACAACTCAAGATATGCATCGGGACCCAGGGGATAGTAGTCACTGATAGCCACCATAATGCCCGACCAGTTTTAAGAGAGCTTATAACGAAAATAGCCCTGTATTGTATAAAAACAGTTTTAAAAATGTTAGAATAGTAAAATATTACATCTATATTCGTCAAAGTTGCATGCAAATGAGGCACAACACAACCACACAAAGCCGCACACGATAGCACCTACCGAGGACAAATCGAAAATCCAAGTGACCACCACTGTAATAGCCAATGAAAGACGAGACAACCCAAAGCGCGGTAAATTTAACACGCGATAACGTTAATACTCACGCTTCAGTCATGTACAATTTGAAAGAAGACGAAAGAATACGAATAAAAGTACACTGTATTTATTCGTAATTATTTGTTTATAGACTTGCATTGATTCTTAATTTAATCGCCAAACAATATAACTTTCAATCGAGTACAGGTGTTTTGGAGTTAAAGTCGAGAAAGGTACATAGTAATTATCGGTTCGGAGCGTCTTCGTAGCAACAGGGCTAATTTCCTTAACACTTAGTTTAATGACGCCACTTTGTCCTGCTTGACATGTCCTCCTTGCTTTAACCGTGCCAGTAGCCTGTTTTACAGGACTCACCACACAGCTTATCAGCACTAAATGTACATCACACATAGGGATAGTGTCTACGGGCTAGGTGTGAATACCAAAGTAAATTCATCATTTATGTGACTACTTAGTAATGTATGTAGGAACTATGATTTGACCAGTTATACAGCGTTCAGTATGTCGACACATACTCGACGTAGGACGCTTAGTCCGGTGATGCATTGTCTAAAGCCATGTAGCTATCCTAAAATAGGTTTCTCTGGAAGTAATCTCCTGTAGCTGCCACCTTAGTGAGCAACTTAACGTTGTCTTTGAATTACAAAGTATAATTGCACACACAGAAGACCTTGGTAAGAGGATCGTCTTCTAGTCAAAGAAAGTAAATATATCCACGTCACCATGAAAGCGTCTAGAGGTATTTATCCTATTACCTCAACACTCTAAATGATTTACTATTCGTAGTCACTTACAAAGTAAGCATAAATCTACCGAAGACAGAATGCCTCTAATTACTAAGTTTCGTAATTCACCGGGAGGGAAAGCTGTATCCATAGGGTAACAACAGTTAGGCACATGATATTAATTATAATAATAAATTCTCAGTTTTTTTACATGAGGGACTCCAGTTAAGTGGCGTAATCAATAGGATAAATGACACAAGGAGTGAGCAAATTACAATCGTTCACTTACACAAGATATACATAACGAAAGCTAATGTATTAATACCTATAAGGTCACTTTACACAGGTGGAAGCAATGTACACAGTACAGTACGTGGTGTTGCCATTGAAGAAATTCACCCGAAGTACATCTCATATTTGAGGCTTGCGTTACTGTGGATGAGTAAAGTTGGTTATCCGTAACGTGATAAAACTGTTTGGTGAAACGTTAGTTAGCTCACCGTTAATAGTGTTTTTGGCAACAGTAAATAACAGAAACGGCAAAGTTCAACAATAGCGTCCCAAGGGATACGAACGCACGAGTGACCTTCAGGCAGCCAATCATAAAAATGAGGAATTTTTGCACGAAAAATGACGTATATTCACAAGAAAATGCATGAAAACACATTAAACGGATTATATTTCTCTGATATGACTTAAAAATACGTTCCAGTTGCGATGAAGAGTATCAGTTGCTAATTTGGACTAGTTTCTGTAGATGTATTCACCAAAGTGACTGAAGGTGTGCTGTTTTGGGAATGGTTCATCTCTCTTCTCTTGCTGTGTAGTCCTCTCCTAAGCCTTCGGTTTAGTTACTATGGTTCCAGTAAGAGCATTGGCGACTACATACAAGGGAAATAAGGATAATAAAAGAACTTGAAATAACAGAAAAATCCATTCCTATTCGCTACCTTAACCTTAACCCTAACCCTAACCATTGTGCCACCGACGCACACAATGACCGTAACCCTAACCCTAACCACAATACTCGCCTTAACCCCTATCCTAACCCTAACGAGATGTTAACACATTGTCCAAACAGTAATAAAAGTGTTATCTGGGTGAAACTTGCTCCTTATTTGATGAATAAGGTTGATATTTCAGCTATGATAATGACAGGAACCGTTAGCCAACGACTAGCATGCGTTCAAGGTCATTTGAGCGTTGACGGTTTTGGGACGCTATTCTTAAACTTCGCCACAGAAACCAACATATTAGCAACATATACTCTGTATGATTCAGTTTTATTACATGAATATCATATGTACACTTTCCTAAATCGACAAAAATGGGGAAAATCGTGTCTAAAATGGGGACAAAATGGGGACATTGCATTGCGTAAAAATGGGGATAAAATGGGGAAACAGTAAGATTTTTCCCATTTTGTCCCCATTTTTCAGATATTGTCCCCATTATTCGCATTTTATCCCCATTCTGTCCCCATTTCCCCCAAAATGTCCCCACATTTGTCCGATCGGGTTTCTATAAATTAAGTACTATTTTCCACCTAAAAGAATCGGATGGGCTGTTCAGGGTTGTCTTAATTTGGTGTCTATTCTTTACTGTTACCACTTCTGACACATTGTAGAACTAAGGACAGTGATCTGCAGTCTGCCCGAAACAGTCTGCAGTGCGCCTGAGGTAAATGTTGGCTGGAAGTCTAAAACGAAGCGACTTAATAAGCAGATTATTGAACTTGAGCAGCCAGTCAGATGATTCTGTAGTGTACATGTGGGATCAAGGATGGTGTACATGAGTAATGCAACAATCCAAAATTGGGAAGCCGTATGGACAGTAAAGGTAAATCAGGGAGACATTGAAGTTAATTTCCTTTTCATCCATGTGACTCACATCTTATTTCTCGTATTGTTGGTACGCGTTTTGCCACCATTATGTCTCCTTTATTCCTTATTTCATCCTTATTGTCTAATAATTTCCCCTTTCGCTTTATTTCCCACTTCAAAAAATCTTATCCCCTTTTTGTTGCCTATATGCGATCTATTTCCCTCGTTGAAAATGGTTTCTCACTTTCTGTCGGGGTTTCCCCATAAATGCTGCCTTTTTTGTGCTCACAATTGTCCGATTGGGAAATCTCATCCAGATTTAGTATTTAAGTGCTGTTTAGACGACAGGCTCATTGGAAGGGAGAAAATGTGTAGCCGACTGTTATCGCCGGACAACACTGTTAATGTGGCTAATAATACAGACAAGTTCTCCAATCCTTCTTATGGGACCCACACAAATTCCATCGAAAGCTTCTAGAGTCACCTGAAAAGGAGGATCAGAGCCTTGAGTGAATCAAGAAACACGATGATTTACTGTCAACTCGACGAATTTGTGTATGGAAATTTGTGAAACCTAACCACAAGGACTTCTGTGAGAAACTGGGAGGTTCCCTTGGAACATAGAGAAGGAAGTTATCCTATGTGGCTGCATTTTAAGGTTGCATTAGTTTTGTATAAACGTCGTTTTGAAATTATGCACCTCTGCTTCAGACGCAATCGTTTGGTCGATAGACATTTGGTAAAACCTTTATTAGGCAGTTTCGTTTTAGGCTACTAGGGTTTAGAGTTGTTGCGTGCGTTTTCTGACTAAACTGCTGTACACATATATTCTATGTATTTCTTCGTTCTTATTGATGTGCGCAGACGTTGTGGCTACTCGACGCCCACAACGTAAATCAAAAGGCACTTGTGAAGAATACGAATATGTATTGAAGCAGTAGTCAAATTCGAAATTGTGTCAAGGTAATATTCAACAGTCAATGGACAAGTATTTGCGAAGTATATATAAAATCGGTCTGTATACACATATAATGCAAGTATACAAATTAGATTAAAAAGCATGTTTACGGTTGGTATAGGGGTACTACATAATTCCCCCACCAGAACACTGAAATATATAAAAAAAATACATTTAAGTGTTCGAAAATAACATGCGTCAGCGTAATACGTAGCAGCGATAGTACACAGAAGGCGATTTATTAAGCTGAAAAATGAGCAGTTTAAAGCGGTTAATAACATCGATAATAAATGCGATAATCTAGGGAAAGTGAAATTGCTAATCGTAATAGAATATATAAGGAACGATAAAATTGTCCGGGGATCTGTAGTCGGTAGACGAAAACGATACGTGAATAATATACGAGATGTGATTAAATGTAATAATATAGGAAATATCGATGTTAAAATAATAGTGACGTGATTTATGTATGAAAATATTAATCAGTTAAATGAGTAATCAAATGACAATTACGAATAAAGACAATAAAAATGAAAATTCATAGTAAGTTATATTTCGATGACTTGCACGTAACGTTTAGGCCAATGGACTCGTCTACCAGATCGTGTTGTTTTCGCAGGCTTCTCTGTCGACGTTGAAGCTTGTGTAGATGTAGGTGTTGGCACGTCGTTCAGCTGGTTCTTATCGTTGACTTCGAAATCGTCGAGGAACGCTGGTTTGACTCTGTCGATACTGATGGCTTCTGTTTTATTCAATCTTTCTATCGTGATAACTTTCGCGTTTCTGTTTAGAACTTTGAATGGGCCATCATAAGCGGGTTGAAGTGGTCGTTGTACACCTTCTCTCCTGACGAAGACGTGAGTACAATCTGTCAGTTGTGACGGGATGTATGACGCTCGTTCCTGCTGACGTGGAAGTGATATCTTTAGCTCGTTCATGTGTCGTTTTAGCTGGTGCACGTAACCAGTCATATCGTGTGGAACTTGTTACCCGGGGTGAAAAATTCTCCTGGTAATCGTAATGTTGTTCCATAGACTAGTTCGGAAACACAGCAGCCAATATCTTTCTTTATAGTAGCTCGTATACCAAGTAATACTAGTGGAAGTTTGGTTGACCAATCGTTTTGAGTCAAAGAAGCAGCGAGTGCAGCTTTGAGTTGTCGATGAAATCGTTCGACCATACCGTTGGAACTAGGATGATACGCTGTCGTTCGTATTCGTTTAATGCCTAGTAATTCAGTTAGTTGGTCAAACAGTCGGCTTTCAAACTGGGCACCTCTGTCTGTAGTGATAATTGATGGGACACCAAAGTTGGCTATCCAGTTTTCGACTAAAGCTTTAGCTACCGTTTCAGCTGAGACGTCGATTAATGGAACTGCTACTGGCCAACGAGTAAATCTGTCAATGCAGGTTAGAATATAGTTGAAACCATTGGAAGGAGGCAGTGGACCAACTATGTCTACATGTACGTGGTCAAATCTAGAGTCGGGGTTAGGGAAGCGACCAAGTGGTGCTTTGGTGTGCCGGTTGATTTTGACTCTTTGACAAGACAAGCAATTTCGTGTCCACTTCTTAACGTCGCTGTTAATGTTTGGCCAGATAAATCTTTCTCTTAGTAGCTTGGTAGTAGCGCTAACACCAGGATGCGACAAGTTATGTAACTTCTCGAATACTGTATGTCTCATAGCTATTGGAATGAAAGGTCGATATTTACCTGTAGAGGTGTCGCAGATAACTTTTGTCGTGCCGAAAGGAATTGCCTCGAGGTTTAAAGATGTTGTTTTAGAAGACATGATCTTTTTGAGTTCGGCGTCATCTCGTTGTAAGTTTGAGAGATGTTCGTAGTCGATGTCTGGGCATACAATGTTATCAATGTGCATACGTGATAAAGCGTCTGCCACTTCATTGTTTTTACCCTTTATGTGTCGCAGATCGGAGGTGAACTGGGATATAAACTCGAGATGTCGTAGTTCACGTGGAGAGTAGTTATCCTGTTTTGCTGATAAGGCTTTCGTTAGAGCCTTGTGGTCTGTAAAGACAGTAAAAGGTGTACCTTCCAGCATATGTCGAAAGTGCTTGATTGCTAAATAAACAGCTAATAACTCTCTACCGAAGGTGCTATATCGACATTGAGTAGGATTCAGTCGTTTCGAAAAGAATGCAAGGGGTTGCCATTCGCCATGTACCTGCTGTTGTAACACTGCCCCAATGGCGACATCTGAAGCATCTGTCATGAGAGACAGGGGGCGTCATTCTGGCGTCTGACTAAGAGCGTCTTGTCGTTTAGTGATTGTTTAACAGCTTCGAATGCTTTAACAGCTTCTGCAGGCAAATAGAATGAACGACTATGTCCACGTAAGCAGTCGGTCAACGGTTGCAAAACTCTAGCACAGTTCGGGATAAAACGCCGGTAAAAATTGACTAGACCCAAAAATCGCCGTAGTTTCTTGAAAGAATCTGGTAATGGATAGTCTTTGATGGCTTGTACATCGTCGGGGACTGGTCTAATTCCTTGATTGTCAATCAAGTGACCGAGGAATTTCAGTGATTTCTTACCAAATTCGCATTTATCTAAATTGATAGTCATGCCGTATTTGTGAAGTCTTTCGAACACCGTCTTCACATGTTTCACATGCTCGGTTTCGTCTGCACTTGCAATTAGTAAGTCGTCAATGTATGCGTAGACGAAGGGCAGGCCGCGGAGTACTTGGTCGATGAGACGTTGAAATGTCTGAGCGGCGTTCATCAGCCCGAAAGGCATGCGCACGAATTCGTATAAGCCGAATGGCGTGGTGATAGCGGTTTTTGGAACGTCATCCGGGTGGATGGGAATATGATGGTACGCTCTGACAAGGTCGATTTTGGAGAAAATTTTAACCTCTGGCAAGTTGCTGGCGAAATCGTGAATATGCGGTATGGGGTATCGGTCAGGTACCGTTTGCTTGTTTAAAGCTCGATAATCCCCGCATGGCCGTATCTCACCAGAAGACTTTTTGGGTACCATGTGCAGCGGTGAAGACCAAGAGCTGTTGGATGGTCGAATAATGCCGAGCTCTAACATTTTATCGAACTCTGTTTTTGCGATTTTAAGTCGGTTTGGGTCAAGGCGTCGAGGACGTGCAAAAACTGGTGGTCCAGTGGTTTTAATGTGATGAACCACTTGATGCTTTAGTTCTGTTGCTCGGAAAGAGGGTTGTAGAAGGTCAGGGAACTGATTTACTAAGTCAGTATATGGAGATGCTGGTGTGCGTGTGACCATCAAGTTCAGCGATGATGCACGGCTAATCGTACCAGCGATGTACCTTTTATTGAGCGAGTCTATAAGCTTAGGGCTAACCGGATCAACTAGCAGTTTGTGTTGCTGTAGAAAATCTATACCAAGGATTGGGGATGGAACGTCTGCGATGATGAAAGACCAATCGTAGGTATTCTGCAGACCAAAATCTAAAGTCATTCGTTTACTACCATATGTAACAATATTAGACTTATTAACGGCTTGGAGCGTAACTGCAGGGTCAGGATGTTGACGTTCCTGCGTAGTCGGAGGGAGAACACTAACCTCTGCTCCTGTGTCGACTAAGAACGTAGTACCGGTATTTCTATCTGTTACATAAAACAAACGACTGCTAGATCGTAGATTGCCAACAGTAGAAGTTTTCATACATGATGATATATCTTTTGGTTTAGCCTGAAAGTTGCAAGGTGAACGACACCGTCGTGCATTACTTCCGTAACTACGGTGGTACCAGCAAATAGTATCGTGATGTCGTGACGTGCTGGGTGATCGAGAAAGACGTCGACGAGACGAGCTTCTAGAACGGCTTGGTCGTGTGCGTGTGGTCAGTGCTGCTAACTGACTCAGTACGGTGTCGACTTTGTGTTCTAGAGCCTGTATCCTGTCGTCAGTGTCTGGCATTCTGCTGGTGGAAGCAACAGATTGAGGTGTTGACCTCTCATACATGCGATCTGCGATTTTGGCAAGCTTCTCAATGTCAATGTCGTCATCTCCGTAAGCAAGAACTTGTTGAATGTTTGCAGGAAGTCGTCGCAACCAAATTTGGTAAAAGAGACTTTTGTCGATATCCCTTCCTGCTACTAGGCTTTGCATGTGCCTCATGAGTTGTGATGGGGTTTTATCGCCTAGCTCTACGTTGCTTAACAAACGATCGAGTGCTTGCCTATCCGAAAGTGAAGTGCATCGAAGTACTTCTTCTTTCAACTTGTCGTAAGGAGCGTCTGTGCTGGGCTGAACTATGTGTTGTCGAACCTGTTCGGCGATTTCGTCTGGTAGTACTGTACTCAATATGCCAAATTTAACCGTCTGTGACGTAAGCTTATTGGCAGTGAAATAATTTTCCAGTCGTGCAAACCAAAGATGGGAGTCTTTGGGCCTAAAGACTGGTACAGTAAGAGAAATGGTACCAACAGATCCCAGCTGTAAGGTATCAGGGTATCGGAAGACATGATACAATTCGTAGAAAAATGGTTTAACAGTAACAAAATAGCAAAAATTATGCACACCAAGAATATGGTAAAACAGAAAAACATGCAATGCGGTGCTTACCACAGATTACTGCAAGTTGTGCGATGAGAAAGCACAAGAATCAGCTCGAAATGTCTATTATATGTATATATATCCGATAAAGTTAGAGTTTAATTAATCCAGCAAGTGTAATGATGCGTCCGGGTGAACAAAACGTCGTTGGAGTCAACAAGTTATCGTCGCAGTGAACAAGTTATCGTCGAGGTGAAAAAGTTGTCGTTGCGATGGACAATTTGTCGTCGGGGTGAACCAATTTTCGTCAAGGATACCAATTTGTCGTCGCTGTCGAAATTGGTCGTCGGGCTCACCAATTTTGTTGCGTGCGTTTTCTGACTAAACTGCTGTACACATATATTCTATGTATTTCTTCGTTCTTATTGATGTGCGCAGACGTTGTGGCTACTCGACGCCCACAACGTAAATCAAAAGGCACTTGTGAAGAATACGAATATGTATTGAAGCAGTAGTCAAATTCAAAATTTTGTCCAGATAATAATCAACAGTCAATGGACAAGTATTTGCGAAGTATATATAAAATCGGTCTGTATACACATATAATGCAAGTATACAAATTAGATTAAAAAGCATGTTTACGGTTGGTATAGGGGTACTACAGAGTCACGCTGTTTTGGTGGTTATCAATGACTACAATACCATGGGTCTCTGTGCATTTCTTGAGTTTTGGTTATACGTGTAATATTTCTTTCGTTGGTATTTCCCGTTCATGTAGTCTGATATTCTGCGTTTCGACAGACTGTGGCAGTTATGGTCTGGGCTTCATTTAAAAGTTTGTCGGAGGAGAATATAGCGAGTGAAAGCAGCACGAATGTGATTGAGAATTTTAGTGAAATAATGCTAAGATGATGTTTCCGCCTCTGAGATAAATTTGAGAATGCATCAAAGGACTTTAAGAAAGCGAGAACCTTAAAACCGCCAGCAATGTATACCTCTGAACACAATACGTTCACATTGAGAGAAGAAATCGGCGGTGGAGAGATGTTGGATTGCAGTGAGACAATTTTATGGAGCCCTTATCCAGTGTGTATCTTTCTTTTTATTCTTTGGTTCCTGAGACGACTAACAAAGTATTATTGAATGTATTCCTGCAGTGGATTCAGTGTCACGATTACTAGGAGTTAGTTAGTGGGACTATATGCACGTAGTTTTCACGAGAATTTTTCGCAGCAGCAATGTGTTTCAAACCTCAGAACAAGTGTAGACTATGATAACTGAATTTACTGACCACTTATGTCTTATTTGACCGTGCCTTTTAATCATGTATACGCTTAGTTTATGAAAATTGATTATTATTATTTGCTTGTCAATGTCTTGCGAAATAGTGTACGGCGAATTCAATCTGTATTACTCTTAGGAATGTTGAGTCGTAATGAGATCTCTGCGTTATTTGAATCCGGTGGGAGGTTGATGGAGTTCCATTCAGACGAATACACTTGAAATCCACTAACGAATGTTTTTCGACCGAACAGATTTGTATAATCATTTGGAGAAATTGATTTTACATACAACAATAACAACAAGAGGGGAAAGTAAGTCAACTCATTCACTAATCACCATAAAGGTACTCTTTGTTCGAGTTTGTGGTGCCGGATAACCGTGAATGTGGGCGTCCAGTTGTATTTGCTTGAAATGCAAGAGAGTTTAGATATGTTGCGACTTGGATATTGAACATTGTCGGTGAGATAATTGGAGGTGCTTCCCAAACGAAGACTTTCATTTTGGACTATGCCAGTCCATATATGTAGGAAAACTTTATCGGTGTTGCATTGAAATATAACGTTTGCTTCAATATTTTTGTGTTCCATTCGGTATGCTTGTGGTCGGCGTGCGGCATGTTAGATCGATATTCCCTAGGATATGAGCTTACTTTACGTAGGTACAATTGCTCTGGAACACTATCGATTAATGGTAATAAACACTTCTAAGGGCTTTAGTCAAGTGTCTACCTAAAGTTATGCGATCACGTTTCCTAACCATCGCCTCCCCCGACGGGCATTGCTAGCTGATATAGGTGCAGGTTGGAAAAGGGTAAGTGGTGGCCAAACAAAACATGGCATCAATCCATGAATTCCTTGACAGTTAAACTGAGTCATGTAGGGAGATGCAGACTCCCGGGTTGGGGCTTTCGGGACTCTAGGAATCAATGGCTGGAGACAATAGGTGACATGGCTCAAAATCGTTGTCAATGACAGCGCAGATGTATTCAGTCTCTGTAACCTTTCATATTCCTTTCTACCATTACGCATTCTGTTTCACTCTTATACTTGTCAAACTCTATTGATTCTCTTCACTCATCTTCTTGTCTACCTCTGTGTGCTATTTGGAACGTGGCAACTCGAACTGGTGCGCTTCGGTGCCAAGTTCTATGTTGAATCCAGATAGACAGACAGCCGTAGCTGAATGTGTAGGGGTCGATGACGAAAAACCTAACGCATGCATTCGAAATATAAGAACAGGACTTTCGAACTGTAGTAGATCATGATTCTGTCATAGAGTAAGTGTATTCGAAAGTAGTGCATTACTATTTTGGTTGAAGCGTGATGTCGACGATATGTTTACGAGTGTTAAGATATTATTCAAGAAGATGTTCACATGAGAGGAACAATTGAGTAAGTGGAGCTGTAGTAGCCTCACCACCATTTCACTTGCTCTGAATCGTGCTACCAAGCACTTTTTCACGTCCAATAATTCAGTCTTTCGTCTCTTCCTGATAGTCGATTTATTTTCACTGACATAGAATAGAGATGATGTGGTAACCGAGATGTGAGGTGTATTTAATGAAAAATAGCAACAAGTAACTGTCTGTACAGATTTGTTTGTCATAATTATTTCGGGAATGATGAATTGCTGTGAACATGTTGACTGACGTTACTGAAGTTCTGTGAATAAATGAATGAAGTACATTGTGGAATCCGTTGGGAGTAGCAGATGATATGAAAGTTAAACACTTTATATTTGCCTAGCTTTTCTGTCTTATTCTGTGGTCATGGGAGCACTCTACTGTGGCCTTGACTATCACATACAACATTGTTTCTCTTGCCAAGTGTAGCACTATGCAAATGATGAATTCATGTCGTGATGTCATTCCGAATTTCGAAAGATGTCTAACACATCTAAAATATGTGATTATGGAAACCGGAGTAACACTTCTTTCAATCTGCTCAAATTGTTTCCTTTGACTAGGTTTCTTATAAAAAATCTGTAGCATTGGTATTGATTTTCTAGGAAGCTTAGTGTCGTGTTCATTTTCGTAAACGTTCCTTCACGCATAATAGCATGCAGTAACTGTATATGCTTATGCATTTGAGTCTGGACATAACAAAGACCGGTGGGTGTGCACTGACGAAGAGTCCCACACTAGGACGAAACGGCTGCCCAGTACTCCCTGGCTGCTTTTCCAGTGGTTCTCTAACTGATGTTAGCTCATGATGAAATCCTCCAACGGATGAAACGAAATCCCTACAAAACCACTACTTGGAAATAACAAAGTCTGTCGAGATGAGGCGTTTACTAATAAGTGGTTGAAAAATATGAGTCCGAAGTGGAACGTCCAAATTCTTCCTAGCCATAGATAATTCCTTAAGGAGCTCAGAATACCTAAGTGATCTGGAAGCGATTGATTATTAGGACCGGTATAACTTACGTAACAGATGCATTAGTGGTAGGATGTACCTGCAAGCTACTTTTCGACAAGAAATTGATACTAATTGTAAGCGGTGTTATATTTCAGAAGAATAGTGCGTAGTATTCTTCTTGTTCCAGTGCAGACGTTGATATCGAGATAAGCTGATGCCACTTGGTGCAGTAAGTAGTTATGGGCTCGTGACATTCCACTCGTATCACACCTTCAGCTGAACAATTTTAACTGTGAACATCGTCGAAATGGGCGTAATCACCACAAAGTTCAGCCATGTGCCTCATTCATAATATTATTTCTTCGGTGTGTTATGAAGGATTTGCCCCATCACGGATGAAAATGAAAATATATCTAACTTGTGTCTGTGGGTTCATTCTCCATCAAAGGCCTGTTTCTCATGGAATAAATGCTATAACATTAACTGTTGCCTGTAGTCAATATACAACCTGAACATCAAAAGCACTCACAAATTTCAAACCCTCAAGGCTGTCAAACAAAAAAAGAAGTAGTTTCTATGCATAATTTCTCTTGGTACATGCTTGTCTTTGTGATAATCCATCTGGAATATCAAAACAGTTTGATGTATTAATACAAACATAATAATGTGAGAAAATACCGCTTTCTTCGACTTCAGAAACCTAGGACTAATGAAATATTTCCTATTTTCACAAGAAAAATCTCTTGTAATCCCTCTGTAGGCAGGAAGACGGTAGCCCATTGTGTGCGCGAAAATGCATTGCTATAGCCTTTATCTTCACCCAAACAATTCCACATGGCTATGTCCGAAATTCATTTGCATGGGATACATTTCACTGGTGATGCCACCCGACGATGACATTATCGAGAAAATGATACGAATATACTACTCATTTTAGATTAGTACACCATCTGACTCTGAATCAAAAATAAGATGCAATGCCGTACACAGCAAAGCTATGCAGGAGAACTGACCGCAAGCTTTATTATTTTTCCAAGGTATTTGTGATCTGTCCAGTAAAGGCCTGAGTTCTGTTAATGCAAAGACTATATTTCCATATTTAATAGTGTGCTAATCCACTGAGGGGTTAGCAGATTGTCCCGACTGACTTTAGCTGAAAAGAACAGCAGCCATGTAAATTCACCATAAACCAAATTTATGTAGCTGAAACGATAAATCATGCATACCTATACAGTTGGTGTGTTCGTGCATAGACAGAAATAAATATATAATAATAACAGTGAAGTGTTCCTTCATCGAAACACTTAGCGGCTAGCATACCAACTCGACTTTTGGATGCATGAACGGATTGGAAGGTGAATATAATCGTCTTGGCTAGTGCAGTTCAGAAACAGTACACGGCTTCTGATATACCCACAACAAATGCCAACCATGAGAAATAAGCTTGGCAGCGTATAAGTGTCACATCATATCAACGGCATGACCAATGAAATACTCAATATGTCGATACAGCATAGGCATAAAATTTAAATGAATACAGTCTTACAAATAAGGAATGACTGTGATGAACACAGAGCTGACAGTGTGATGAAAGCTAGTTAAAATCACAGGTAGCATCTCTCCTACTTAGTAACATAAGAATAGCTTCTTGGTGCAGAGCTGATGTCAAATGTCTCATTAGTGTGGTCTAACTTGTTGGTGTTAAGCTAAGAATGTAATCAATCATGGTCACAGGAGTGCAGCATACTTTTCCGTGTTAGCATGATGCAATAACCTAAGCCCATTATGGATAAGATTTTATTTCGATATATCACACAGTGTTGTACAGTTATATTAACTGATGACGTTTCGAGCACAAACTATTGCTCATAATCATATCAAGTAACTCACACAACTTTTTTCTTTCATTTATATACATGGGTGGAATCGATTAGATATTGAATTTAAAATCAACGTGAGATAATATCCATTCAGAAATAATAGTACGAGTGTTATTGACCCATTGCAATTATGTGGGGAATACAACTGTTTATACGAGTGTTTTTTATAGTCATAATAAGTTACTTGTTATTATATTGTGATGTGTTTGAATTGAAATAGAAATTTAAGATTATTTATTACGGAATCCTTATTCATCGAGTCTACACCCAACACATGTAACAGAAATGATTCAATGCAAATACCAGAAATATGGAAGATGTTATTATCTCAAGTCAAATCAGAAGAGGATAATAAATAATCTTAAAATTCTATTTCAATTCAAACACATCACAATATAATAACAAGTAACTTATTATGACTATAAAAAACACTCGTATAAACAGTTGTATTCCCCACATAATTGCACTGGTGTCTAATATAACATCCTTTTTTGCTACATCAAGCAACACACCCCCTACAAACGGCTATAGTGTGTCACATAACTCACTTGTATGCTGTAAGCGTCGAGCTGGAACTGAGGATAAAACTGTACTGACAGCCAGTATTAGCACTACTCCTAAAAATTCGGTACCCTCTGCTCATACAGAACTCCTCCCTTCCCCTTATGTGCTTATGGAGAAACTCCAGCCATCAAGCTCTTTTTCAGTACTATCTTCAGAAATAGAACTTCTAAAGTTGTCTATAGGAGATCTTAAGGCTGAGTTAAGGGAAATAAAAAACAGTAAGTCAGTAAATGCTGGAAACATCGAAACCAATACCGAGATATCCAAATTATCAGATCAGATCAGCGATATCAGATCGCAGGTCTGTGAACTGACACCTCTAACTATCCTCATGAAAACTGTAAACCTTAACAAGCTTGACACAGAATCGGTAACTAAGGTAGATAACCTCATTAACTTTGTTACCACAGAAGTAACAAACCGACTCGACGCAAAACTGAGTGCTATTGTCTACAACGTTCCGGACAATGAGGCACTAAGAAAGGTACAGCGCATCTTACTTAGTGAAGCGAAAATGCCTAACCCCAAGACTAAGTGTTACAGGCTGAAGAAGAGTCAACATGAAAAGTGTTGTCCTATTCGTTTTCAGTTCGAAACACCGGAGAGACCAGAAAATTCATTCACTCCCAATACACCCTATCGGAAGCCAGAAACTACGAACATATAAAGGTCGGGGTGGACAAAACAGTTATAGAAAGGCGCGCATACAATTATCTCGCTAAGACTAATTGTGAAATAGGTACTAGGACTTTGCAAGCAGCCATTATTCCCAACCCTGTGAAAGATACAGTAGACCCCACCGCATCACCCCTCTCAAAACACACAGAAATATCCCATCAGGGTGCAACACCAGCCGAGAGGCCACTAGACTGTAACCAAATAAAAAACGAAACCATACCACCCATCACCGCAGAATCTAAAATGCCACTAAATAACCCCAGAAAAAAAGTTAAAACCCCCCGAAACTCGACTTTGTCCTCTCCTAGTTATAATTCCATTGGTAAAGATAAGGAAAATATGCCCCTAAATCATACAAACAAAAACAGTGGCAGCTTAAATAAGCCCACATTCCCCACGGTTAATAGTATTAGCACTCACAACGTGCGAAATCGCACCGTGGCACATACTGATATCCAATGTCACAACATTGTCACCCTCAGTAGTACAAGTGGTAATAGTCAGAACTCGGCTACCAACAACTTAGGGTCTTCAGAGTATGGCACACAAACAAATTTCGACCGGATATATGGTACAAGTCTGCTGAGAGCTAACCCACAATGCAGTACACGTGAAACCCACACAAGGACACAACTAGCATCAAACAATAGGTGGAATAATAAGCCATGGTCATCACAAGGATCCAATCATTTTTTATTCTCCGCGTCCCTGTCAGCGTTGAAAAATCAGCTGGTAGGTATGTTAACACTCCTAAACCACTAGTGCTGGCTCCCTCCTTGCATGAAAACAGGAACGGTCTAGTGCACCCGTATCCGTTAAGCACACTTGACGCCTGCACAAGTATAGGCCAAATAAAGAACCCTACCCACTTCTGTAACCTAACTAAAAATAAAAATTCCTTGGTCTATAGCAAATCCAGTACTCCGACTCCTAATTCTTCACCGAAAACAACACACACCAACTCGGTAGACATAGGTGAGCATGATGCTGAAACTCCTCTTAACATAGGATCATCATGTCAAGCAGAACTACTGGGTGCTGAACCATATTCGGGGCTGACTAACGAACTTAAATACATCAAATGCTACTTCAACTCTCATCTTTACCTAATCCTCATAAATGCTAGATCTGTTCTAAATAAATTGCCGATGCTCAGAGCACTCACAGTAATATACAAACCCCCTGTAATTGTCATCACTGAATCTTGGTGTCATTCGGACATCCTGGATGATGAAATAAGCTTAGATAACTACACACACTTTCGGTGTGACAGGGAAGGTGGTAAGGGAGGGGGTTGTCTCATGTACTTTCTGAATGAACTTACTGTATCACAGCTAGAAAGTAGTACACTTAACATGCCTGAGACTCTATGGGTTAATGTACACCTAAATAACGTAACAGCACTAATTGGATGCTCCTACAGAGCACCTGGCACCTTTAGTAATTACGAGACCCAACTTATTAATGCTCTGGAGCAATTAAACGATTTACAATACGATCATAAGTTCCTATGTGGGGACTTTAACTTACATGAAATCAACTGGGATATACCGACAGGCCCAACTAAATTTGATAAGTTCTTGGGCACACTGGATATACTTGGCTGGAAACAAACTGCCACTACTCCCACAAGAGGTAACAACGTACTAGACTTAATCTTCTGCCACAATATAAGCCCCCTATCAACGCTAGTAGGTTCTGAGGTTCCAGAGAGCGACCAAAAACAGTGATATGTGCACTGCCACTTCCGCTGAGTATCAATGAATCTCATACCAACATTTGTTAATATATATTTCTTCCTGTTTATGCAGGAACATACCAATTGTATAGGCATGGATAAGTTATTATATAGATACACATAATTTGATGTATGATGAATTTACAGTTTGGTTGTTCTCTCTGACATCAAAGTCAGTCGGAACAGTCTGCTATAAAGTCTGTTTGTGTAGCACATAAAGAGATATAGAAATATTGTCTTCGCATTAACAAAAAACCCAGACATCACATGAATGTAATACGGATATCTGGGAAAAATAAAGCTTGAAGTCAATTCTCCTATATAACTTTGTTGTGAACAGCACTCTTGGCTTAAAGATTATTGATGTATTATGTTGAGATCAGTGATATATTTATTCCATTTTTTCAGCAGTCTTATCGTAGTTTTATAACAGGAAAGAAATTTGATCGTGGATGCGAAAACTAGATAAGGTCATGTTGGGTTGTTTTACTGCATCAAATGGTGCCGAGGTCGATTCCAGAATCCTCCATTTGCTCCACTTGTGTCTGCATGGCGGACTGTATTCGTAAGTTGAGTAAAGTGTTGAAAAACTATTTGAAGACCAGTTGCTTCTTCATTTCAGATCATGAATACTCCTTTACAGCATGTTCGCCAGCGTCTTCAAATGGTAGAATTGGATCGTTCGTGGAATTTGAGTGGTTATGAGATAGACGGTTTGGAATTAATCCTCATTTCAGTTAAGATGCAGGGTTGTTCGACCTCGACCAGAAGATGAATAGGAGCAGCAAAATACCAGAAAGAGAAAGTATATGAACATGAAAAGGACATTTAATATTTCATGCATATATAAATGTTTATCTTAACTGTAAATTATACCTAAGTAAACATTTTTCTATATTGTATTTGTTTTCACGTATTTATGCGAAGTCTTAGAGTTTATTTAATGTCATGATGTGTATTATTGAGTCTGAGCGTTTTAGTGTTCTAATGACTGATGCGTTTTAGAAATAAGTCATGGGTTCTGGTAGGGATAGTCATTTGGACTAAACAGTTTATATAGCAAGCGCTTGAAGGTTACAATAGCGTGACAGGTCCTATTTCTGAGGATAAACTATTCCCGTATCTTCCGCACTAAGTCTTTATGTATACATGCTACTAGTTTATTTATAGTTTTCAGATTGCAAAGGGTGTTGAAGTGCGTCTTTTAGGTGCTGTAGTAGATTAGTGATTGATTCGTTCTAGGAGTAAATAGTTTATTGATATAGTCAGTAGAGTGAAACAGTCTATGCAGAGAGCGTTTGAAGCTTGTAACCGAAGAGCAAGTTCTGACATCTAGGGGCAGGCTATTCCATATTTTAGAATACATGACTGAAGAAGTTTTCACGGAGTGTTGACCTAAAAGAATGAGTTGTCACTGAGCAAGTTTGGTTACGCAGATCGTAAGAACCTTCCTGTGCGAATTGTATGTCCCTGTTACCTGAGAATGATATTTTGTGAAGGACCTTAAAGAAGAATATTAGGTTTATAATAAGTCGCCTTGTCCAAAGTGGGTCAAGTTTTAGGATCATGCACCGTGAGATGTAGTCTTTCTTACAATCGTAGCCAAGCAGTTTTGAGGTAAAATATCGTTGGACACTTTCCATCCTTAGCTTGTCGCGTGTGCGAGTGCTGCTTATAATAAATGGACAGTATTCTAGTAGTGGTCTGACACATGTTTTGTACAGAATTAGCTTGGCTTCATTGTCGTGAAAGTTCCTCAGTATGCATCCTAAGAGCATCCTCGATTTTCTAGTCTGTGATGCTACTTGCTCTGAGAATGTCAAGTCACTAGAGTACCTCAAGCCTAGGTCAACGACACTTCGGAGTCTTGTTAGGTTAGCAGATTGGAGCGTTAATTTCAGGTCAATTGAGGGTGCACCGAAGCAGATCCAGCCACATTTGTTCAGATTAAATTGGAGATTCCATAGGGACGACCAAGCAGCCATTTTATCTAATTCCTTCTGCACCACATTCTCGAGGTACCCTAAGTCATCATATTGGAATGTATAAGCTACTTTTAGGTCATCTGCAAAGATGAATGGTTTCCCGTGCGTGAAGCAAGCGCATATGTCATTGATGTATAGTGTAAATAGGAGGGGTCCAATGACACTACCTTGTACTACACCAGAAGTGATAGGGCTAGGTTTGGAGGTTGCAGACCCGAGTTTAACTATTTGGGACCTATTGTTAAGGAATGATTTAAGCCATCCTAATAATGGGTCACGTATTCCTAAGGAGTTCAGTTTATTTGTTAGCAGTAAATGGTCAACACGGTCAAATGCCTTAGAAATGTCAAAGTAGATGACAAGTACTAGTTGCCGTCTGTCACGACTGCTGGTTACAAAATTGAAGAAGTCTAGGTGACATGTTAAACATTATCTGGATTTCAGGAATCCATGTTGGTTTGGACTTATGATGTTGCAGCTAAGCATATGTTTGATTAAGTTATCTTTGACTAGTCTCTCCATGATTCTAGATGCTATAGGTGTGATATTGATTGGCCGGTAGTTACTGACTTCGGTTTTCGAGCCAGATTTGTGTTTAGGCATAATGAATATTGTCTTCCATATGTCAGGGTAAGTTTGGGTTTCTAGGGACATTGTGAATATTTTAAGCAGCAGTGGAGGAATGTCAGGGCCACCATATTTATAGAAGTAAGATGATATACCGTCGGTACCGAAACCTTTTGAACTTTTGAGGGTTCTTATAGTTTGGTTAATGTCAGCGTAAGTGAATTCAACAGTGCTAATTTGATTTGGTGTCAGTGGAGTTGGAGTTTGTGCCATTTTAGTAATAGGGTGTATATCGAGTAGCTGGACTGAGGGCCTAAGGTAGTTACTTGCAAACGTTTTGTTGAATAGTTCACATATGTCTGCAGAGTTAGTGCATAGCCTGCCTTTGTCTATGAGGAGAGAGATGCTGTGATTTTTGCGATTCATTCGCTTCCTTAAGATTTCTGTGAGTGCATACACCCTAGCAGGGCTGGCTACTGCGATGCATTCTTCCTTTCTCATACGGAAGTCTTGAGCTTGTGTGATGGAGCTAAGGGTTTTAAGTATTAGACCTAGAGTGCCAAAGTCGTGGTGTTTGAAGTAATTTGTTGAGAGTTTCTTCAGTTTCTTACGATCCTTTGGTTTTATGAATGACTTTCTGTGTGGGGAAACCTTTAGTGTTTGGAGTGGAATGACAGCATCTAAGCATGTGTTTGAGTTATGGTAGAAGATGGTTAGAGCTCTCGAGAGGTCATCAGTAGTGAAGTATTCATCCCATTTGGAGGATCTTAGCATCGATTCAACTAAGGCCCAGTTTGCCTTACTATAGTTCCTATATATTACTTGTTGTGAAGTGGAGGTATGAGATGCATTGCTACTCAGCGGAATTGGCAGTGCACACATTACTGTTTTGTGGTCGCTCCCTGGGAACTCAGAACCTACTAGCGTTGAAAGGGGGCTTATATTGTGGCAGAAGATTAAGTCTAGTACGTTGTTACCTCTTGTGGGAGTAGTGACAGTTTGTTTCCAGCCAAGTATATCCAGTGTGTCTAAGAACTTATCAAATTTAGTTGGGCCTGTCGGTATATCCCAGTTGATTTCAGGTAAGTTAAAGTCCCCACATAGGATCTTATGATCGTATTGTAAATCGTTTAATTGCTCCAGAGCATTAATAAGTTGGGTCTCGTAATTACTAAAGGTGCCAGGTGCTCTGTAGGTGCATCCAATTAGTGCTGTTACGTTATTTAGGTGTACATTAACCCATAGAGTCTCAGGCATGTTAAGTGTACTACTTTCTAGCTGTGATACAGTAAGTTCATTCAGAAAGTACATGAGACAACCCCCTCCCTTACCACCTTCCCTGTCACACCGAAAGTGTGTGTAGTTATCTAAGCTTATTTCATCATCCAGGATGTCCGAATGACACCAAGATTCAGTGATGACAATTACAGGGGGTTTGTATATTACTGTGAGTGCTCTGAGCATCGGCAATTTATTTAGAACAGATCTAGCATTTATGAGGATTAGGTAAAGATGAGAGTTGAAGTAGCACTTGAAGTATTAAAGTTCGCCTATCGAGTTGGTGTGTGCTGTTTTCGGTGGAGAATTAGGAGTCGGAGTACTGGATTTGCTATAGACCAAGGAATTTTTATTTTTAGTTAGGTTACAGAAGTGGGTAGGGTTCTTTATTTGGCCTATACTTGTGCAGGTGTCAAGTGTGCTTAACGGATACGGGTGCACTAGACCGTTCCTGTTTTCATGCAAGGAGGGAGCCAGCACTAGTGGTTTAGGAGTGTTAACATACCTACCAGCTGATTTTTCAACGCTGACAGGGACGCGGAGAATAAAAAATGATTGGATCCTTGTGATGACCATGGCTTATTATTCCACCTATTGTTTGATGCTAGTTGTGTCCTTGTGTGGGTTTCATGTGTACTGCATTGTGGGTTAGCTCTCAGCAGACTTGTACCATATATCCGGTCGAAATTTGTTTGTGTGCCATACTCTGAAGACCCTAAGTTGTTGGTAGCCGAGTTCTGACTATTACCACTTGTACTACTGAGGGTGATCATGTTGTGACATTGGATATCAGTATGTGCCACGGTGCCACGATATTTTACCTCAAAACTGCTTGGCTACTATTGTAAGAAAGACTACATCTCACGGTGCATGATCCTGAAACTTGACCCGCTTTGGACAAGGCGACTTATTATAAACCTAATATTCTTCTTTAAGGTCCTTCACAAAATATCATTCTCAGGTAACAGGGACATACAATTCGCACAGGAAGGTTCTTACGATCTGCGTAACCAAACTTGCTCAGTGACAACTCATTCTTTTAGGTCAACACTCCGTGAAAACTTCTTCAGTCATGTATTCTAAAATATGGAATAGCCTGCCCCTAGATGTCAGAACTTGCTCTTCGGTTACAAGCTTCAAACGCTCTCTGCATAGACTGTTTCACTCTACTGACTATATCAATAAACTATTTACTCCTAGAACGAATCAATCACTTATCTACTACAGCACCTAAAAGACGCACTTCAACACCCTTTGCAATCTGAAAACTATAAATAAACTAGTAGCATGTATACATAAAGACTTAGTGCGGAAGATACGGGAATAGTTTATCCTCAGAAATAGGACCTGTCACGCTATTGTAACCTTCAAGCGCTTGCTATATAAACTGTTTAGTCCAAATGACTATCCCTACCAGAACCCATGACTTATTTCTAAAACGCATCAGTCATTAGAACACTAAAACGCTCAGACTCAATAATACACATCATGACATTAAATAAACTCTAAGACTTCGCATAAATACGTGAAAACAAATACAATATAGAAAAATGTTTACTTAGGTATAATTTACAGTTAAGATAAACATTTATATATGCATGAAATATTAAATGTCCTTTTCATGTTCATATACTTTCTCTTTCTGGTATTTTGCTGCTCCTATTCATCTTCTGGTCGAGGTCGAACAACCCTGCATCTTAACTGAAATGAGGATTAATTCCAAACCGTCTATCTCATAACCACTCAAATTCCATGAACGATCCAATTCTACCATTTGAAGACGCTGGCGAACATGCTGTAAAGGAGTATTCATGATCTGAAATGAAGAAGCAACTGGTCTTCAAATAGTTTTTCAACACTTTACTCAACTTACGAATACAGTCCGCCATGCAGACACAAGTGGAGCAAATGGAGGATTCTGGAATCGACCTCGGCACCATTTGATGCAGTAAAACAACCCAACATGACCTTATCTAGTTTTCGCATCCACGATCAAATTTCTTTCCTGTTATAAAACTACGATAAGACTGCTGAAAAAATGGAATAAATATATCACTGATCTCAACATAATACATCAATAATCTTTAAGCCAAGAGTGCTGTTCACAACAAAGTTATATAGGAGAATTGACTTCAAGCTTTATTTTTCCCAGATATCCGTATTACATTCATGTGATGTCTGGGTTTTTTGTTAATGCGAAGACAATATTTCTATATCTCTTTATGTGCTACACATACAAACTTTATAGCAGACTGTCCCGACTGACTTTGATGTCAGAGAGAACAACCAAACTGTAAATTCATCATACATCAAATTATGTGTATCTATATAATAACTTATCCATGCCTATACAATTGGAATGTTCCTGCATAAACAGGAAGAAATATATATTATTATTATTAAAACTTCTCATATGCTGTGTTTATCGAGCACCAAACTCAACAAAAGAAACTGATGCGTTATTAGCTAAATCGTTTGCACACGCCTTCTTGTTTAGTGCTAATTACAAAATAACTGCAGGGGACTTCAATCTTCCAGAAGTCAATCGGCTAACTAGTTCCGGCCCCGAACGCTTCGACGAATTACTTGCCACTATAGACTGTTATGGATGGCAACAACACGTACAGACACCTACTCGTGGTGACAACATGTTGGACCTTGTTTTTTGTCATGACACAATCCCAGTTTCCACCTATGTTGGTAATAAATTTTCCAGTAGTGACCAAAGAATGGTACTCTGCTCTCTGCCTTTCTCGCCACTAAATAGAGTAAAAAAACAAGATTCAGGAAGCACAATATTTCGCAGTTACAAATATACAGACTGGGGATTAGTCCAAGAACTTATTCGACTCTGTCAATGGGATGACTATTTTACCACTGACTCCCTGGAGGCCTTAGTAACCCTGTTTTACAGGAATGTTACCCTTTGTCTAGATATAGTTGCTCCAAAAAAATTAGTGAAATTAAATAGGCACCGAGCTGAATATATTCCAAGGGCACACCGTAATAAGTTAAGGAAGCTGAAGAAACAGTACTATTCCACTATGGATATATCACTACTGCTGTCAATTCAGTTGAAGTTTGAACGATCAATTCATGGTTGTTTGCTCAAAACCAACTTCCCCTATTTCCGTGGAGGCATCAATACGACATTCATCGTCTCATCGGTCGCTGTTCAGAAAGAAGTCAGCAGTAAACCATCAGAAGTAATATTGTGATTTATTATTGTAATATTTGTTCACAGACCTTAGTTAAAACATTATTTTTATATGTTGGTGTAACAATAAAACATTCTCGAGTCACCAATTGGTCTTTTGGTTTTTTCGTCCGTTAAAACTAAGCGCTTCTGAGAAACATCAAGGAACAGCGTGGGCCTGAGCGTAGCAAGAGCTGAGCATTAACGGTTTATGAGAGGTGGCTGACAGTTTCTGATGCTAGAAACAGATTCCGGCGGATTCAGACAGTTGGTGAAAGTTTGGATAGTCACCGTTCATCCTTCCTGGTGCCGGTCAAGTCCTCTTTGAACAAGCAATATCTGGAACTTTTTCGGAACTGGGTCAAGTTCAACAATGCCTGGGTCAAAGAAGGGACAGGGTGTCTTGGATGCGAACAGGAAAGTAAGTCATGTTGACTTGTCTGTTAATTGTAACGATGTGTCTGATGTTAAGCATGACATGGTTGATGTTACTGTTTCGCTGTTCAGGGATAATAGGAACATCAAACTCCCTAAATTTGAACCACGGTGTTTCGATGGAAACCCAGCTGATTATTTACAATTTGTAAAGGAGTTTGAGATCATGTTGAGTGGTTTTTTATTAAATGATGAATTGAAATTAATGTATTTGATGAGGTATTGCACTGGAGATGCTGCAAGAGCTATACAGTGCTGTACGTTTATGAAGCCAAAAGAGGGTTACTACGAGGCTATGAGCATATTACGTCAAAGGTTTGGAAGACCTTCGATGATTGCGGGGAAATTATTCGAGGCTGTTAAGGGTAATGGTGGTCAATTACAGGATGACTCCCAGGCACTCACTGAGTTTTTAGATAATTTGCTAATTTACAAGATTGCAATGATTTTGATGAATCGCATGAGTAACCTCAACTCGAGTTTTATACTAGAAGTAATAGCAAGACGCCTACCTACTCGACTGCAAAGGAAGTGGGTGAAGATAAGCTCCCGTATGGAGGATGAGGGTATCGAGCCAAAATTTGATGATATCCTGAAACTAGTAAAAGATAGTGTCAATCAATCTATGAGCAAGTTCGCCAGTCTATCAAATCTCACCCCTAGAATAGAGCAGTCTGAGATCAAAATGCAATCATTGATGACGAGTAGGCCTCAGAGAGGTGGATATCGAGAAGACTCCATGATGTATAGTAATGCATATAGACCTAGTAATTGTAACAGGTTTCGTAGTACATCCTCAACAGATAAGTTGCAAGCTGCAAGACAAACACGGTTGTGTTTTACACGTTTGCAAGAGGTGCATACAGAAGTGAACTGTGAACCGGTGAGCAAGTTCAGTGATAAGCTAAATGTAAACTCCAGGTCTGACTCCGAATTTTGTGACGATAACGGTGTTGTGAAGAAGTCTGTAGTTGCAACTGGTAAGCCGTTGTTGAATAGAGTGTCACAGAATAGAGTTACTGCTTCAGAGTGGAGTTCTGACTTCACAAGTTTACAAGGTATAACTAGTCAGAGTGAAGATATAAAACCTTTAATGATTTGTGAGGAGGAACCAAAATTGTCTACTGCTGTTAACAAAGAGTTTGAAAATGATGAACTTGACGGTAAAGTGAATATTCGTGGTGATGATCATGATAGTGCAGATTTGTCTTTGGTTGATCATGATGAAATGAGGGGAATGCCTACTACTGCTAATTTAAATAAAGGTTCTGTACAACTACAACGTGAAGTAGAATTGAACGCAGATGCAGTTCCAGAAGATGGGCATACTTGTGAGACCGTCAGTGTAATTGATCAGCGTGTAGCCCACCTATCATCAGATGCTAATGCTAAAGCGGAGCTGATAGTAAAAAACAGCAGTGGTGGTAGTCTTGCAGTTAGACAAATTTCTGAAAGCCGAACAAGAACAACTTCTGATTCACCACTAAGTTCATCAACTGGTATCAATCAGCTGTCGTTAGTGTTGTCATCCAAAATAAGAAGGACGCCCATCAACTCAAGTATCTTGTGCAATGACTATGATAGTATTGGTGCATTTGAAAAGACGAAAGATATTGCTCAGTTTAGTGAGGATATGCCAAGTGTACACGAGAGAGTAATTGTTAAATTGACTTGCATGAATAAAGACATTTCTAGCTTCAAGTTACTAATTGAATGCTATTATCTTTGGTGTAAATTACTCTGTGCCTACGTTTGTTTGACCAGAAATGTCGTATGTTTGTTCGTCATCCATATTCTAAGATACAATGACATGAGCGTGTTACCATTCAGATTTGAGGATATAGCTGATAGAAGGAAGTCAGCAAATGAACTCTGTGGCAATTTCCCAACCTAGGGCGACAACCTGAGAAGGGTTGTAGGCGTACTGCTGTAAGTCCTACAGTTCTTCAAAGGGTAGCGCATCAATGATCAGTCCAACGTGCTTGGTGTGTGATTTTGTACATATTTTCATATTGTATATACTGAATTGATATCATCTGTCATCTAGCTGTTGGTAATTCTGTTTGTGTCCGGGCGACGTCTACTTGGATCACCAACCTGAGAAGGAGTGTAGGCGTACTGCTGTAAGTCCTACAGTTCTTCCAGGGTAGTTCGTCAAGGCAAAATCCACCACATTTATGTGTTGATTGTACATATGTTTGTGCTAAATAGTTGTGTGAGTTCCAATTATCGTAATTGTTGGTTAATCTTGTGTGTGTCCGGACATTCCGAAACTTACAATCGTCAACGTGAGAAGGGTTGTAGGCGTACCGGTGTAAGTCCTGCGATTCTTCAAAGGAATTCCATCAAGACATGATCCGCGAGTTTGTGTGTACTGTTTGTATATATGTGTGGTGTGTCATATCAATTGGTGTTTTTTGGACTCATTGTGTTTACTTGTTGTTTTCGTACCTTGTTGTTATTGCATAATTTTGTTAAACTTTTCGTCGTGATTACTTCTGAAGTTGTTTCGAGTCTTCTACATCCGTGAATGAATTGATTGTTGTTAATGATAGCAGATGGGTCGTATACGCCGGGGAGGCTAGGCTATTGCTGAGAATGACATGCATACGGAGATAATGATTAACTGTGATCCCCCACGCCGGGGAGCGGGAGTGTAGACGACTGGGGCTTACGTACGTCACCGTTACTAGAACTGAAGCAGAATGAGTGACAAGCGATTGCAGTGGTAATTGGTAGTGAGTAAATACGAGGACGTGCGTGGAGTATCATGAGGTGGTGCTGTGGTCACGTTGCATTCTGCAAGAGTCATTCTAGCAAATGGCGATTGTGTTGCAAGATGTCAAGAGGACGTCTCTGTCTGGAGGCGCAGGTCGTCAGCGATGTGTGAGATTGTGCTGTGAGTATGCTTGTGGTGTGTTGGCTTTTCTGTTTGTTTTCCATTTCAGCTCTGTCCGTGTGACCCAGGTTCTCGCAATGGCATCCAAGTCAACGTGCATTGGTCGTGAAGGAAAAAAGGGATGGATCCCTTTTTTGCCGGGGGGTGTCAATGTAGTTGAAGATTGAACGATGAATTCATGGTTGTTTGCTCAAACCCAACTTCCCTATATTTTTTGCGCAGGCATTAACACACCAGTCATCGTCTCATCGATCGCTATTCAGAAAGCAAGTACAAAAACTTCAGAAATCCTAGTTGTAAAGTTGACTATATGTTGGTGTCAGAATAAAGAATTCTCGAGTCGCCAATCTGTGTTCTGGTTTTTGCGTCCGTTATTACTAAGCGTTTCTGAGAAGCTTCGAGGAACAGCGTGATTCCCAGCGTAGCAAGAGTTGGGCATTAACGGCTTACGAGAAGTGGCTGACACAATTTTTGTATTGATCAAATTGACACACTACGGATCATCATTGAACAAAGCTTGGAATGGCAGTCACCTCTCTATCTCAACTTCATCGACTTTGAAAAGGCCTTCGACAGCGTCGATCGAGAGGTCATTTTTGCAACTACTTCACTACTACGGGGTCCTATCGACAATTATACATCTCATCCAACAGTTAAACGACAATGTTGCATGCCAAGTAATCCACAACAGGAAACTTACGGAATCCTTCGAAGTGAGGACGGGAGTGAGACAAGGCTGCTTACTATCACCAATTGTCTTTCTGATTGTAGTAGGTTGGATAATGCGACAGACAACGGGAAATGAGGAAACAGGCACAAAATGGACTCACACAAAAAGAGGGTTGGAGGATCTGGACTTCGCCAGTGATATATGTCTGATTTCCCACAAACTAGAAGATATGCAAGTCAAAAGCAGCAAGTTGGCAGGAGAAGCACCAAAGATAGGACTTCAGATGAACATAGATGAAACAAAGGTGATGAAGATTCCTGGCCAACACCAACAGCAGGAACAACAGACACCAAACAGCATAAATGGAAGCAATCTGAAAGAAACAACCTCCTCTACCTACCTGGGAAGTACCGTTTCAACTATAGGTGGACGGATCTGACGTGGATATCGAACCTGGAATCGGAAAAGCAAGACAAGCTTTCATTACTCTTAAGTCTGTGTGGAAGTCAACAGCACTCAGCATCAAAAACAAGATCCGGATCTTCAACTTCAATGTGAAGTCAGTGCCACCTACTATACAGATCAGAGACTTGGCGAGTCATAAAAAGCACCTCAAACAAACTTCAAACCTTCATTAACAATTGTCTTCGCACAATACTCAAGATCAGATGCCCTGGCAGAAAAGACCAGCAACAGGGATCTCTGGGAGCGAAACAATCAGGAACCGATTATGAAACAAATATGCAGGAAGAAATGAAGATGGATTGGCCATACTCTGAGGAAACCATCAAGTGACATCACTAGACAAGCCACCGCTCAAGTGGATCCCGAAAAGGAAGCAGCGAGTTGGTTGTCCAACGGTGACTTGGAGGAGGTCATGTGAGGAGGAGATGTAAGCATGTGGACAGACTGGAAGCGGGGTGAAAAAGTTGGCAGAAAACAGAAGGCAATGGAGGTGCGCAGCTGAAGCCCTATGTTCCTCTAGGAACTAAGGGATATAATAATAATTGTTGAGATGCGACCACGTGGGCTCTGCACAGATTTATGTGGCATCTTTTAAGTTAACTTGATATCCATTGTCGGATCTTTGAATACCACTTCAAAATGTCTCATCTCATTTATTTTCAAATAACGTCTTTACTTGATCCTCATTACATTCCATTAAACCTCAATTTTTATAGCTCTTTATGAATCTGATTCGACTTATTCTATTCCTATTCTCTGTAGGGTACGGTTGTGCATCAAATGTACGAAAAGTTATAAAATAAAAAACCGGCATTAGGGTAAATGTATTAAAACCAAAAGTGGACATCATGATAGTAAGAACTATATGGGTAGCATTATACATTGCAAATGAACGTTGTCAGCCTGGGGATTAATTGCCTTACCATTCTATTTCCTATATAAATGTATTTATTATTGATATATTAGAACAAGACATATAAGCGAGCAATATTTTTTTCAATTAGGTCTTCTTCAGGCTTTACTGTGATTTACATAGACTTATATACATAAAATTTTAACCAATGACGGTGATTTTGTGGATCAAATAATAATAGCAATAATAATAATGTGGTAAATGTTTTGAATGAAGTTAATAACGATGGTTATGATGATAACAAAATATCGATAATAAGGCTTATACAGGTGATAAGAGTAACAAAGTTGGTATATGCATATATGTAGACAATTCAACAAAGAAATGAATTAGGTCAAATCAAATGGAACGATAGTCAGAGTTTAAATAAATATCATAAAAGTTCGAAGGAGGTGGATGATAAGAAAGGGTGGGAGAGTTTTGAATAGGATTCACCTAGTCCAAGGGAGAGACAAAGGTGGAACAAATTTCTTTTGTATACAAAGACTAGGATTGTTCTCTCGAATTCCAATAGCTTCGGATAAGTGTAAATGACGGGTCCTGATTCCGTTCGAAAGACTCGATGGAATGCGATAAATAACTTTAAAAGCACTATTTTTGTCCACTTGGTGACCACTATCAATCAAATGAGCCAGAATATAACTTCGTATGGTATATTGCATGATATCTCGCACTTGCTCATTTTATTACACTTTAATGATTTACTTTGTGCGTCGGTGGCACAGCGGTTAAGACGCTCGCCGACCATGCACATGGTCGGAGGTTCGAGCCCCGGCCGGCGCACACCTTTACCTCGCTAAGCCAGTAGTGAGACTCGTAAGGAGGAAAGGTTGGGCATGAGGTTAGCTACCCCATCCTGTAAAAAAATCAACACTGCTACGGAATCTTCAAGCCTATAGCTTGGAGCCCTATGTTCCACTGTGAACGTGAAGGAAAAAAAAATGATTCACTTTAGGACTTTTACTTTTATAATAATAATAATATATATAATAATATATATATTTTTTATATGAGGGATGCCAGTTTACAGGCATCATCAATTCGATAATTTACACAATATTAATAAGCATATTTAGTAAAGATAATATAATAAAGTACATTTTTTTCCCTAGCTATGTAGGGTACACCAATTGTATAGGCATGCATAAATATTGTTTTAATAATAACAATATATTCCTTCCTGTTTATGCAGGAAAATACCTATTGTACAGGCATGGATAAGTTATTATATAGATACACATAATTTGATGTATGATGAATTTACAGTTTGGTTGTTCTCTCTGACATCAAAGTCAGTCGGAAAAGTCTGCTATAAAGTCTGTTTGTGTAGCACATAAAGAGATATAGAAATATTGTCTTCGCATTAACAAAAAACCCAGACATCACATGAATGTAATACGGATATCTGGGAAAAAAAGCTTGAAGTCAATTCTCCTATATAACTTTGTTGTGAACAGCACTCTTGGCTTAAAGATTATTGATGTATTATGTTGAGATCAGTGATATATTTATTCCATTTTTTCAGCAGTCTTATCGTAGTTTTATAACAGGAAAGAAATTTGATCGTGGATGCGAAAACTAGATAAGGTCATGTTGGGTTGTTTTACTGCATCAAATGGTGCCGAGGTCGATTCCAGAATCCTCCATTTGCTCCACTTGTGTCTGCATGGCGGACTGTATTCGTAAGTTGAGTAAAGTGTTGAAAAACTATTTGAAGACCAGTTGCTTCTTCATTTCAGATCATGAATACTCCTTTACAGCATGTTCGCCAGCGTCTTCAAATGGTAGAATTGGATCGTTCATGGAACTTGAGTGATTATGAGATGAATGGTTTGGAATTAATCATAGCAGTTAGAATACATTTTAAGATGCAGTGAAGCACTTTTGATTCAGCAACTGGTGAGTTTTTTCTTCATTTCGACCTACTACTATCAGAATAACTGCGAACCATTTCATTCAAAATGTCGAATAATACATGCAGGAGTAGATCATTACCAACGAATGAATCAACTTGATCTGAGATGCAGCTGTCAGCATGTTTTCGTTATTATTTTTTTATTTTATTTTTTTATTTAATTTTTTTTTGGTAACAGCTTGATTCCACATTGTATTTTTGGTACAAGTATGGAATTTTCAGCATGGATATCGGTAGCCCAAATTTCGCAGGCCGACCTTAGATATCTGGTGTGCGCCGGTGTGGGCTCGAACCCCGGACCATGTACATGGTCGTCGAGAGTCCTAACCACTGTGCCACCAACGCATATATATCCAGGTTTATTGGCGCTGTTTAGGCAGTGATTTGGATTATAACGTATTCTACAAAGTCTCCGTGCCCATTTGAAGTATACATATGCTTTGAAAGGATTACTTTGTTGGCTCCTATCCCCACTGAGTGTTAACAACAGCTGCTGTGGGTTTATGTATTTCTTCGTCATTTTGGATAAAACATCGCCGCATTCTTTTTGGGTAGGAGACCAGTTGGTAGATTATAAATGATGTCCAAGTAACTTTTATCTTTCCATGAGATGTTGCGGTAAGTTTCGACCTTGTTTTCTCATATTTCATTGGTATGTTGATTATGGTTCGCCCTTTGTATCAGGTAGACATAGTTTGATCGACTCTTGGTTAAATGGGTGTTATTGTCATGACTGATGCTTTTTTGTCTGGAATTATAAATAGAGACAAAACAAACAACAGGTGTAGTCTCTGAGTTCATACATTAAATGGGCCTATGATTTCTGAAACTCTTACATGGGAATTACCATTGGTATCAATTACAAACTCACTTAGTGTGTCATTAAGTGCCTTTTCAAAGGAGGCCAATGTGCTTATAAAACAGCTTTCAATCCATAGTAAAAGTTGCACTTACCTCAATATTGGTTGGTTATCGTATGCCTACAACCACAGAATGAAAACGAAACGAGGTCGATTTTCCCGCACAACCTGGAGGACAACTGTACAATTCAATAACTACATGGCCTGGTTCAGACAATGGGTGTATTTATATATATCAAATATTTAGCTGTTGAAACGTTAACTTGTAGACAATCTACGATTTGACATTATACCATACTTGATCGTGCCTGTAAAAATGGGATGCGTTTTCCAGATCCACAGGCGGTGAAAAGTCTGCACACTTTTAACGGCTTGGTAAGTTATTATCGACGCTTTATCCCTAATTGTGCCTGTCTGATTCAGCCATTGACAGAACTTCTTCGAGGGAATAGCAAGTCAATAGAACTTGACGCGTTTGCTCAAAATGCTTTTACCCAAGTTAAAAAAGCCATCGCGAATGCCACACTTCTGATGTATCAGGATCCAACGGCACCGTGAAAATTCGCAGTTGAGGCATCAAACACTGCAATCGGCGCAGTTCTACAGCAGCTAGTTAACAAAGAGTGGCAACCACTCGTCTTTTTCTCCAGGCGCCTTCAATTAGCTGAAACGAAGTACAGCCCATTCGACAGAGAACTTCTGGCAATGTACTGTGCCATATGTCATTTTCGACATTCAGTGGAGGGTCGTGAATTCATAGTTTCCACTGATCACAAACCTCTGACGTACTCTCTGAACTCACCTTCAGATAAGAATCACGACAACTGGATTACGTTTCACAGTTTACATCAGATACTCGCCATGTATCCGGAGTAAACAACACTGTGGCAGATGCCTTGTCGCGCGTTTGTTCCCTCATCCCATACAACGGACTTTATGAAGTAATTAAACGTTCGGATAAACCCTTTGCCTCAGACAAAAAACAGCGATGATACCGTTAGCATTGACCGTCTGAAACGGGCCTACTTGGAAGGTAATCCTATTAGCATAGAGCTCAACGCACCCCATAATCCACAAGTAACCAAAGATCGTTTAGTCCTCGATGAAGTCACTAGCACGGCGACAGCTACCGGATCTTCTGTCGACCCCCATAAGAAAAATCGTTCTGTACGTACCGTAAGGTTCCCAGAATATCTTCACACTTATATAACATAACGAAGTGGTGCTATTCACCCAACTCATGTGTTTGTGGTACTAATTATTTTTTTCTTTTCAGATGCATCAATTTCTTTTATATACAGTATCACTAAACACAAGTAAATTTTTTTTTAACAGTACATGTCAAATGCACCGAAAAAATTAGATGCATACTTTTTCGAAGTTCTAAACTTTGCATTATTTTACTGTATAGTAAATGCACATCATATTTTTTTCCACTTCCGGCTGATTCTGTCTTACGGGATAATCAGCTGTAGCGGTAAATAATCCTTCAAAATTATTGACCATAGGAATCATCGGTGAACATTGGATGGTGACCCTTAGAGTTTAAGTCGACTTGTTTAGCTGAAGGCATCCCCACAATTTGGTACTCCGTCGTGTCACTGTCATGCACGATAACTAGCCAGCTTAGCTTCCGCTTGAATCCGCAATTTGGTTCCGAAATATATATAGTAATGCGGATAACGGATTGTAGCCTTTTGCTTTGCCTTTGGTACGCGAGATTCAAATACGTTAGAAGTAGTTTATATACAAGCTTGCATTAATATACCCAAAAATGTTGACGAACGTCTATACCATCAACCTGCAAAAGATGTCCCTCCCGGTGCATTCCGAAATGGAGAAATTAGAGGTATACTGCAAAGGGCAGATTTAAGCTCATTATGAAAGTGACTACGAATAGCAAATCAGTTCAGGTGTAAAAGAAGTAGCATTATTACCTCTCAACGCATCCGTGGTGACGTGGATATATTTACTTTCTTTCACTAGAAGACAATCCCCTTACCAAGAAGGTCCTCTGGACGTCCAATTATACTTTGTAATTCAATGACAACTTTAAGTTTCCCATTAATATGGCAGCTACAGGAGATTACTTCTATTTTAGGATAACTACGTGCCTTTAGACAATGCATCACTGAACTAAGCAGCGTACGTCCAGTATGTCTAAACATACTGAACGTTGTATAACTGGTCAAATCGTATTTCTTACATACTTTACTAGGTAGCCTCATAAATGATGAATTTACACTACGAGCGTTTACTTTAGTATGCACACTTAGCCCATAGACATCATCCCTATGTGTGGTGTACATTTAATGCTGATAAGCTGTGTGGTGAGTCCTGTAAAACAGGCTACTAGCATGGATAAAGCAAGGAGGACATGTCAAGCAGGAAAAAGTGGCGTCATTAAACTTTGTTCTTTCCAATTAGATGCATAAAGTGTTAAGTAATTTAATATCCACAAGATAGACATGTAAATATTGCAGTTATTGATCACAAAGACATTAGATATTGATTAATATCAGCCGAACGTTAGACAGAAACGAAAATTGTTCCTCACCACATTACCAAATGAACAGTTTATATCTGACGATTCCACTACAAGTTGACAGATTAATGAAGCATGTATTGACTCTAATTTGTTATGCTTACTCGTACGACGTCAGGTATCAGCCGTTTGACATCTAGTACTGTGCCCATATGCAACTGGCTAAGCAAGGCGACTCTGGTTGATCAAAAAGTACGGAATCCCTATTCGACTTGTTAAGTCCTACTCAGTTTTACAATGTACTACTGCATAGAAACAGAAGCAAAATCCTACAAATGACTGAAGTAACACTCATAATACTACTGCAAGTCTCCATCACCCTAAAAAAGCTTGACATGCATTGATCCGATCTCGCACGTTATAATAGCCTATAGTGTAGCGATGTTTTGAAGTAGTCCAGAAGAAGTGGAAATTACGAGCATGTTAGAGATTTCATTAACTTACAGAAGAAAATTCTAACGGAAAGTATCAGAGTTGGTTTGACCGATTGACGCTAGCTCTGATTTCATATTCGACAACCACCATAAACCTGAGACAATAGAGCATATGTAAGGACTAGTACAATATGAAGTTATGAAGGATAATTCTGTATTTCGGTATACAAAGTGGAAACATTGATTGTATTAATTAATTCTACCAAGTCAAATTTCCACGCCAATCGGATGATTTGCAGTCCATGGCTGATGTCGATGTTGACGCCGTAGGCATGAACAGTCCTCAAATATTTTACAGTATTCAGAGAGCCAAAGCCATCAAACATAAGCTGCATCGGATTTTAACTCCACGAAGTTGCGCACCGCGGTAATGGCATAGAGATATACCTAAAGTGTCGTCAAATACACAGATCTATTGCGTCAATGAGGACAACAATGTCACATCATGTAGTCCAGACGTTCAATCTTGATACCATGCTCAGTGTAAACGGAAGTTTCAAGACAAGTATATCCTTATTATTGGTGATCAAAACGTTGGAGCATGGACATTAGATATACAGTGTCAGTGGGAGTGGTATATCAGATAGTGCATTAACAACAATGGAACCTACTAGACTAATTCCTCATAATGAACACAATTCGTGTGCATAGCAATACCATAAACTGAACAATGCTCTTTAACCGCCTCTATAATCTAGTATAGATGTCCTTTACTGGCTTTAGAAAAATCACCGTTCCTTTACATCGACCCATTTTGAATTTCACAGACCATAACAACAGCTCTGGCCACATCCGAGTAATACAGAACAGACTCGATTGTCGTTGACCAAGTCAAAGTGCTCAACTGCCTAAGGAAACTAGATGAGGGAAATCAATGGGTCCTGGTAATCTTATTTTGTTGGTGAAATAATCGTCTCTCTTACTATCTTCTATTTGTAGTCTATGGTGACACTTCCTCAATTAACTGACAATACTAGTTACTAATATCACTGTCGTTATTTAAAAATTTTCTATATGACTTCCCTGTCATTAAAACAACAGCTGTCATCAGTAATCCCGTAATACCACTTTTATGATGGTTTTTTGATGTGACTCGACAAAATTAGATAGCGGCTATTCGAAGGCTTCGTTACTTTTTCGCGTGTTATTCCTCAATTCTTTTTTTTCACTGCATAGGCGACTTTTAATAGGTCTCTCACGGATAGTAATAAATATTTATTTCTATTCTTTCATAAAATATAACTTTTCCGGTTAAAATTATCCGTTATAGGTAGTGCCCACCTAAGTGCTACTGTCATCTCAGTCGGTTACTTTTTTTGTGGACCTGGGATATGTGGGTAAAAACGTGGGTAGTTTTCCGTTTAAATGTGGGCAAAGTGGGATAAGGTGGGCTGTTTTCGTTTGTAACATGGGCAAAGTGGGAATAAGTGGGCTGTTTTCTAAAATGACATGGGCAAACGGGGAAAAAGTGGGTATATTTTGAATTCCTGCACATGGGATAAATGGGTGAAAACGTGGGTTACGTGGGAAAACTGGGAAAAGGTGGGACAAACAAATTTTATCTGGACATGGGAAAACGGGGAAAAAGTGGGAAATGTGGCCAAAGTGGGTAAAATCGGTTGCATTTACACCATCTTTTGCCCACGTGTTTGCCGATCAAAATTACCCTTTTATCCCACGTTTGCCCATGTGCATTAACCGACTGGGATAGCATCTTTGCATTAACAGTATTTGTACGGGGTGTCGTAATACTCTATTTCAATATTTTTATCCATATAAACTGTTAATTGCATACAGAACTAGACAGTTTAAGTCTTCAACACTCTAAAACAGACCTTATGGACACTGCTCATTCTCTTATATTTAAGAATTTTAACTTTGTTCTAAATGCCAATGGTCCAAACTAAGCGTCTAACTCCACTGTTTCTCCAAATCCCAGTAAAAGACACAAACCAAACAGAATAAGTAGGCCTGCAGGAAGTGAGAGAACTACATCCGTTGATTTAACAACTAAATACATGTTTGCTGTAGTAGACACGTTAAGTCCGGACATTAAACTCCCCTCACTTGCTTCCGTAGTCAACAACATCATGGATGGTATACATAGTGATACTACATGTAATGATCTAGGCTTCATAGACACCTGCAAAGCGTCTTGCGATATGAATCACACGGCAAACATTTCGACTCCTATCACTAATCCAGTTTTTTGTTCTACACCTAGTTGTGAAGATAAAATCGAAGAACTATTTTCTATCATTAGGGGGCTTGAAGCTAAGATATCAAAACTGGCACTACCTAGTGAAACTGGCAGTAGTAGTACTTCACCTAGGAAGTTACCACAAACCGCAAACCTGATAAACTACGTTGCAACTAAAATATATCAACGTGTAGTGCGTGAGAAGAGCATGATTGTGTATAATATACCGGATAATGCGCAGATCAACAGGATCAAAAGCACTCTTCTGAATACATGCTCTATGAATAATGTCTCGCGGAGCTGCCATCGACTAAGAAAGTCTCAGAAATATAAATCTTGCCCACTTGTGTTGAAATTTGACTCGTCCTCTAATGCTGACATCTTTTACAGTAGGCAAACACTACTGAAAAATACGCGTTACCATATGACTAAGTTAGCTGTGACAAAACGCCGATCCAAAGGATGACTTACATGACTGATTCTAAAACCGTGAATCCCAGCTCCTCTACAACACCCCTGAGCACCCACAATTCTTTCGAGGCAGAGCAAAAGGGTGTGGACCTTTCTATACAAAGCACATTGTATTCGGAAACGAACTTGCGTGAAAATATAAGGTCGAAAAATAGTTCAGTGTATAACCGTAGACTAAGAAGGAAATCCACCGTAGATCTAGACTCCTCTGATAACGATCCCTGTACCCCGGTGACTAACTGCGGTACATCACACCCAGTATTCACCAATCCAAGTAGTCTCAATTCCAGGAAGTTGAATAATGGGGCTGTCAGTTCGTCCAGAATGACAATGCAGAATAAGAGACCAATGTCACACACTAATTCAGATGCTCACAGTTTGATAAAACGCCTCTAAGCTGACTCGAATTGTTTCCATTTACGTCACAACTGTTCGACACCCTATGGTTAAGTCTATCAATCTTTTGGTTTATAGTGGTGAGAGGGTTTACTTTTTTGGACAGGTAGCTGAGAGGTTCGGGTTGTGTTTTACGGTTTTTATACCTGTCGGTTTTGTGAATATTTTTTTCTGGACAGAGGTGTGTTATCAAACTGTGAGCATCTGAATTAGTGTGTGACATTAGTCTCTTATTCTGCATTGTCTTTCTGGACGAACTGATAGCCCCATTCTTCAACTTCCTGGAATTGAGACTACTTGGATTGGTGAATACTGGGTGTGATGTACCGCAGTTAGTCACCGGGGTACAGGGATCGTTATCAGAGGAGTAATAATAATAATAATAATCACTTTATTCCACAACAATAACAATTTACAGCATGGAATTTTCAGCGTTTCTTTTATATATTGCAATGGTTTAGCTCTGTTTATAATTATATAAATGCATAAAATGTTAAAATATTGATAGTTAATAGGAAAAAACAAAACAAAACAAAAAAATAAAAAAAACCCAACAAAATCACATCATTTCTAGGTCATAGTGAATAATAAATAAATAATATAACAAATAACACTTGCATTAATATGCATCATTTCATTTTATAGTTTAGTTACTGATTCAAAAGTTGTAAAAGTTCTTTTCTGATATTTGTCTCTTCACACAATACTCGTGCCAAATATGGAACGGTCGAATTTTTATATTTTGTAGTACGAGCATAAATGTTTATAAAATTTCTTCTGGTCTTACCCGAAGAGATACAAGGAAACAATTGTGAATAAAGAGGATGTTCACTATCAGATAAGATAACTTTAGCTAAGTGTTTACAAGAATTCATATGCCTATTGACAACAGTGTCATTTAGTTGAGTCAAAGGGATAGCACTGACCCTACTTACAGCGCTCAATGTTCTTCGTAGTATTATATGGTCTTTCTTGAGTAGCCCAGGGAAGAATAATGGAGAACAATAAAGAATTATGGGCAAAACACATGAATTAATAAATTGTATGATAAGAGATTGGGTTATACCTGAGTGTCTCAACTTCTTTGTGTAATAAGTCAGACGGAAAACTTTCTTAGAAACTATAAGGATATGGGACGACCAGCAAAGGTTTGAAGAGAAACTAATTCCAAGATAAGAAACACTTGACTTACTCTCTATCATGGTATCATTAATATTACAACAATCATGAGATTGGATCAATCCATGCATGTCTTTTTCACTTCTTAAGCTGAAGTCAACAGTGTTACATTTAGTTGGATTTAGTTTAAGACCATTTGAGCCAGACCAATCTTTTACTTCATCTAAGAAGCCATTCATATGGGAACAATCCGATGTTGAAACTACAGGGACAGAAACGGTCAGATCATCAGCATACTTAATGAAGTTAACTTTGGGTGAGTTCGGAAGGTCATGCAAAAAGAAAGAGAAAAGAAATGGAGAAAGTACTGCACCTTGAGGCACACCACTTTCAGTTGGCTGAGAAGTGGAGCGCTTTCCAGCCAAAACAGTATGCTGTTTCCTGTCCTTAAAGTAAGAAGACGGCCATCTAGTTGCCCAGGACTCTGTTTGAGCTGAAATCATCTTTCCTAATAAAAGTGTCCTATGAACAGAGTCGAAAGCTGCAGTATAGTCTAAAAAAGCTGTTCGAACGAACTTAGCACCCTTATCAAGGCAGGAAACAATATTGTGGTGTAGTACAATGGCTGCATCTAATGTACTTCTTCCACACTTATAAGCAAACTGCTTAGGGTCACTAAAAGCTTTTAAAGAAGGTTTAAGAATATTCAAAAGAAGTTTCTCCATAGTTTTCAAAAAAGGAGATGTTATAGCGACCGGTCTAAACATTATACCTGTTCCAGAAGATGATTTCTGTACAGGTACAACCTTGATTTCTTTCCAGTCAGCAGGTACCGTTTCCCTGTTAAATGATGCGTTAAAGATTTGAGTCAGAGGATGACACAAGATGTCTGCACACTTTTGAAGAAGAATGCTTGGTACACCATCTGGACCAAGGCTATGTGTTGGATTTAATGATTTCAAACATAATAGTACATCCTTTTCTTTAAAACCCGGAAAATGACCATTTTCTTGAATAGGTACATCAGGTACAACCATATTAATTTGTTTCTTGATGAATGATTTGTTTAAAGCATTAACATCAGAATAAGCATCAACAGACATTTGTTTTTTACTTGTAAGTTTATTGAAAAGTTTCCAAATGTTTGAAGGATTTTTACATGATAAAAATTTTTCATTATATAGTCTGTTCAACCTTTCTATTTCAATTTTTATATGGGTGTTTATTTTACGGACACCAATATTATCACAATTCTTATACAACTTCTCTTTTTGTCTTCTAAGTTTTTTCAGTTGCACAGAAGAGATTCTGTCAAATCTCGAAAACAGTGTTTCATATGGACAGCAAATTTCCAAACAAAACTTCAGATAATCGGTTATATTAGAGACAGTAGCATCCAACTTATCATCAGTAAATAGTTCCCAGTTGGTATCATGCAACATGCTTCTTAATGCTAGAATGTTATCATGGGAATATGAACGTTCATGTATCTTCTTTGTTAAATGACTAAACAATTTTCGTTGTAACTTGCCGTACACTTTCGGTAAAATACGAATAATGCAGTGGTCAGAATTTAACAAAGGAGCTCTCCTTCGGGTTTCATATACATCACGGTCATTTATGAAAACCAGGTCTAGTGATTTGTCCAGACGTGTATTAAACTTGACTAGATTCTCATGACCAAGTGAAGTAAGAAAGCTGTGATCACATAAATTGAAATCACCACAGACTATAGATAACGATTTCCGAATGCAGGAGCAGCGAATTCAGTAAACTCATCTGCAAACATAACTATATTAGAAAGGCTACAATTGGGTGTTATGTAAATATTTGTTATGTATATATAAGAATATTTACTTAAGTGTTTTGGGCGACACCTGACGGTTATGCGATCTATATTGTCATTAGAATAATTGAAGCAAACGTGATTTGATGTAGACCAACTTGTGTTTATAAATGTGGCTACCCCTCCTCCATATTTTTTCTTGGAACTATCTCTATCTTGGTGAAAAACTTTATACCCATTTATTGAGACTAAATTATCATCATAATGCTGGTGCAGCTAAGTCTCTTGTATTGCTAAAACTCAAGCATTTCGATAAACATTGGAATACATTAGGGATTGGAGATAATCCATTTTGTTGGACAGGGATCTACAATTAGTGCTAACGAGTTCAGGAACAGTCATTTGATTGACTTGTGTACGTTTCAGTGCACGCTGCCAGCCACAGTGAAGCTTTTTTCTCAATTTTTGTGGATGACACAACGCGGTAGGCTGTAATGATTTTAAAAATGCGCGATTATATATAATACGATTAGGACACATTATTGATAAATTAAAACAAAATTAAAAGAGCAAACCAAAGCAATTTTGAAAAATGTTGTAAGGTGGAATTTTTGGTAGCCCTATGTTCAAGCAGGCCGCGTTGAGTCTAGATCTACGGTGGATTTCCTTCTTAGTCTACGGTTATACACTGAACTATTTTTCGACCTTATATTTTCACGCAAGTTCGTTTCCGAATACAATGTGCTTTGTATAGAAAGGTCCACACCCTTTTGCTCTGCCTCGAAAGAATTGTGGGTGCTCAGGGGTGTTGTAGAGGAGCTGGGATTCACGGTTTTAGAATCAGTCATGTAAGTCATCCTTTGGATCGGCGTTTTGTCACAGCTAACTTAGTCATATGGTAACGCGTATTTTTCAGTAGTGTTTGCCTACTGTAAAAGATGTCAGCATTAGAGGACGAGTCAAATTTCAACACAAGTGGGCAAGATTTATATTTCTGAGACTTTCTTAGTCGATGGCAGCTCCGCGAGACATTATTCATAGAGTATGTATTCAGAAGAGTGCTTTTGACCCTGTTGATCTGCGCATTATCCGGTATATTATACACAATCATGCTCTTCTCACGCACTACACGTTGATATATTTTGGTTGTTGTTAATACTATGTTGCGTTTCCTTTGTCTGGCTTTGTTATTAATATGTCCTTGTTGTTCACCCCTTTCTCCAACTAGGAGTAACATGCCTAGCAACGCACATAGCTTGGGAATGCAACGTAAAATGGATCCTCAGGATATATGGAGCACTAAACGGGACTCATATAGGCACCAAACTAACGAAAATTCTCGTCCAAACTCTCGTACTATCTATGTTGAACCTCATCAACATAATGAGTATAGATCGACACTTGATCCCCTCAATAACTTCACTCACACACCTGATGTGAGCCAATATCCATCCGACTGTGAAAGCCCCATGAGGTACAACTACCAGGGTAATCTTAACACATGGTACCTAGGTCCAGCAAATTACAACACAAATTGCAAGGCAAACCATATATCACCAGTAGATGAACGCAGATGCCGACCCATGGATGCTGTCAATGGAGTTGAAGATTGAACGATCAATTCTTGGTTGTTTGCTCAAAATCAACTTCCCCAATTTTCGCGGAGGCATCAATACGACAGTCATCGTCTCATCGGTCGCTGTTCAGAAAGAAGAGTAAAACATCGTAAATTGCACGTGTTTGCTCTGAAATTTATTTACTGCTTATTGTCTTAGAATTCTTGAAATTATGGTCCAAATATCTAAAAAACGTGTTCGTAGAAACACAGCTGTTTTAGATAGTGGCTCAAATTCGGTTATAACTGCATTACCGCCTGGTAATACAATATCAACTACTAGCTCTCAAAATGGTTTGAGTGCAGATCTCACTCCTGTGATACAGGTGAAAGATGTTCTGTTAGAGAACTCTGAGTTCTGTAAACTAAACCTCCTTATGAAAGATATGCAAAGGCAAGTAAGTGAAATTCAGAAAAAATTAGATCAGTTTGATAGTATGTCACTGCCAATCTCAAGTACCACGGAAAGCCGTTCTGATATTGGCCAGTTTGTCTTTACTGGATGTAACTCAAAACAAGCTTTTGGATTTAGACCCAATAGCCTGCCCGTTAAAACAGCATCCCAAAATATCTCCAGACAACCTAAATAAAGCTGAAAATCTGATTGACTGCTTGGCTACAGAGGTGATGAAGCGTATAACCTCTTCTCACCAAGCTATAGTTTACAACGTCCCAGATTCTCTGCCCCTGAAAACTGTAAGACACAAAATCCTGATTTGTTGCGGCATGGCTAGTGTTCCATGTGAATGCAAAAGGCTTCATAAAAGGTCTAACCAGGCTAATTGTCCCATCATTTTTAAATTCAGTAATTCCCTTGATGCTAGTAAGTTTACTAAATGTCAGGATCACTTAAGACTGAATAGCAGTTATAATTCTATAACCGTAGCTCAGGACAAAACACCGTGTCAGCGCAGAATAATGCGTAGTAATAACCTGGTCGCCTCCTCTAGCTTTGATTTACCAAAAAAGGATCGTGCACAGCAACAGACACCTAGTGCTGAAACTAGCATTCAGCAAACTACACAGCAACCACACCTGCCAATGGAACTGGGAACTGATTTAGATACCAGTACCCTTGTAAATAAAGCCTCATCGAAAGATGTTAAACTAGTTAGAACTTCTGCAAGTTGTTCTAAGAGATTTTCCCCCAAACGTAGTAACCTCACCATGATTCTCAAATTTCGCAGGGTTGAGACTAATGATGGGGAAGAATACTTTGTATTCAACAAGCCTGCTGAGAGTAAGAATGCCAACAAACCATCACTCGTTACGAAAAACTCCTCTCGAATCATAAGTATATCCGGAGGTGTTCCACATGCTCCACCTTATAGAAAGTCAGGCTCCAAGACTCCTAAAGTCTTGCAGCCAAAGCACCTTCCTTCACAATTCCCTTTAAGTTATAAAAACAACCCGAAGGTGTATACCGGTATGACGAATAGGAGTTGAATGGGTAGACCTTTTGACGCTATGGCTTTTAACCGTCAACCTAGGCCCAACCCCTACTACCCTTATATCCAGGAACATATGGTAAATTTTCCAGGTGTCCCGAATCACTGGTACGACCAATGGCACCAAGGACCACCTCATTGCACACCAACTCCGATGTACAGACACCCAGTCCGACCTCCTTTTCATTCATAAATTCTTGCGGTGCTGACGCACAAATAAATTTAGGTTATGGTGACATTTTAGGCCAGTTTAGTATCCCGTGACTTATTCACGATATTGCTAATTAATGCACGTTCCTTAATCAATAAGATATCTGAACTAAGGACATTATTATTAGTCGCCAAGCCTACTGTAGCTCTGATTACTGAGTCATGGTGCTCATCCTCTGTACTTGATGTGCATATAGGTATCGATGATTACACTGTACACCGTGCAAACAGAGATTGCAAGCGTGGTGGAGGATGTCTCATATATATACATAGCTCATTTGTAGTCAGTAAGGTGGAAGATGAAACAATGAATAATGTACCTGACTCACTCTGGGTTGTCTTACATGGAGATAAGTACAAACTTCTCATAGGCTGTGTTTATCGAGCACCAACTCAACAAAAGAAACTGATGCGTTATTAGCTAAATCGTTTGCACATGCATCCTCGTTTAGTGCTAATTACAAAATAATTGCAGGGGACTTCAATCTTCCAGAAGTTAATTGGCTAACTAGTTCCGGCCCCCAACGCTTCGACGAATTACTTGCCACTATAGACTGTTATGGATGGCAACAACACGTCCAGACACCTACTCGTGGTGACAACATGTTGGACCTTGTTTTTTGTCATGACACAATCCCAGTATCCACTTATGTTGGTAATAGATTTTCCAGTAGTGACCATAGAATGGTACTCTGCTCTCTGCCTTTCTCGCCACTAAATACA